>JARJLF010000503.1:0-181272 GCA_029378395.1 Mycena leptocephala | reverse complement strand
AATTTGTACACATCTTTACACGCGAAAAGTGTGACATATGCCTGCCGACACATCAGTCATCTCTTTGCTTTCTGGTGCTCCTGATCACCTTAATGGTGCACTGGAGTGTCTTATATGAGCACTAGACTAATCTTGACCTCAGACTATGGCTCAAAGAGGGGGATAAGGAGGAAATCTGGCACAGAAGCGTGACATCCAAGGAACCCTCCATGTGACACTTTCAATCACGGACGCAATTATTTTTTTCTAGCTACATACTACTACCAGGATGTCTTAAATTTCATTTCAGGACAACTCATTACATGTTCTAGTATGTACCTGTTTAATTTCAGAATTTATTGTCTTTGTTTACGAGCTGTATGGAAGAAAGATCAAAGTGGTGATCCAAGGAACCCTACTACACTGTATTCGACCACGAATGTTTCAATCAAATCTTCACTGTATCATGCCGTCTTCACAGCACATATTTATTGCCATCGCCTTGTCTGTGCCTTACTGCCATTCCGCCCTCCCTTTTCGTTGCTTTCCCACTAGCTCTACATTTTTGCGGTACTTATTTCTCCTTTTATTTTCTATTTTCTGATGAGTGCTGATCATATCTTTGTTGAATAGGTCTCGCCGTGAGATGTTGTTCGTGATCGAGGAGTCCATCCCGAAGAGGTTTCTGGGCAATGCAAGGTATGTATTTTTGGACTCGATCTTCCGGATCTCCAACCTGCCTGAGCGGCAGATGAGTGTACATAATTGGATTTGGACTAGCTTACCAGACCATCAAAGTCTTGGGAATTATGGTCAGGTGTGCCACTCGTACTGAGCCATTGAACAAGGCCTCTACTGCGTTGTCGAAACCTAGGTAGGGCAATGACAACCGCAAATGCGGCCGACAATAAATTTGGTGACAAGCCCCGGGCCGTGGGCTAATGTAAGTATTGTACATCTAAGTAATAGTCCTTACTGATCCAAGTGCCTGTTCCAAACATTTGGAGAGAGGGAGTGGTGGGTGGGTGAAAAGAAATCGCAAGCGGAGCTCGAAGAAAGGAGGGAGCACGGCTCGAGGAGACTGGGAGCGGAGCTCATGGTGAAAGAGGGGCGAGGCTCGAGTGCGAGACATCGGTCCCGAGTGGTACCGTCCTTGTCTCACCCTCCGCTAAAATAATTGCAGTGAAACAAAGACCTCGGGGCCGAGATCCCGGTGGCGGTGAGCGTGGCTCGATCGCGAGCGGAGTCCGAAGTCGGAAGAAAGTGTTGGCGGCGCGGTGGCGCCGACGTCGGTATGGAGAGCGCGGGTTGTCGGTGCCAGGACCCGGCCGGAGCGGTTCGTCGGGCACAGAGGCCTCCGAAAAACCTCCTTACCCTTGGAACCCGGGTTTACTCCAAACAATAAATTGTCGCAAGTCGGCAAGTTCGGGATCTAGTATGAAGGCCCATACGGGACAAAAGTATTCAAGGTAGTGGAAATGCACGAGATCTCTGAAGATCTCCAGAGAATCCTCGAGATCCCTCGAGATCTCTAGAGATCTTCAGAGACTTCAATTTTTTTGCTCGAGATCTTCAGAGATCCCGAGTCAGGGTCGAGATCTCGAGCATTTTCAAGGTCTTTGGAGATCTTGACTTTGTTCGAGATCTCGACAAATCTCTAATTGTCAGCTTTGCAAATTATGTCTCGAGATCTCCAGGGATCTCATCTTTCGGAATTTCAAACAGTGGCCTCCTGCACATGGAGGAGGAGGAGGAGGAGGATATATTATACTGATGCAGTCCCACAATTAGAACTGCCGGTTTACTACGTATGACATCATAACCTATGCACGCTAAAAGTCACGTACCAGTACATAGAACACACGTACTACCAAGAGGGGGGAAGGAAGTCTAGGTGTGTTAAGGCTTACATGTGCACGCATCATCCCTGATGCGCACACAGATCATCGACGCGTCGCCGTATAATACTACTATGAACTTAACAAATTCGATCTCAACCTTTTCCAGTGTCTCCTACTGTCACCATGTCTGTTCCTCTAACTGTGTGCACACAATGTACTCACTGCACTGCTTGTGCTAGTTGCATTCAGGGAGGTTTGCCTGTTTGCACAATACATATCATCAACAACGGAAGTGGTTGATGCCTAAACATTTAGCTGGAAAGAAGACGCAGTGATCCAACGTGGGGATCTACAAGGCAGCAGCATTAAGCTAGGAACCGTGGGAAACAGTGGATAGTAGAACTCTCGAGATCACTTGAGATCTTACGACCAAAACCTGGATGAGTTATCAGGAGATAGTTGATCTCTAGAGATCTCGAGACTTGACCCTGGATAAATTATCGGGATGATACAAGCAGTTGGACGAGATCTCCGAAGATCTCCAAAGATCTCCAAATGAGATTTTTTGTCAGGTCGGAAGGAAATTTGGGGTCCACGTCGAGATCTCGAGAGATCTCGAACCCCTACCAGCATAACTGAGAGTTTTGTCCAGTAAGGTCCCTCAAAGGATCTGCCGCATTTCAGCCTCAGCACGGTACAATGCCGGCAAACCTGCCCTTCACCCGGTGGAATGCACGTGTCAAGCTTTGTTGATCTTTCATTAACTGTGGATAGCATAGAACTGGGAGGAACATCAGACATTATTACACCAGGCTGCGCAGCGGTACATGGACTCTTACCGCCATGCGCACGTAGTTGCAGTGGCATACAAGCCCAACTTGAAGTTCAAGAGTACAATCGACTTTATTTTTCTTACATACATATATAAATTTTACAAGGTACTCGTAGGCCATAATAAATGTGACTTCGCCAATGCGGAGAAGGCAGTTCCATCGACGTTGTTCATCTCGTTAAGTATCTGGAGGTTGTCGGCGCAGCGGGTCCCGCCCACCTCCCCTAACATAGATGTAACATTGTTGAATCGTGCCTGCGCGCCTTCATACGCAGCTCGTGCTCCCGAAATATCCAACTTGGCTGCGCAGTTATAGGCGAGCAGCTCCAAAGTCTGAGCAATGCCAAGGGGGGAACCCAGGGACTGGGTTGTTGCAAGGGCCAGCGCTGTGATTCCTAGAGCTTCGTCATGCGATCCCAAACATATCAGGTTGGCCGCGACGATCTGCAGGGTTTCGCCGATTCTGAATTCATCCCCAGCCCGTTCCGCGTGGGCCAATGCATGTTTTGCGATGGGGAGCGCTTGTGCATAGTCTTGGCGCCGGGTGTATATCCGGGCCATTAGATAAAGACATTCGGAGGTGCTGGCTGGACATTCCATATCCTCGAATATCTCTTTCGCAGGAGCAAGAGCCTCGAGAACCTCCGAGTCTTTATGGTCATACCAAAAACGGAAAGCTCCCAGTCCGAGCAAACCACGAGCGACATGATATCTATCGCTCTCATCGTAGGAGAGGTCGGCCTTCGCCTCGAGAACAATATCACGAATGTCGCTTGGGTTTTTGGACATGAACATCCAAGTTTCCGCTAGGTCGATTGAACATTCGCCTACACGGTGGCGGTCTGGTCCATCGGGTAAGGTTTTAAAGCCGCGACACGCCTTTTGAAAATGTCGACCAGCCTCTTCATAATCATTCAGGCGCAAGAATATCTTTCCCAGACATTGGTGAGCTTCTGCAATCTGGAGCATGCTTTGGGCAGCGCGCGCCACCTTCAGTGCGTGGAGGCCGACCACCGTGCTGGGTTTAGTCCTGCATTGGTAGAGGCTAAAGGCAATGAGAGCGTCGAGCGCATGTGGGCGTAAAGTCTGAGCGTCGACCTGCATGAGAAGACTTTGGATATTCGTCTGCTCTCTCCTCAGGGCAAGCACATCGCCCTTGAATTTGGCGTCATCGGGACTAGACTTGTACACAAGGACATATTGATAACAGGTGTCCTCTACCTGCTGTCGGAGTTCGGTCGGGATGCGATTTTGCCGCGCCATATACGATTGAATGGTGGGACGAACAAAGATGCGGGAAGTCTCGAAAACCTCGTCACTCTGTTCAACCAATGCTGTGGTCAGGAGAATATCGATAGCGTTGACATGTGAAGACAAGGTCGGTGTCCACCACGCCAGGTTACTGCCAGTTGTCCCCGCCGGAAGCATGGAAAGGACGGCGAGAAGTATGGATGCCTCGGGATTGGAGGCTACGAATTCGCGATTCACCGACATGCTGATCGTACGGTCCATATTTGATATCATTGCTGTGCCGGTTTTCCTCCACTGGTCTAGCAAATATGCAGGGGAGAGTCGCAAACGCTTTCCGGCATTGGCCATGAGAACTATGGCCAATGGGATGCGGTCAATGGCATCCAAGAGCTCATCAAGCTTCGGCCCATCATCAGTTACGCCCGGATATATTGTTTTAAAAGCGGCGATGGCCGCAATTGGATCCAATGAAGGCAGTTTTTCGTGATGCCATTTGATATCGTCAGAGGGAGGGAAGGCCGAGGTCATGGTGACCAGGAGAGCGATATGCGGAAGTTTAGCAAGTCGAAAAAGGATATCGCGGACTTTGTCCTGATCACGGGAGAGCCACGGGGTTTCGAAATTGTCGAGAAGCAACACCCTTCTATCCTTCGAGGCGTCGAGCTCCATGACGAGAGGTTCGAGAGTATCATATGAATCTGCCGTGATGCGAAGCTGGGCGTAAAGGATGCGGCGGAGAAGATCGGCCGACTTGGCTTCTACGCAAGGAACCCAGAACTGGTGCTCCTTCCGAAATGTGTCTTTCACGACGGCGCTCTCCATGACGGCTAGTGCTAGGCTGGTTTTCCCCATCCCTCCCGGCCCGGTTATGCACACTCGGGAAGTAGCTTCGGCGGCGAGGAGGGAAGCTATTTCGCGGACAGCGGACTGGCGCCCGATGAATATTTCCCGCCTTGGAGGGATATCTTGCAATGCTGTCGGTGCGGTATGAGGTTTCTTGATATCGTCGACCTTTTTCTCGATTTGAACAAGAGCCTCGGTTACATTAACAAGCTGCTCCGCTGCTGCAGATCCGTTCAATCTGATCGTAGAAAGAATTTCCTCGGTGCGAATCTCGGTACGAATCTCGTGTGCAACCTATAGCAAAGTCGGTACGCACACCAACAAAGTAGGAGAAACGTACATGGAACTCTTGCAAAGCCACATCCAAAAGCGCGACACAGTTGTTGACTTTTCCTTTATTTAGGTCGCCGAAAACGATTAAAAGCCATCGCTTCTGCTGTTTGATTTTGTCCAAATTCTGTCTGATCTCGTCGAGAATGCTAGGGCAGAGTTCAACACAGGCGGACTAGAAATTAAAGTTAAACGGACGATTGAAGATGCTTGAGGCTAGTCTGCAGGTCTTTCGAGGCGCTACCGCCTGCTGGGATAGCATCCTTAATTCTGAGCATAAGCCGGTGGACACGCCTTTGAACGGCCTTGACACTCTCTTCGATGGCGGTTGCAGTCTGTTCTACGTGAGCCCCGGGGAAACGTATTCGGAAGGTGAGACTTGCCTCACAAGCTTCGATGACCTTGATTGCGACCATCACGAACTCCGACAGACCTGGCACCGGCAAGACACTGGCCACGCTTCCTAGTGCTTCGGCCGCTTCCTTGCTCGCCCTGATCGTGTACTCTGTGGCGGTCGGCACGCCTTTCTCGTCCTCATATGAAGATCGCTATAAAATAGTCAGAGAACTGTACGATGAAAAGAGGATTAAATCATACGCTGGTGGCGCTACTCAGCGGAAGGGGTCCGGAGTCGATTTTTGCGCCCCGAGAAAACAAACATGAAAAACATCCGGCCATAGTCTGAGTTTACCTAGGTGGAGTATACCTTTCAATTGCAGCACTGGCTCGGGGAAAGGGCTGGGAGTACTTTGATATAGAGGCGATCTTACTTATGTTGGGCACTAGTGGCGTTCGATGTGTCCGGGAAACGTGGGCTTATACCTTGTTTCGCCATTACGACAGCGCAGCGAATTATTGCCCGATGTGTTCTATCATGACATATAGTACCGAAAGAAAAGGATCAGGAGTGTGTGTCGTCCGCGCCAGACACGAGAGTGAAGATTCGGTGCCAAAATGGGGAAGAACTCCGGAAAGAACCGAGAAAGATGTGATTTTGGCCACGGGTCGCGGAACGAGTAAGGCTGAGGTAGGGTGGCCTTTTCATATGCCAGGCTGAAATCCGCTAGAATCATTAGGTATTTCAGGCGGAAATAGACTGTCAGGCAGAAATAGACAGAGGGCTAGCGCTCGAGGGAGAAAACATGGCAGCTGCCAGCATCGGCCCAAGCGTGAGTCCGCGACTAACATCTAGCAAACCGGTGGACAAGATCAAGACTCTGTGTTTTCGATACAGAACTACAGGGATTCGGTGCCACAAAAGCGGACAGGTTTGAAAGGTCTCGGCTAGATTAATACCAGCGCCGCTTGGGCGTCTTACCCAGGGTAGTTAAGAATACAAAGAACCACCGTTCAGATTGAGCCTCGTACCTTTTTGAGGAGAACCCGGTAAATTTACGAGTCCTAATCTATTAGGTCTCGTTCTTGTGAACGGTTTTACCCCATAACCGATCTGTGATTGCCGGACCGGGGGCTGGTTGGTTGGGTCGGCCGTTAGGCCGAAAAAAAAAATCCGGGAGGCATTTATTTTTAGGCTGGGGAAAGGCCCCATGGCGGTATTTGAGGATATTAGGACTGGCCAAACAAATTCCTGCATGCCCTTAGTCGAGTTACGCTCGGAACATGAAGATCGTCCAGTATTTGGCAGTGCCTTCCGTACAAATACTTTGAAAATCACATGTAAATTTGATGAAAATTTCGTTGTGCTCTCGCAACGACATTGCCGCCGCACAGGAACTTTCCGTAAGTCGCGCCGTCTGGATCTAGAACTTACGTTTCTCTGACGTGATAAATAGACTGCAGAATTGGATATCAGGTGGAAAAAGGATGCACATGAGCCGGGAGTAGCGACTTGTCCTGAGTGTGAGACTCGGCTCCGATATGGGCCTGCAGGCGTAATTGACCTGGTGAAAACACACGAGAACAAGAGGTCGTGCGCTACTGCCAAGGCCAAGCGGGACAAAGTTCTGGCCCAGTCCGCCTCGAGTGTCAGACGAGTCGGGTTTAGATTCGATCGAGGTCGAGTTCACATCGGGTTTGCTGCCTACCCGCCAAAGCCCGGATAGTCCCGGAGTGTGGGAGCGTTCGACAGACTGGGTCGGACCGACCTCGAATTATCATTGCCCTCATACATTCATGATTCTGAGAACACCGCTGTCGTCATTGATCTCAGCGGCCCCGAATATGCGACCATCAACCCCAAACCGGTAGATTCCCCGCCATCGCCGCCAATGTTTCTTCCGCGGCGATTGCCGCTAAGGCTCGGAGTCGCCGAGAGCCCCAAGTTGATGTGAGAAACATTCTGCCTGAGACTTCGGCGTGCTCCAGAGCGCCAACGGCACGTAAACGCAATGCCGAGGAGGCGATTGAAGTGCGCAAGTTGACGAAAGTTAAAAAGGTGAGCTAAATTCTTCTGCGGATGCAGCCGACGCTAATTCCAATTTCCACAGTAATGATCAGTGGATTTTTTACCAGTCCATACCTGTTAGACTGTAATGAATCGTGTTCAATCTGCTTTAGTATATTTATTGCACATTTACTTGCCCTTGGCGCCTGGTAAAGTGGCAGTGCAGGAGGGATCAATTCTAAATTGATGGCACGAATGTGCCGTCGTTGAACTGAAACGGCGGCCAACTGAACGTGCCGGCCATGCACTCAGGGGCGGCACATTCGGGAAATGTGCCGCCTGCAGCCCCGAATGTGCCGCCCATCAGGTGCATGTGCCGGGCTTTCGAATGTATGTAAGTGCCGGACTTGGTCTATCCCGATTTCATGGCTGCGGGAAAGAGAACGGGAAAACTTGCACAAAAAAGAATCTGGGACATCAGGTTTGTTAGGGCCAATGAAGGTCCAGTTTTTCTTCTCCTTCTATTAAGTCGGTTTTTATGGGGTGAATAAATAAAGTGGTGGCGGTGTACGACGGCCCGATGATCCCCATTGTTCTACCCATGCAATAGTGACGTTCAGCTCAACCCTGGCCATAATCCTTCGAGAATTGGTCTCCTGGGCCCATATACTACCTGGGGACCCAGTATAGGGGTATTCTGGAATTTCATCCGATTTGTTTCTTCTCCTCCCCAGTTTGTTTCCTCTTTCTATTTTTGCAACATCCGGAACGTGACAGAGTGTCATTATTTTTGAAAACAGCTGTAAATACCGTGTCTAAACTGTTTTGAACGGTTTTACAACATTTTGTAACCATTTCCGTGTGTTGTGCCCGGATCCGTACACGGAAAACAAAAGGGTTGGAGCCTTAATTTGATGCGGTCCCCTGCGAGGACGCGGCGTCGTCCTGTTTTCGTCCGTCACGGTTCCATGCCATTTTGACGGACGACTGAGGAGAGTGAGGCAAGGACGGAAGTGGAAGGGTGAGGAGAGAGAGAGAGAGAAGGTCGGGGCCTCACTAGCCGCAATATATACTCAGGGGGTGAGACTTTCTGACTAGGCCGTGTGTATTTCGATTGAGATATATTACTCAACTCAAAATTGTCGAATGCGATGCACGGGGCAGAGAGCTGTGATTACCTTTTTGAACATTGAGATTGCATCGAGACGTCGATGGTTCCCAAATTGCCACGACGGCGGCATCTAGATCTGCGGTATCTGCCGTGTCGGAGTCGGAGTCACACACTGTCACATTTGAAACCAGTGCACTGCCTTGCTTGTGCCTTGCTCGCCATATATAATCTGCGTAAGACATGAATGTGCCCCTCTCCAACAAAATGCCGTCTTGCACGACAATCGACACGCGTATCCACCGGCTTCCCACGGAAACCCTCATCTTCATTTTTCTGTTCCACGCCGACCCATTTGCCTATAAATCTATCTTTAAGGCGCCCAACTTCCGTAACGAGCTCGAACACCTTGCGAACCTCCGTTTATTGACATTATCCCAAGTCTGCTCTCGATGGCATACTACCGTTCTTGAGACTCCAACATTTTGGACGAAGATCGATCTCAATTGCGTCTTGTGGCGAACCTCGTCATGTCTCGACATAACCGTGGCACTACTAGCTTCCACCCTGAGGCGTGGCCGCGACCTACCCTTGATACTACAAATCACAAGCAACGGAAACATCCCTCTCCATCCCGCATCTTCCATCTGCTTGCTAGTCACTCGCGTCGGTGGGCATCACTCACCATTTTCTGCGACATTGACGGCATCTGTTTCTCAGGCTTGGAGGGACGACTTCCGATACTGGAGGAACTGCAGCTCGACCCACTCCGGGTATCCCCTCCGAATCCTTTCAATTACTTGAAAGGCGCGCCTGCCTTGCGACGGTTGCACGTCACTTCGCCGCTTCTCGATGGCTTATCGAGGAATACCCTACAAAACCTCGTTGCATGTGGATGCGAAGCGACATGCCTCTCACAAATTGCCCGGTCTATATCCCTTCTTTCTCATTGCCAACAACAACCTCCGCCTTCGAGCTTGCATTGGATTGCAATAAAGCATCGACAGATCCGAACCAGACGATCGACCTCCATATTGCGCCGCAGACGTCGACAATATCCTCGTTCACTTTCGTGTTGGGAAATGGCCATCCCCACACTCGCTCGAGATGCTGGCCCAAATTCTCGCCAGCCTGACCCTGCCGGCGCTGCGGGAGATACACTTCGGTTGTGTACGCTATCCGCGAGGGATTCTAGAATGGCCACACGCGCAATTCGTCGCGCTGTCCGAGCGGTCGGGATTCCCGCACACCCTCAAGATATTGAACGTGGCCCATGTGCGCATGGCCGAGCCTGCGCTCCTGGAGGTCCTGTCTGTGCTCACCTGTTTGGAGGAGCTTCAGATCGCCGACAACGGAATGTCAATAGCGAGGGCGCCGATGTGGTCCTCATAACGGATACCCTGCTTCGCGCCATCACATGCGCGGCGCCGGGTCCAGACGCCACCGACACCACATCGCTCATCCCACGGTTGCGTGTCCTCCGCTGTGCATCCCGGCTCCAATTCAAGCACAACCTTTTGCTGGAATTCGTGTCCTCTCGACTTGAGCTCGCACCAAACTTCTCTCCGTTCCTGCTCGAGGTACGACCGTTAACCGAGGCAGACGGCCTCCTCGACGCGGAGGTACATGAGCGGCTGGAAGCGATGTGGTCGCGAAGGCGACGGTTTGGGTATTGCTTTGGGAGCGCAGAATACCCTGTGCTACTGTAGAGTTCTACTGACTAAAAACGTACTTACCAGACTCATGTGCTGATAGTGTAGCCTTGAGCATTTATTCTACTAATTGAACGTCGTGTGAACGGGTATTCATTTAGGTCTTAAATAACTTCAACTACATTATTCCTAGTGAAACGTAGCTTGCTGTGGCAAGTGCGAATGAGGAGAGTAGAGATTTGGTGTGGCGTTATGGTCGTTATACGCACCCACGAGAGTCGGTCTTTGTCGGTCTTGAAGGCTGCTGACTTGAGAGTGAGCGCTGGGGTTTACGAGACGAGAGCCGATTGATCAAACACTGACGATTGATGCAGACGGTGTTGGTTGTGAGTATGAAAGAAGTCTGTGTTTGGAATGGAAAGTATACGGCAGTCCTGAAAATAATAAAAGTTGGTAAGGCTTTACCGCCGTATCCTCGCAAACCTTCCCACGCTGCCCTTCAATCCCCCATCCCCAGCGCGTACGAAAACTACCGCTCAAACACACCCACATTAAAGCATACCCCGCACTCACACATATCCACGTACCACGCTCCGGAAACGCTCATGCGCAGCACGTAGGCGCCTTCTGCGGTGGAGAACGCGAACCATGCGAGATGCACCTCGGTGAGCGCGGGGTGCGCAAAGAGGAGTGCGAAACGGAGCATGGCCGCGCCGGTGAGACGGTGGGCTTTGTAGAGCGTGAAGGAGCGCAGGAGCGGGAGGTGCTGGAGGGAGGTAGAGATGGCGCGGGGGATTTTCTGGAGGGAGGTTGTGAGCAAACGCAATGTAATCAATTACAGGAGGAAGATAAGGCGGTACACACCATTCCAAAGTTAACGGGAAACATCACACGCAAGGTTGTCAGCTCGGGATACGCCGATACGACAGCACGCAGCAATGCGAGCTCAGCGAGACGAGTCTGGCGAGAGCCGTAGCGGCGGGACAGAGGTCTGCAAGGGACACAACCCACCTGTGAGGTCGAGCGTCTCGAGCACCTCCAGGGGCGGGAGCGTGGCGACGTGCTGACAGACGCCTACGAAACATTGCAAGGCGGGGAGCGTCTCTGGATTTGGGGCAAGATGAAGCGGTAGCACGTCAGGGTACGGGTGAATGCTGATGGCGGTGAGGCGGGTGCGCGGCGAGGAAGGGCCCGAGCGCGAGCTTGGAGGGTGTAGGGTCAGTGCCATTGAGTGGCACCATACGTCGAGGTGCAAGCTGCGCAGGTAGGGGAAGACGCCCATAGTGAGCTTCTCAAGGTCGGCGAGCCTATGAGATGAGTAGAACCGGAGGAGAGAGAGTTCTTCGAGGTTGGAGCATCAGCGGAGGAGCATGTCCCAGAGCTGGTATGTCAGTTCGATTTCGAGGAGATCTCGGAAGACAAAATTTCAGTGAGAAGTGATAAAAGATGTATCAACCCGATACCCTTTCGCCTGGCGCGACAGAGAGCATGAATGTGAGGTTCTCGAATCTGACTCGCTTGTAGTTCGTCAACTTTGTTTATCCCTCAAACGAATGGAAGACAGAAACCAACTGCATTGTGGAGGAGGTGACCAAACCTGCCATAGACGAAATTCTTCGGAGTCGGGGGCATCTAGAATAGAATCGCCTCGACATCAGCGAATCAGTATTCCAATCGCCAAGAAGATCAACGTGCGTGGGTCTAAGCGCAACACACACCTCGTCCTGCGGCACATCCCACAAGTTCTCCTTCATTTAGTCGAAAAAAGA
The DNA here is from genome assembly GCA_029378395.1 of Mycena leptocephala. Classification (NCBI taxonomy): domain Eukaryota; kingdom Fungi; phylum Basidiomycota; class Agaricomycetes; order Agaricales; family Mycenaceae; genus Mycena; species Mycena leptocephala. The sequence goes on along the minus strand of JARJLF010000503.1, from coordinate 169,323 downwards.
GCGAATTCACGTTATTATAGAGTTCTCACCGAGTGGGATTCGAAGAGTGTACTAGCACCTAGTGTTGGTGCTTTTGCTCGCGTTTTGCAGAAATCGGGTGTTGCCAGAGTAATTCCCTCGGGATCAATGAGGGTCACTAGAAAGCTCGCGATCGGCAGCGCTCACCTCGACGCCTTGATTTCGTCTTTTGTCGCTGATGTCAAGTGTATTGCGTACGGCCTTCGGGAGAGAACCACTGGTTATGGATTCAGATACCGTGCGGACCTAAAGACACCTACGCGTGGTCGGTGCGGTGGTAAGTAGCTTTCGTAGCGGCAGGGCGGATACAGTATCCGATAAGTAGAATCGCTGACCAGGTTGCAATCTGGTATGCCCCCCTGATACGCCTACGGCGCGGCTAAGAGCGGCAGCTATGATCAAAATGAGAGGTGCAGGGCGGTTGAAGCGAAGACGATGAAGGCTGCTCGGCGATGGTACACCAAGCATCAACAGGACGAGAACGGACACGTCAGAGGGAAGAGAGTGGCAAGGACGAAGGCAAAGGCAAAGGCGAGTACGAGAGCGCAGTGAGATTGAATTCAAGTAAATACTTCGAGGTAAATCTTCGTTGATTTTGTGAGTAGAACTCCGTTTATACTGCCTAGAGATACAAACGAGATGCACTTGAAGTAAATTCGAAACCGTCGAGAAAGTCAGAGGCGAAGAGTCAGGGGATCGAAATAGCCGAGGACACGTAGGATGTGAATTAGTGAAGGTAAAGCTAGACAAGTCGCCGAGCCAAAGTCCAGTAGAGAATGATTCGAATACACAAGCTCATATTCGGAGATCTCAAAAAGATCTTGGATTTTTCAATGCGCCTGAGAACGGGATTCAGGACGGGGAAAGGCTAGGGCCAGCAGATGGGAGGAAAGTGCACAGAGGACTTGGGGACCGCATCTAGACCGCGCTGAGTACTTCGGCGGTGGCAGGGAAGAGAGGATGATCACGCGGCACTGATGTGACGGATCGTGACTCTTTGCTCTTCTCCGAACCACCACCATCAGCCGAATCCTGCCGAATCGCCTGAGGACGGGACTGCAGCCGAGCTTTTCATGTCGCGCCTGCTACAGTCGTTGCCATACGAGCTAACCGCATCTCTCGATCCAGGCTCACTGTTGTCTGCGGGTGGCGGTCCCGAATCATTCTTAGTGGCTGAGAGTTGGGAGGGAGGCAGAAATCTATCGGTCGACAAGAAACAGGTTCTGATTCCAGACGATTCCTTGAGCGCCAAGGTGGGATTAGTTTTCGGTAAAGCACGGAATCGATCACCTCTCAATTGACTCGACCTGCTGATGCAAGCTTAAGCTTAAGGTGGAAAACCGGTGTGGGGCAAAAATCAGGGGCGTTGGGCGCCTATCAGAGCCTAGTTGCAACCATCTGAAAGTTGCAGGATTGCGGTAGGATGCCTCGAGGCAGTGCTCGCGTTCAGTTCCGCCATGTCCCTCGACGCCGCCATATTTGTCGCGGGACTTACGCCAGTCGTCGGCCTTTCTGCGGCCTTCACCGTACTCAAGATTATCATCTCATGTGTTCAAGAGGTTCTAGCCAGCCAAAAGCAACTGTCCACCCCCTTGGTCAGCTTCTGGCAGCGATTCAGAAGGAGTTTGGGTCGTCCAGATTAACGGCAGCATCTTGCGTCCAACCCCCCAAGGATCTCTCATGAGTTGTGTATGTCCACTGCAACATTGCTAGCACCGGTAGCGATTTTATTTCTCTATCACAGCCTGTTGCAAGATATTCACAGATTTGTGGAGCGGGAGCAACAGCGAAAGCCTTTTTTCATCGAGAATCCCGTGTTGCTGCTATTGAAATTTTTATCGCCGGATCGGAGCGACAACCAAGGCATTCCAGGTGGGTGATCGTTTGCGGAGATGCACTAAACTCCGATCTGGCAGATTTCGGCCCTGCTGAACCTGCAGCGTATGCTTCAAGAGAACGAACGGGCACGTACTGAGGACGTGAACGTTTTGAATGCCCGATTCGACGTCCTGGAGAACAATTATATCAAGCTAAGGCGCACCCGGTAAATCTTCCATGTCAGTCAAGAGATTGAAGTGATGACAATCGTACGTCCAGACGTAAATCAACAGAACATGGTTGGGATGATGGTTTTAATCAGCAGAGCCGCAAGGGAAATGACGCAGAACAGAGAGTCTATTCGCACAACTTGCAGTATCTCACCCCGACGAGTTAATGCGAACCTAATGGCTCTGCTGCGGCGGCCAGACGGGCACTGCAGAACGGACGGCGTATACACGGCATGTACTACGTGCGGAAACAGAGGGGTCGACACCACTGTAGATGTGAGAGTGGATCTGGAATGCGCGTTCATCGAGTACGCGCGCGCGGCAACACTAATTTTGGAGACAATACCGGCGCATCGGGATTATAGTATGAGCTTAAATGCGGTTTGGCCGAAAGCGCCGGCGATATCCCCTTTGCATCTATTGCCAGGCCTGTCTTACGCATCCTGCGCGATGCCCGTACCTTGACACCCCGTATCCTTTCCTCGAATCTTTCTCCTTCCCTCTCGAATCACCCTGCCATTCCATCCTTCTCGTTCTCGCTCTCATTTTCCAACATCTGTATCCGTTCTCATATCAATTTATACCACCTGCGCAGAACGGCAACGACATTCTAGATAAACTGAAACCAGCGCTCGTGGAGCGGTACGATCTCTATGCGCGCAGCAGCGCCCGCGTTTATGGGGTTAGTGCTTTCCCTTGTCCTCTCATCCTTGCTTTCGTTCATCCCCTTCCCATGACGCATTGCTCCTTGCCCTGTTTCTTGTCACCCGTGTACGAATACGAATTCAAATTCGATTGAAAACGGCTGAGCCCATATCGTAAGTGGAGTCCGAGGTTTCTGTTGCGCAAGAGGCAAGGGTGTCGTGCGAGAGGGAGACGGACGCGGCACGCACAGCAAAGGTGGACGAAAATATGCACATGTCAAGAGAAGAAGGGCTGTGACAGAGTTTTTATCCAGGTGACGGAAGGACGGACATTGGGTCGGCATGGAAGAAGTCCCTGAGCTCGAGAATATCATTAACATAAAATCAGATGGAAAAAAAGGTACTGCACAAGTACTGCAGCTGTACGAGGCAAGGTGAAGTGGTCTGATGCCACGAAAGCGACAAGGATTATAGCAATTTATATCCTTAAAATGAAGAGCGTGTACTTATGTTGATGCGGCAAATGAACCATGAAACGTGGAATTTCAATTTGAGGGCATTTTTTCGCTGTTTCCGACCATTTCAGGGGCGGGAAGCCTAGAGAACAGTATTCATTTGACATTTCTCAGGCAATAAGCAGATTTCCGGTATTTGCACCGCACACAACCGCCTGTGCGACCCGTCAATTTCAGTTTTGCACTAGAAATTTAGTAGAAAAAATTCGAAACGGCTTAGAACCTCCCGGTGACCGGTGACCTTTGAAAAAACTCTTCAAATCAGCTGGCAGCCCTGTGGCCCATGACTGAACACTTGACCGTAATAGTCAGTGTCTTAACTTTGCATTACTGCATTGGAAGCTTCCTGATCAGCTGACCATCTCCTGTGCGTGCACAGCCTCCCATTCAAAGTCCGCGTCGTCCGCTTTGTTCTCCGCCCATGCAAGTACCTTCAGCGACTTTTCCAGACGTCGACTCAGTTCTCTCTAGACACCCTCTATCTCAAGTCCCACCATGCCGTTTACCACTGACACAGCTTGGCCGGCCGCTCTAAAAACTATATTCGAGGTGTCGCGCGCGACTCCCGGGTCCTTGGAGCATCGCTACTACGGACCGTACGACAAGCTACTAAACTATTGTTTCGACGGTTTCGAGTACTTTGTTGCTCCCCAGGCGCCACCTCGAGAGGATAGGACAGAAACAATCGATTTCCTTGTTTATCTCGTCGTCATGAATCAACGTCGGCAGCCCGTTTTTCTCATCGAGGTCCAGGACGACTCTCACCTCGCTGCTCCATCCAAACGCGCCGCAGCCGATCAGCGGATGCGTTTCCGCTATGATGACCTTCTTTACAATTGCCCCATCCCCATCCTCTACGGTTTGAGCGTCATAGGTACCAATATGCGCGTGTATACCGGTGACGCCGCAACTATGACTCTCAATCCCCCCCGGGTCGCGACCTCCGCCAATCGCGTCCTTGATCGGAAGTACCTCCAGGACGCATGGAAGATTGACATCTTGTCGGACGAGGGGTTTGCCAAGATGAAGGAGATAGTCACCTTCATCAAAACAACGCCACCAGTCATCATCGATCCTTGTATGCACCTGCAGTTTACCTTTTCTGCACACCCGCTGATTTGTCCCCAGGATAAATCATTACTTACGGCTTGCCACAGTCGCCAGTGGTTGCCAGGATGGAATGTCGAGTTCGTGCCCATGGGCCCTTGTAGTCGCGTTAATCATCAGTCTCGTAGCCTGTACTTGTATTTGATGAATCGTTTTTGCCGTCGAGATCACCGTGAATGTGGCAAGGTTTCCTCAAACAGGCGTCGCCCTGGCTTTACTAGCGCTTGCGTCGTGGGCTTTCTCTTCGTCTTTTAGCGTTTTTTAGCGTTTTTTCGACACCCTTGAGGCCAGTCGTCATTTTGAGCCACGTCGAGCGATCGCTGGCGGTCGATGACGCCCACCTTCGTTTTTTTTTTTCACACTGCGGTTACACATACTACCGATCGCCCACCTTTGCAAAGTGTGTACCTTTGCAAAAATATCTAGTTCCCTCCATTCTCGCCGGATTCCCTTCAAATAACTGTGGGAGACCCATGGAGGGCAAATTGCATGTCCCCTTACGCTACTAGGTGATACATTGAGAAATGAGTTTGCAATAAAATCGAGGGTCGATTTTTAATTGCACTGATCGCCCGCCAAATTCCTCGTGTAAGATTTTTGCAGAGGTACACATTGCCTCGGGACCTTCATTGCAGCCTCGTCTCTGCCTCAAAATTCAAGCGTCTCTGACTCAACATATTGACAACTTGGTACTATCCCCCCCCCCACCGCTCCGGACACACCTAGAACTCGGAGAAACAAAGATTTCTCGTCCAATAATGTATCGATTTCTGAGATTTTTAGCTTGAAGTAGACTTTAGCAGGCCCGCTAGAGATAGGTCGAGCAATAGTCTTGAAATCCCCTGTCCAAGGGATATGTATCACTGGGAAAGTTGACAACTTGGGAGATTTTCACTGATTTTGCGTATTTTAAGGTTTTAGGCTCTCTGCTCAGAGTCATATTACCTCGCGAACACCTCTAGAAGGTACAGTTGATTTTCTCATAATGCATTTGCTCATAATGCATATTTTTCATAATGCATTGGATTTAGCCCATAACCTCAACGGTATGCGGGGTTATGCACGAATTTATGCATTATGCATTACCCTCAGCAGGTGGTCTACCAGCCAAATATGCATTATGAACATGTTAAGATGGCTGATCTGACTGGCAGTTTCGGCTAGTTTTATGCAAAATATACCCATAGATCAGACACAATGATCCTCCATTTACATTGTGGATACATGGAGCTAAGGTCCAAGGTCTTGGAGACATTGTCAGCCGAATTTGGGAACGGTGAAGTCACGCGTTGGGGGAGGGTCACGGATGTCACACCGTGGACATTTTCTCGTGTTGCATATCGCCCATAATGCATAGGCCAAGGGGTGTTCCCAACTCTATGCATTATGAGAAAATCAACTGTACCTTGACATCATAAAAGTGCCCATGTAAATATTCAGCGACATAGCTGCCTTGTAGCCATCACAATGGACCGAGAGATCATGGCTTGCCTGCCAAATTGATCTCTCAATTGTCAGAAATGATGGCAAGAAATTGCATGCTGCTGTCAACCACCCTGATGTTGCCCTGGCCACCCCTTCACGTATATGATAGTCCCTGTTGAACCACCTCACCCCATGAAGTTTGGAGGTGCTGCGACTCCAAGGTGGTTATATACGAAGCCAGCAATCAGAATTTGACGTGTTACCTAGAACTCGGACACCTGACCACGTCCGACCACATGTGGGTTACGCATGTGGCCTTCACATGCATCGCTGGTTGCCCCTAGTGTCGGCTTGACTGCGCCTAACACAGGTTCTTGCTTTCGCTTCTGGTTCCTGGACTCAATTTCACCAGCCACGCAGCAATAACTTCGTCTTCCCCAGAAACACGCCCTCGAGCTGAATTACTTTGAATTTTGTGTCGATTTTGCGAGAGGATCGTGAGAAGCGAGTCCCGAAAGGGAAACGGAGACTGGCGTCGGAAGGACGAGTCAGAGGGAATCAGAGATATCAATAAGACTCGGTAATCAGATTTTGACGGAGTTGATTGAACGACTAACTAGACAAGCTCGTACTGTATTTATATGCCAAAGAAAAGGAGGAATTTCCGAATCAAGACAAGGGGAAATAAGATGTGGAGTAAAGGAATGGAAGTGTAGATATAAACGGAATCGAGGAAAAGAAAAGAGACGAGGGCGATGCGGCAGAACCGGAGATCTCTCGGGAGGGATTCCTGGCATTACCGCCCTTTTGAGGACGGAGTGGAGGGAAGTGGAACGGAAAAGAAACAGAGTAATCTAAGAATTCTACAAATAATATGTAAAAGCGAGCATGAACCGCGATGATATGGTTGAAAATGTAAATGGTTGGTGGTTGAAGTAGAATTAAAGTAGATGGATGGATAGAGCAATGAGGAAGAATGCATGTATGGAACGAGACGCGATAGGAAAGATAGATGGGAGAAGCCATGGGGTTGCGACGAACGCCTAGCGGTGCAAATAGTGCGGGTGCTGGCAATCAATGCGAAGCAAAGGGTCTGCCGGTTGGGCGAAGGCCTAGGTGGACAGATGATAACAAGTGTGCGCGAAGGGAGGTCGGACGAAAGCGCAAGTGGTCAAGGAGGTGGCCTTGTTCAAATGCGAAGGATGAGATGTAAGGTGCCGATAGAGGTGCCGAAACGGGTGCCAGTGATACGTTTGGAACACGCGTCATGGTTGTGGTTGTGGCCGGATTTGCCACAATAGAGGCAAAGATTATTTTGGATGTGGTGAGCACGCTTCTGGGACGGGAGAGGACCGTGAGAGATACGAAGTTCGTACAGAATTAATCTCGAAATTGAACAAGCGAGCCCGGACCGATGATCCGCGCGACGTTGGGGGTTAACGCGATCTTTCTTTTTTTTTTTTTTTCTTTTTTTTGGAGCGTTGGGTCTAACCTAACGATACTCAGGCAGCAGAAGCATTCCGAGGTCGTCCGCTATTTGTTCTGGTTGTAGGCCAGATGTTGCCGGGGAAGTTGTCCTGGAAGAAATGCCATTACACACTATAAAACCGCGTGTGGGACTCCAGCCTCAAATTTAGCCTATGCCTTCAACAGTATCATTACATGGCTGTATACCCACTAAAACCCCCTTTGTGTAAATCCAATCATCCGGCAGTGATTCTTCATATAATAGCAGACCACTCCAAGTGTTCAATACCAGCTGTTTATTCAGCAATAACAATCCAAACCTGAGTTTATCGGCTAGGATCCTATCCCTGTTGAGAGATGTATTAACGGATCTCAGCCACTGATTATGAATTGCTGACTGTGAGAGTGGATTTTTCCAGGATGTGTTAAGACTCGGTCCACTCGTTAACGCGATCTTTCGCATCACCTGCATGTGGGATTCCAAGCGCAAGCACCTCATCGTCGCGGCGGCAGTGACTGTGCTGGTATTGATTTTTCATCGCCGAATCCACCGCCAAGCCACCACCCCTGCCATCCCTGCTCAATGTCTGGCCTTCCGTGCATCCCTCGAGCTCACACCAGACTTTATCGCGCCACTCGCTGCCCATGGGTCGGACCGCTTCGTCGAGGGCACATCGCCTGTCCTTATTCGCACCGCTAAGATCCTCACGGGTGCGCGTAATGGGACTGAGGTCGTGTTTGGCGATGTCCTGCTTGACAAGGGCATTATCCTCGGCGTCGGCTACATTCCACGCGCGCTGCTCCGCCCAAACTTACAAGTTATCGACGCGGAGGGAAAGTGGATTTCGCCCGGCATTGTCGATTCCCATTCAAATTTAGGCGTCTATTCTGCGCCGGCATTGGAGGGTGTGTGTTCTGCCATTGAATTCTCGTTGTACTGCAACGGGCGAGTTATCTCTGTCCAGGCGCGTCGGACGGAAACTCCATCAAGGCGCCGATTCTACCTTGGTTACGCAGAACTCCCCGTTCACTTATATCGTACCAACTGCTTCTACACTCTTTAGCCGTTAAATTTGACCTAAAATATGTCGTATTATGCCCCTTTAATATCATCTGAATCGGGTCTTAATCAAAGCCGGTAGCGGGCCCTGCCGCTCGCCCGGCCTTACCGCTTTATTTGTTCTATTCTTAAATATGAAGGTTACCGATGAATACGCGTAGGCGACGGCATGCCGGGTTCTCAGGCACATCGGACGAGACGAGGTGCCAAGTGCGCCGGGTCCCGTTGTCGTGCCCCGCCCCGCAGTCCATTATAGATGGTACGAGCAGCCCGGGTAAGATTGTCAGTGCCAAGGTGTGTCCTTTTGTATCTTCCGTACTTCTCGTGTCATGCAAACTATGAGTTCAAAGTTCCACATTGCCGAGGCTCAACTCTTGGTTGTTGTCCCTCCTGGTGTGTAATTGTGCCTGGCAACGGTTCATTGTGCGGCTTTGGTCTCAACCGCTCACAGTCAATACTGTAGCCAAAACGAAGAGCGGATTATTTATTTTCCTATTTGGCCAGTACGTGGAGGTTCCTCGCGACGAGGTCGATACTGTAATGAAAAAAACGGCATCAGGAGTTTCTTATTTTGTGTACACCCTCGGGTGATGGAGGAGTCGAACGACAGCAGTAGTGTACATCTGTGCCTGCACACTAATAAAAAGGTTTGCTCACCCAGGGGTCTCAGGGGCAACTTAATCAGGTTTAGACCAAGTTTAGACAACCCGGTTTCTCAGACGACATCTGGCAGCGACATCAACATTCTCACAGCGGCGATACGTACCGTTGTCGTAATGATTCTCCAATTTTCCTCCCGCGCTGTCCCGTCCCAAGTCTTTTACCAGCGATGGTTTCAGACAGACTGACGCCACCTTGGCTCAACCTCACCAGTCCCATCTTCCATGCTTACCTACGCACTCGACACTGACCTCTTCAAAGAATACTGGACCACAACCCTCTTACGCGTATTCGGAGCATTTGTGCGTAAGCTCTACCACATCCTGCCCTCGTCCATTCAGAGAGGATGCTCACTTTGGATGCACAGACTTCGGGTGTTCTGTTCGGTACTACCTCCAACCCTTGGTCCTCGTTGCGTCATTCATGTTCTTGTGTTTGAACACAGGAATCACGCTCTGGCTAGTCTGCACAGCAGCATACTTGATCTACCATCGGGCGAAGGGCAGGCACCACTGGCTCGTAGCCACGATATGTGCGACGACATTACTAGCAACAGCCCAACTGGCCATCGAGATCGAGCTCGTCGTTCTGGATTTTCGTGCTGTTCGTCTCGCGGTGGTGGGCGAGGAACTGGCGGCATCTGAAGCGATCCGGCAAACAGCGACCGCATATCTGGTCTTCAATTTGGCCCTCGTGATAAACAAGTGAGTGTGACTGCTGGGCCGGTCGGTGAAAACGATGCTGACTCCTGCAAATTAAATTAGCATGGTCACCGATAGTATCTTCGTGAGCTGTTTCTTACCAATTCCGTGTAATACTCACATCGCCTTGACCGCTGACAATGGCTAGATCTACCGATGCTATGTCGTCTGGGGGCGCAATATCTACATTGTAGTAGTTCCGATACTGAGCTTGCTAGCGTCCAGTGGTAAGAATCTCTTGCTTCCGCTTCCGAGTCGATCACAGACGACGACATCTAACAGTTATCGGCTTTCTGTCCTCATACGAGATCGATTATCCACACGTTTATATCGACATCCGGATTGTCTTTGGTTTCATGTTGCTAACCAATGTGCTGCTCATGGCGCTAACAGGTGGGTTCTTTCATCAATAGTCAGTCTCATGACCGATATGTAATCATATCATGCAGCGGGACGAATATGGTGGATCCGCCGAGACGTTGCTGGCGCCTTGGAGTTTTCTATTGTCCGCACCTATGACGATGTCATTGCTATCATGCACGTTTCTTCATTTTGTGGTCGGGTAGACCTCAAGCGTCGAAGATTGGAGTCTGGAGGCATATATTGTATCAGCCTTATCATGTACCTTGTCGCCGTTTCCATCCTCAGGACCGACAGTTCGAACGTGAGTGCATCTGTCACCATTGCACTGGTTTGCAGGCCATTCACCGGGGTTGCAGCCGGTCATCCCAATATTCCGGGCAGCCATGACGCAGGTGATGGTGTGTACATCTCTTTTTGTCTGCTGCCTTCCACGTGCGGGCTGTTTCTGACTAGAAATAATTTTGTGCAGAATATTGCCCCGACGTTAATCATCGTTCGTGCAGGGTTAGGTCTTAGCATTGACAGCAACAAAACGAACTCGGATCAGAGTCGGACGACCTCGCAGCCCTTCAATATACGGCCACCCGGTCGAGTGGGCCACTCTACTCGATCAATTCTGTCCGTTTCTATGATTCAAAGCCCTGAGGGCCGGGTCCGAGTTCAATGTTAAATCCTGCATTTTATTCAATAGGACAGCAAATATCCTGTATATAACATGACGTTGGCGAAAGTCGTTATCAAATCAAGATTCGTTTTTAAGGCTTCAACGCTCACCGTGTATAAGCTGTTATACACGGGTTTAACCGACTTAAATTTCTCATCATTTCAAACAGTTTGCAAACGGTTTATTATGGCGGTCAAAGTGTACATTTAATCAGCCGCAAATAAAGTGCTGATTTCGGACTTACCGCCACAAAGATACATAAGGATAATCACGGCGCTTAACTTGCTTGGAAATCGTGGCATCCCGCAAGATATATATAGTCGTCGCCCGCAAGATACAGATGCGTTGCCCACAAGATATAGAGTCGCCCGCAAGATACACAGTTGCCCGCAAAACAAAGATAAGTTGCTACCGCAACTTTTGTACTCTTTTGCAAAACTTTTCTCCAAACTGCCTACATATCTTGGGCTCGGTTTTGTGGGCAGACCAGTGGCCGTACACTCTGGAGAAAGCTGGGTGGCTGCACAGAATTTTTTCAGGCCTGTTTGGATAAAGCTGGGTGGCTATATGCTTTTGAGTGTAGAAAAGAAAATCCAGACAAGTCTGAAAAAATTCTGTACAGCCACCCAGCTTTCTCCAGAGTGTACGGCCACTGGTCGGCCCACAGAACCAAGCCCAATATATGTAGATCTCAGAGGAGAGATTCCTGGCATTACCCCCCTTTTGAGGACGGAGTGGAGGGAAGTGGAACGGAAAAAAAACGGAGTAATCAGAGAATTCTAGAAGTAATATATAAAAGTGAGCATGAGCCGCGATGATATGGTTGAAAATGTAAATGGTTGGTGGTTGAAGTAGAACTGAATCGGAGTCCATCAGTGGAGAGGCATGAGAAGGAAGTGTATACAGACTCACCGCTTCCTTCGAGTCCAATTCGCGAAAATTCGTCGCGACGTTCTAAGCATGTTCTCTAAACTAAATCTCTTGCTTTTCCTCACCACTCTGGAAAAGAAAACTGAGTGGGGCACGACTAGTAGTATATCCATATCAAGCAAATAATTTGCTCTGTCCCATCATAAATTGGGCAGCGTACACAAATTACCCCTGCGCTAGCGACGTAGTGATTCTGCGGGTCAGAGTCACTAGATATGAGAGATTGATGAGAGAGCTAAGTAGCGGCGCGGCGCCGTAAAGGCGGAGAGCGAAGCAAGAACAAACCATGGCACGTAGTACATGACCGCTGGAAAATGGCGAGAGCTTTGTCCCAGTGGATTTCAGCGTCCAGCAGCACAAATTTCATACAGAATTACATAATCTCGAAATCGAGCATAACATGAGCAAGCGAGCCCGGACCGATGATCCGCGCGACGTTCATCTTTCGCATCACCATGTGGGATTCCAAGCGCAAGCACCTCGTCGTCGCGGCGGCAGTAACTGTGCTGGTATTGACTTTTCATCGCCCAATCCACCGCCAAGCCACCACCCCTGCCATCCCTGCTCAATGTCTGGCCTTCCGTGCATCCCTCGAGCCCACACCAGACTTTATCGCGTCACGCGCTGCCCATGGGTCGGACCGCTTCGTCGAGGGCACATCACCCGTCCTTATCCGCAACGCCAAGATCCTCACGGGTGCGCGTAACGGGACTGAGGTCGTGTTCGGCGATGGCTTGACAAGGGCGTCATCCTCGGCGTCGGCTACATTCCACGCGCGCTGCTCCGCCCAAACTTACAAGTTATCGACGCGGAGGGAAAGTGGATTTCGCCCGGCATTGTCGATTCCCATTCACATTTGGGCGTCTATTCTGCGCCGGCATTGGAGGGTGTGTGTTCTGCCATTGAATTCTCATTGTACTGCAATGAGCGAGTTATCTCTGTCCAGGCGCATCGGACGGAAACTCCATCAAGGCGCCGATTCTACCTTGGTTACGCAGTCTTGATGGGCTGAACACCCACGACGACGCGTACAGGCTGGCTATCGCCGGTGGAGTGACGACAGCCCAAATTTTGCCTGGAAGCGCAAATAACATCGGTGCGCCGCTTCCGTCTCTCCAAATCCATCTAGCTAATCGCTTATCAGGTGGCCAGGCATTTCTCATCAAGCTCCGGCCAACGGCAGAGCGCTCTGCATCAGCCATGCTATTGGAGCCCCCGCTCATGCTCGGCCTCAACGCCTCCGACGACCGCCCCAAGTGGCGACACATGAAGTGCGTTGTTCGCTCCCACCCGTCCATAAACACGATCTCCTCCACTTCCTTGATACTCTACATTCAATACTCAGCCTCCACAGACACGCGTGCGGAGAGAATCCCTCCGACACTTATTCACAAACGCGAATGGACAGCGCCTGGGCCTTCCGCGCTGCATACGACGAGGCGCGCAAGATCCGTGACGCACAAGACGCGTTCTGCGCCCGCGCCGAGGCCGGGCTATGGGATGGAACCGCAGCATTTCCTGAGAGCTTGCAGTGGGAATCGCTCGTGGATGTGCTCCGGGGAAGAGTCAAGGTGCGCGATCCGCGTTCACTCATCTTATGTCGTTCATTGCTAATCCTGTCGTAGCTCTCGGTGCATTGTTACGAGGTGTGTTCTCCCTTAGTGCCTGATCATCTCGAGATCCACCTTAATCTTGGTGCCGCGCGTAGGCGGTGGATCTGGACCAGCTTGTCCGGGTACGTCCCCGAAATACGGCTCTACCTTCTTCCCTGCTTACCCGCTCTTCCCATTTTCTTTGTCGTTCCCCTTCTTGGATTTCGTGAATTGAATTCAAAAACGTCACTAGCTCTCAAACGAGTTCAAATTTCCCATCGCCTCCATTCACCACGCGGGTGAGACGTACCTCGTATCCGACCTGCTCAAGAAGGCTTGGGTATGTCCTCTCTCTCCTAATCTTTCTACCGTCTACTTTCCACGTCAGCCAACTCCCGAGTCACTTCTAGGGCAACATCCCTGCGATCGCACTCTTTGCATCGAATGCCCGGTATGTGCGCTATTTGCGTTTCTCATCCTCATAGACTACTGACTGGGACGTCGTTCGTTCCTTGCAGCAAAAAGCGCGAAGCTTACCGCGCCTCCGAGTTCGCGCCGCGCATTTTAGCTGATAATGGGCTACCGGTTATTATGAAGGTATGAGTCTCGATTTTAGTTCCATTTATTCCTTACATCCTTCTTTTCTCAACCCCGTGTACTGGCGGTTGAACTAATTCACTACGCAGTCAGACCACCCGGTGCTTAACTCACGGCACCTCGTGTACGAGGCACAGCAGGCGCACTACTACGGGCTGAACCCCGCATTGGCGCTTGCGTCTGTGACTTCAACGCCCGCGACGGCCCTTGGGGTTGGCTGGCGCGTCGGTACCCTCGCGGCTGGTGCGTATACATATCTTATATTTATTCCTTCCGAACATGCTGATTCATTTCTTGGTCCAGGATACGACGCGGGTCAGGCCATCCAAACATTCACAACTATTGATTTGATCCCCATAATCCTTTCGCAGATCTCGTCATCTGGGACTCGCACCCCCTCGCCCTCGGCGTGACGCCCGTACAGGTCTACATCGACGGCATCCCGCAACTCAAAGAACCCGCGCTCCTCAGCAAACCGCATCCGTTCCAAGACGTCCCGCGCACACCGAATTGGGAAAAGGAGATCGCCCAGACGATTGAATACGAGGGGCTTCCACCGCTCGAGGGGCGCGCGGAGAAGGGGACGGTGATGTTTGCGAATGTCTCGCGTGTGTGGTCCCGTGTCCATGCCGCTCGTCTGAGCGGCGAGGGTCCGTGGCGCGTTCTCGTGCATGCGGGAGCCATTCAGTGCGTCGCGCTCGATGGGCAAACTGCGTGCATGGATGCAGCCGCCGCGGGAGATGTAAAAATTGTCGATCTGCAAGGTGGGGAGCTCGCGCCGGGCCTGACTACCTTCGGTTCAAATCTGGGACTGAGCGAGATCAAACTCGAGCCGTCGACGGAGGACGGGCGCGTGTTTGACCCGCTCACGATGCGCGTGCCATCTATCCTGGGAAACACGGTCGTGCGTGCGGTGGATGGGTTGCAGTTCGGAGGAAGGAATACGCTGTGCGTTATATCCTGCGATATCAATTCTGAAATATAGACGCGCTGATTGGGAGTTTTGCAGGTATGCCTATCGCGGTCGGGTAACCACTGCTGTTGTGGCGCCGATGGGATACGGATTCATCCGCGGTGTCGGGACAGCGTTTTCTACCGGGGCAAGTAATGCACTCGCTAATGGCGCGATCGTTCAAACGGAGACTGCGCTGCACATCTCGGTCAACTCCGAGATGGACGCGAGTGTGAGCACGCAGATCGCGGCATTGCGCAATCTGCTGTTCTCAAAGAGCGCGGAAGGGCCCTGGGATCGCGTCCAGCATGTAAGCTTGCCTCATTTTCTTCTCCGTTCTCGTTTTCAATGTTGATACTGGCAATTCTAGGGAGAGATCCCGCTGGTGATCACCGTGCATAACGCGGATATAATGGCCACTCTCCTGGTCCTCAAATCGGAGTTCGAGAGTGTCCACCATACGACGCTGCGCATGACGTTTGCTGGCGCGACTGAAGCGCATCTCCTCGCATCGCAGATTGGTACCGCCGGTGTCAGTGTCGTGCTCGCGCCGGCACGTCCTTATCCTGAGACTTGGGATTACCGTCGCATGTGAGCGTCCGCCTCCCATCCTCCGCAATATTTGCACTGAATTTAAGTGCGCGCTAGCCTTCCCGGTCCACCTCTATCGCGCCAGACATCTGTGATGACGCTCCTGAAGCACGGTGTCAATGTCGCGCTTGGGGTTACCTCTGAGTATGATGTGCGTAATGCACGGTTCGAGATTGCTTGGGTGCGTCCTCGTCGACTCCGCGCCTTTATTATTTGCGCTGAAATCTTCTACAACACGCAGGCCGCGTTGGATGCCGACGGCGCGATTGATTACACAACCGCCATGGCACTGGCGACGACGAATATGGATCGGGCGCTCGGCCTTCATTCTGCTCCAGCCGATCAAGAGGAGCTGGTCATCTTGAAAAGCGGTGGATTATTTGACTTTGAGAGTAAGGTGCTGGGCGTTATTTCTGGGAGGCGGGAGCTTGTGGATCTGTTTTGAGATTGCGTCAACGGAGTGAATGGATTATATATTTCTTTCGAGTCAAGTTAAGTGCAGTTGTTCTCTCAGCTGTATTGAACACTGCTTCAGGCCGCTCGATCTACTGGCGTTTGAGATAACAATCCGTCCCGCTAGTGCGCTCCTTACATTCAAGCTCTCTTGTTTCAGAATTCCTGAAATTTGCACTGGAACCTCTTCTGTACTTCATGGTCTCTAGGGGTTTGACGAGCAATGTTAGATATCGGCGCTCCCGGAAGCGAGGACACCAAAAATGGGCCGGGAGCCACCGGGTGGCTACTGGTGGCTCACCGCAAAGTCTCTATTGGCGCGATGCGTTCTCGATAGCAATTCGGCGACGGCGACGGCGCTGTGGAAAACAGATGCGCATAAACGCCAACAGTCGCGACATGTGCCATCGATTCGGTGCGCCTCGCTGTTCTCCTCACTGTACCCCTCCCCCTCAAATTCTGATCGCCACACCCTCGATTAGTGCCCGACTTGTTCAGCATGGGGCGCGCTCGACATGACCAAACGCGTCTTCCAGTACTTACTTCAAGGGCGACAGCACGCCTCCCCCGCCCCCACCACCACCTCCTCCCCCGCCTCCGCCTCCTCCGCCTCCTCCGCCCCCGTCCCCGCCGAAAAAATCATCGACGGCTAACAGAGGGCTTGCAGTGCGTAGTCGTGAAGCAAATTTCAGGATCAACTTCCTGCTCAGCATGCCGTGTCGGCGCCGGGCGCCCAATGCATCTTCCCAGCATTTATTCTCAGGCTTTTTTTATCTCAACTCGAACGACGCTACGCGGAAATAGGGAAATGATTATTCTAATATTCGGGTGGAGATATGTGCGGTCACGTGTTTCAAGTGTCGCGCTTGCACGACCGCGTTCAACGGGATTGACGCGTCAGAAGCAGGCTGAATGGTAGGTTATGTATCATCAAAATTTATTTGTAAAAATATTTTTAACTATTTAATACGGATAGACCGGCGTTAGACCCGGCGTGGAGTGTTTCGTTTTATTCACCTCACTAAAATCTATGTCGCGCACAGCGGAAAATCGACCAGTCTGTGGCGGTCATTCGACGAGAACTTCCTACCGTCTGTAAGTTCGATACCCTGCTTCGCGCTATCACATGCGCGGCGCCGGGTCCAGACGCCACCGACACCACATCGCGCATCCCACAGTTGCGTGTCCTCCGCTGTGCATCCCGGCTCCAATTCACGCATAACCTTTTGCTGGAATTTGTGTCGTCTCGACTTGAACTCGCACCAAACTTCTCTCCGTTCCTGCTCGAGGTACGACCGTTAACCGAGGCAGACGGCCTCCTCGACGCGGAGGTACATGAGCGGCTGGAAGCGATGTGGTCGCGAAGGCGACGGTTTGGGTATTATTTTGGGAGCGCAGAATACCCTGCGCTGCTGTAGAGTTCTACTGACTAAAAACGTACTTACTAGACTCATGTGCTGATAGTGTAGCCTTGGGCATTTATTCTACTGATTGAACGTCGTGTGAACAGGTATTCATTTAGGTCTTAAATACCTTCAACCACATTACTCCTAGTGAAATGTAGTTTTCCGTGGCAAGTGCGAATGAGGAGACTATAGATTTGGTGTGACGTTATGGTCGTTATACGCACCCACGAGAGTCGGTCTTTGTCGATCTTGAAGGCTGCTGATTTGAGAGTGAGCGCTGGGCTTTACGAGACGAGAGCCGATTGATCAAACACTAACGATTGATGCAGAGGGTGTTGGTTGTGAGCATGAAAGAAGTCTGTGTTTGGAATGGAAAGTATACGGCAGTCCTGAAAATAATAAAAGTTGGTAAGGCTTTACCGCCGTAGAGTCCGCGCCATTTTCGTCACTTCGTTACTTCGCTTCGGTTTGTGAAACTTTGTGGGAATTCGTGAAAGTTCGTGATTTTGATAGCTTTCTATGAAAATTTCTGAGTTAGTATCCCGGGCTTGTCAAGCGGCGACTCCTTGGCACATCACGGAGTGATGGGTATCAACAGCTTGCTGAGATTGGCCGGTTAAGTTTGGGTTAGGCCCTGCTCGGGTGCGCCGGATCGCTCCCAATTCTCTGCCAAAAAGATCCCAACCCAATTGACGTGGGATTCTGTCAAAAGGTGTGGTAACCGGCTGATGCGGCAGCCTTGTCACGGCGTCCCTGACAACGTCTACGTAATTGACCTTGCAGGTTAGCCAGACCTGCTGTACTGAGGCCCAGTCCTCATGTTCTGACTGATTTTAAGAGCACATCATGACTTTAACCTGAGAATACACGTCCCTTTAATTTTTCCTGACCAAAGACGCGAAATTGAAGATGTAAACACGTGGAGAGATTTTGCCAATATCTATTTTTGTTACAAAACATGTGTGACTTGAGAGTGACGGAGCGCGCTAGCCGACACCGCATCAGTGCTCGCCTGTCCTGCCGACAGCCGAACCGATTGGATTGCCTGGATCCCGTCCACCCGAGCAGGGCCTTAGCTGGTTAGAGGTTGAAGGTTAGCGTTTCGGGTTAGCTGGTTACAGTCAGAGGTTAGTAGTTAGAGGTTAGAGGTTAGGGGTTAGAGTTAGTGGTTAGTGTTCGGCCAAGGTATTAACCGTTCTTTAATGAAATGCTTCGCGATTCTTTGCAACTGTTTGTACCTTTCTCCATTTATCCGATGTCCTTTCGTCCTACTGTGCTCGCCAGCTGCATTAACCGTTCTCTAACAATTACCCTTGTGATTCTTTGCATCTCTTTGGTCTCATCCCCATACCCACATATCCCGCTTCGTTCCTGCTCTGAACTTCAACGCTCAAAAAAACCAAGGAAGCTGCGCCGCAATGCCCACAGCTTTTGGAGATCCCTATCGCATTCATTTTGTCGGATAATTCTATTTGGAAACCCGGCTTCCAACGGAAACCTCCATTCTAGGAAATGTGTTATTTGGAAGCCCGGCTTCCAAGGGTTTCTCGCCGTTGGCCGGCATCAAAATTGACATGCCGAGGTCGGCATGTTGCATATGAGTGTCATGATTGCAGCTCACAATAATGCAAGCTACTTGGAAAGACACTGTCGCATTAGGCTAAGAAGTTGATTGCATAGTCATGGCATTTACAGCTCAAACTGGTTGCAGCTGTTTGGTCTCTACTGGGTGGACACAAGAACATAAATATGTTTCTTGCATGTTGGACCGGCTATCTAGGAGGTCAGGAACACGAACAAAAGACTCTGAACATTTTCGTTGCTATGCTGGTTCTTTAACTCAGAGCTCACGGGGGACGATGAGAACACAGTTGTTCTCAATGACCCAGATAAAGTGCATCCTTGCAAATTTGCGAGCAGCAAATCCACAAGAGCCATTTGTGCCCCACATTCTGGAGAATGATTCCTCTAGGGAGTTGGAATTCAATGGTATTGCTGTAAGGCTATGTCACAGAACTTGTTTCAGCCTCTATGTAAGTAATCATCCCTCATCTAACATTAGCACAGAAGGAAGCTCAAGACAACAGAGGCTTAATAGTTGTGACAGACCACAGCGCTGATATGGACAGCCCAGATATTCTCTTCCTTGGCTGGCCTAGGTGTTCGGAACATCTGCGAAGTTGACATAGACACAATGGGCCGGTATGAGGCGAATAGGATAAGCTTTACATGCGCTGCGCAGTGCAGTAAATATCACAGGTCTCACCAAAATATCCTCTGAGTTGCAAGCAGCCATTGGAATGGAGGATATGCTGTTGACAAAAATTCAAGCTCTGCCATTGATGGCCGAAGGGTTTCCAAATAGACAATTGGTCGGGGTCCTCGGCAAGGTGGGGTTTCCGCTGAAAGCCGGGTTTCCAAATAGAATTATCCCATTTTGTCGTTCATATTCTCACCATGCCCGAAATTAACTGTCTTCAACTAGCCGCGCCTCAACAGTAAAGCTGTTGAATCTAAGCCATTCTGGGATAATCGAGCAAAACAGCCAGGTCTCATGATCGCATAGCCTCAATACGCAGTCGACAAACTTTTTGACCTCTCCATGATCCTGCGCTTTATAAATCCATCTTCAATTATTGTTTTCTTCCCCTCATCCGATCCCAGTGCTTTCCTCAGTCTCACTCGTCCTGACTCGTTTCATCGCCTGATTCAGCACACCTGTGGTGGAAGATGCCTGTGAAGGGGAGCCGATATTTCTCAACACATCAAATACATTCAATATCTCGCCTCAATTACAATCTGGGTTCTTTCGTCAACGCCTCAAAATTTATGGCAACAGGGACTGGACAGCTTCGGTTTTCCGCCTCGGCAGTACGGCAGGCGTGATTGGCGGGAGGGTTTGACCCTTTAAGGTTGTAGGACCCCAGATACATCTTGCTTATCTCAGTGCGGGTATCTTCTGGCTGTTTCCGGCCGGATTTAATAGCTTCCAGGTTTCCAGGTCCCAGTATTTTGCCGGCAAGATACCACTGAAGTTTGTGTACTCACGACGTTTCGAAAGGTTCCAGGATGACCTAGATCGGGACAGACACTTCCTTTTCGGGAAGGTGGTTGCATTTCCTTTGAACCCGAGGCCAAGTCCCGCCACGGGGCAGGAGAAAAGGCAATTAACATAATTTCTATGTCTAAAACTCGTCCAGAAAACACCCTGATCAGGCGCAACAATCCAATGCTATCTATGCAGAGTAGGATTGGCAGCCATCTCAGTTTTCGTACTTCTCATTGCTCTCAGTTCAAGATTTGCTCTCCGGGTCTCACAATATCAGCCCATAAAGTCTCTCATCTGAGCAGTCTCTCGCTTTTTTCCACGCTCTTGGATGTTTTCTGCATTCTCCACTGTCGTTTTTCGTCACCAGGTTCAATCAATCATTTTTGCTGATATTGATCCTTCTCCTTTGACCTCTCTGTGTGCCTGCTATTCTATTTGTCCTTCACCTCATCAATTCCATTGTCTCAGGTCTCTCCTTCCAGTCATGTTCTCGGCTTCGCCCCGATATCCTTTTGACTTGTGACTGTCAAATGATTAAATCCTCCCGCATGCAACATAACGCGCCGTTGGAGGGAGTCACGAATTGCATCTATCATCCGTGGCATATTCTCAAGTTATCTACAGTGTATTCCCAGCTCAACGAGTCTTTGGCAGGGTATCACGTTTAACACCATCACCATATGAATAACTTTACTATCTCAAGTCACATCGAGCGCACTTTCATTTGCTCCGATTTTATTCTCCGGGCCCTTTGACCAACTGCAACGGCCGTTTGACGTCGCTCGGTTGCGACTGATTGGCGGGTGAAGCATGATACCAGGTAATTCTCGTATCAGAATCCTCCGCCGATAGCCCATTACTGACTCTCTTGTAACTTGTGTTGCACTTATCTCGTGTCAATATCCTCAGATTCTTTTTCATCCCTGGCTTGGGAAATCTGAATTCGAATTGTTGGGAGTATTTTGCTCGCAACATCGATATCATAGATGCTGGCGGGACTACATGATTCATGGATCACGATCTTCGTGAATTATAATCATTTTATTTCAACCCCCTACAGGTAAGTTTCTCGATCACTTTGAAGCTGGTAATTGAGACACACCACAGCTGTAGAAGTTGCAGATGATTCAATTTGAAAGCCTGCTTGCTTTTACAGGCCTGGGGGTGAGCTACGTCTAACCGAGGAATCGAAATATATTCGTATCCCCTCTGGATAACTTCGTCTGCGTTAGTGAATACTTCAAAAAAAGCAACAGCCAGCCATGAAGCGGTCCACCCACATCAGTGAACATGCCCGAGATCACCGACATCTGATCAGAACGCGGCATCGCAGCCTTCAAATTTTAAACACTTTTTGCTACCACAAAGCATTCGCCCATGGGCCCTTGGCAATTTTATTACTTCTGGATCCACTCAATCCACAGCAGAATTGACGGTCACCAATCAGAGTCACTGCGTTCCGACCCCCAATGGACAGAGGGTCTGGCTATGTGCATAGACAGAGCCCTAGACAAGGCAGTCTGGCTACATGTGGCTATGTATGGCTACACTACATGGACATGGTACGTCTACCTCAGTAACTGAGCAGTTACATCTGTCTATCTGAGTTGACCGATATAGACCGACCTGGACAGAGGGCCGACAGAGGTAGCCAGAGGCAGACCGACAAACTTTCTTTTTTTTTAAATTCTCATTTGACGGGTATTGGCGGCGGCAAGATGCGTCTACGGGCGTAGACAGACACAGCCACAGCCAGCCGGACTGTGTCTACATGACATAGAGACATATAGCCACAGCTGGACGAGCGGGGACAGACATGTGTCCACAATCCTCTGTCTACCCCCATAGACAGAGTTTTGCAGGGGGTAGACAGATGTAGCCACAGCTGGACGAGGGGGGACGGAGGTCTGTCCAGTGGGGGCCGGAACGCAGTGAGTCTCCTCCAAACGCACATCATCAATTCTGATTCTCACATACTTGAAGGCATAGAAGTCAACACCCGTCTTCGAGGACCGAAATCCTTGGCCTTGCAAGGATTTATTTTTGCATCTTTCCTTCACGCAGAGAATTCCTTTAATTGGTGATCTCATCGTGACGGCATTCGAGGATGACTTCGTGTCCGATGGGATAAAAGTTTACCATCTCTCCGGGACTTTGCCCAAAAATGATCTGAAGTTCCGATATCCAGGGAACAGATTCCGTGATTCGTCTTCGGTTTGACCGGTAGGTGTTTTCTCCCACTTTTCCAAGTGTTATGGAATGGAAATCACAGGGAACACAATGTCTACTGGGATTCCAGACACAGTTGGTTCTGTTCGCCGCTGGCTGCAATCAAGATATGGATCAATCTCGAAGGCTGCCCCGATCCATAGACTCATCATCAGTCTGCCTGTGAAGAAGCTACCTGATCCGTTCCCTTCTTGCCACGGGTGAGGACTTTTCATGCAATCTTCAATCTTAACTCTCAAGTACGTCGCATGCTCACCTCAATTGTTTTCCATCGGTTCCCGTCGGAGAGTTAGGCCCATCTGAGGCACTATTTTGGGGCAACAAACCTAACTCCAACCTAAAAACTCCATGAACTGCTCCGTAGAATCCTATCTAGGTCAATGCGAATTCACAGATCATGAG
Source organism: Mycena leptocephala (assembly GCA_029378395.1). Lineage (NCBI taxonomy): Eukaryota > Fungi > Basidiomycota > Agaricomycetes > Agaricales > Mycenaceae > Mycena > Mycena leptocephala. The sequence goes on along the minus strand of JARJLF010000503.1, from coordinate 146,450 downwards.
TGGATATTCAAACATGGAGGATTGAGGTCAGGATACACGTAGGACGTTTGTTTCACAGTATCTCCCCCCGGTTTCTACCTAACTTCGTTTTTCAATGTATTGTACCAATACAGTACCGGTGAGCTATTCAAATTTGTCCTCCTGCACCATTCACTGAAAGTTCAACCAATGTTCGATGTATTGCAATTAGAGGACAGTTTGCCGGAGGCTGCCCATTCTGAGCTGAACATTCTTTCTTCTGTCGGCCGGAACCAAAGCTAACTACGCATCTTCCATGCATGCTACAGTATCTGTGAATAATTCCATCTCTTTCGACACCTCCGTGAAACTTCCCTGCGCAGTAAACAACACAGTGGTCCAAACTGGAAATCCGAGAACAATGATTCGTCTCAAAATTGAGACAGAGAGTACAAAATTGTAAGGCGGAGTCTCTCAACCTGCGATTCATTTCCAAATACTTTGAACCAAATTCCAGTAAATATCTGGCTCTCGGACCCAAGATGACGGTGTGTTCTTTGGGCACCGGAATTTTTTGCGATTGACCTCATTGGCACTTTCCTTGACAACTCATCTGGTTCAATTCTCTCTTGTAACAGCGGTTTAAAGGCGTCTCAAGAACATTGAATGCATGGTGCACTGGGTAGAATGGGTGGGAGTAATCGTGCCTTCGGTCCTTGAATTCGCGCGAACGCATAACAAGACTGTCTTAAGCTGCTGTTGAGTCTTTACCTGTACTTGCATTGCAGTCCGACTGGTGAATTGGTACCTCGAATCCGGTATTCCTCAACCCCCGCAAGCAAGAGAATTCCTTCTAAAGCGATTCCCATTCTGAGTCGCTATTAGTTATTCATTCGAGCCATGGAAGGCACTCTGAATAGTACTTCTGGTTTGCATGTCGGAGCCTATTCCTGACTGAGCGAGTCCGAAACACGGACGGTTGACACAAGTTCCAGATGGAGCCTTCGAAATTTGACTGCAGGGATTGGATTTCTCGACTAAGAATGGAGCACTGTGATGAGCTGATCTGACTGCGGAGGCAAACCCGGAAAGCCTGCTAACCAAATGCGCAGATGATGCCGAGTCAAAACGGTTTGTGGTACTTGGAGTCAGAGCTCGACGGCTGTAAGCTAGTCCCTGATGAGCCAGTGGGTTGTCTGTACGAGTTTTATACATAACAATCATGTTAATTGCCTTTTCTCCTGCCTCGTGGCGGGACGTGGCCTCGGGTTCAAAGGAAATGCAACCACCTTCCCGAAAAGGAAGTGTCTGTCCCGATCTAGGTCATCCTGGAACCTTTCGAAACGTCGTGAGCACACAAACTTCAGTGGTATCTTACCGGCAGAATACTGGGACCTGGAAACCTGGAAGCTATTAAATCCGGCCGGAAACAGCCAGAGGATACCCGCACTGAGATAAGCAAGATGCATCTGGGGTCCTACAACCCTAAAGGGTCAAACCCTCCCGCCAATCACGCCTGCCGTACTGCCGAGGCGGAAAACCGAAGCTGTCCAGTCCCTGTTGCCATAAAAATTCTTGGGCCAATTGAATGCGGAGCACAAATTTCCGCAAATCCTGCAACTTGCTCGTGGCCATGGCTCCTCACCGCTGTTGTCTGGCCTCCCTTCTGGATCAATTCCTTGGATACGACTCTCATTTCTGAGCCACTTCACAACGGCCCGCCGCCCACAACGGTGGTGGACCATCTTGATTGTGCGCAGCCTTCAATATTCTCAAAAAAATCACAGTTAATTCCCCACGATGCGTTCCAGCGTTCAACGCTTCCCCTAATATAATAGAGGATATACAGGAAGCAACACACACACACATGTGGGAGGCGACACATTCTCATCAAACGCGACACATTCTCATCAATGTGTCGCGTTTGATTCAGTCGGCGACACTTTCCTTTTTAGAAATGTGTCGCCTTTGGAGCGGGCTCGGCAAGGCCCGTTTGGGAAACGACACGTGTCCCGCCCATTTTTTCTCCGTCTCTTTCTCTTACCACTACCACCACCGTCGCAAACGGCTTCGTGACGCAGAAGCGCGTCTAAATGTCTGTCCCGGGGGTCAGTGGCTCGAAGCACACACCTCGCGACCACGGCTTCCTTGATGGCCTTCCCGCTTGGCAGTTGATAGGCTTCAGAAGCTACGTACATCGTGCCAGGACGCGTCGCTGTATTTTTATTTTCTTTGACGCGTCGCATGACAGATCTATTCTCCCGCATTCATTAGCTCGAATCCCAGCCAATTTCTGGACCACGAATGGGTTGATATACCCCAACTTGAAAGATTTCTGGCTCGGAACGCGTCGGGTACTGATGTCGATGCGTTCACGACGCGCCCATCTTTGGCCTCTGCGGAGCGGGAACTGATTACTAGGCTCTCGGCCCTGGAGCTCATGGATTTTCGAAATTATGTGCGTTGTAGTGGTATCACATTCAACCAAAAGCTGATTTAGCCAAGATGTATACCCCCAGCTTCGTGGAATCCAATGCGGCGCAATTCCTGCACCTCGATTGGATTGATGTTTCAGCTTTGAAGAAGTTCCTTGCCCAGAAAATCTTGTATGTCGTCACACGCTCTACTCGCCATGTCGTCTGAAAATTCACGGCAGAATCGAAACTCCGGATGCGTCGGAACCCAATACTCCGAGCATTTCGGTCAAATCCGAGCCGCAACCGATCTCTCTGCCGCGAGTCTTTGGCACTGTCAAGCTGCGAACTCTACATCAGGGAGGTCGTGAGATCCTTGAGCTCATTTCAGAGTCAGAAGCCGAGGATTCGGACCCGGATTCCGCCGTTGAGGTCACAGAGGCCCTGACACGAGTGTCTTCTCGATCCTCCAGCACAATTCCCTGGTCAGACGCGATGGGTATGCGAATTATCTCTTATTTATTCTCGCATCTTCTCATTTTTACCCTAGGTACAGAAGATCAAAAACCGAATGACGGAGGTACGCATTGTATGCCACATTTTTCTTCTTTTCTGACAGCATCTTTAGCTACTGATACGTTTTCTGAAGAGGGTACGTCCTTTAGTTTTGATTTAATATCCTGCTTAATATTCGCTAGAATCTGACGGTCGCGATGATCTCCTCGAGTCAGATACGCTCTGGCAAGATGAGATCTCATCGTTCGTGCGCACCGGACAATTTTCGATTACTCAGAAAATGAAGGTGCAACGGATCGAGTACCTTTCCCAGCTCCCCTCAGTTTGGCCTATTCCTCGAGTGCCGACTGCCTTCGTGATTGATCTCGCTGATGAGAGATATAATATTACGGACAAAGACGGGGATCTTTTGCCGGTCGACTGTATAATTCGGGATGCGGTTTGTCTTTCATCATATCGAGCGAATAATGGCTGATTTATTTTGAATCAGGACAACGATGGTTGGAAGTCGGTCCCTGGGTCCGGCGACAGCACCGCCAGGGTCACGTTTGACCCAGGGCAGCCTCCTATTGTGTGCCGGCGTGCGAGATCCAATTGTCGAGGCGCCTTTACATGCGACAGTCTTGATGCTCGACTTTTGAAAAGCGCGGTTCGCTATGAGTTGGATCCTGCATCGCGCGATGCGATCTTAACGGCCCAGGTGGAGACGCGGCGCAATGAAGGCACGACGGCCGAACAGCATGCTGTAATGTAGATGTTTCATTCACATAACGTCGGACGTGCTACTTAAATATGTTCCTGCATAGCTTTATGAAGGTCGTTCAGAACGCCAAGTGCAACGCAATCGACTCGAACGGTAACAAATGTACCGGTGGACCGATGATGAAAGCCAAACCCCAGGTTCTTAATTTTCTTTACCGCGCATTTCAAATGCCGCTTTTGCTCACTGCTTTATATTAACAGGGAACATCGAGGGGCCACCAGTATTTCATTGCTTGCAGTGGATGGACCCCGAAGTTCCAGACGAAGCATCGAACACACACTATCCCGGATCACGTACTCGAAAACCTGCTAGCGCGGCTTTTTGCCGGCCAAGCCCTCACCGATGGCGATGACAAGGATACGAAGCCTTGCAGCCGATTCGTTCACCCACATATAGGCCTTCGGCAGCACCACTGCCGTGCGTGGAATTGTCTATTTATCCCGCGATGACTTCTAATCTGTCTTTCAGCTCACGCTCATATCAAGAATGGGCGGGAGGTGCGTAGCAAAATTGTCCAACACAGATGTGAGGCTACGCGTGCAATATATGTTCCCTTGGACACATCAATTCGTAAGGCCGTTATCGTCAACAACGCTACGGGCCATAATCATCCCATGCCCGTGTTGGCGAAGGCATCGATCGGGGTCAAGGAGTCTTACGGCGAATTTGTCAAGGCTAGTGGGACGGTCGGCGCCACAGTGGCAAAGGTAGATAACGGTACCTCATTCTTTCTTATTAATTATTTCCCTTATCTGAAATATTCATTTAGCCGCCTCAACGAAGGTTATGCTCAAGACCGAATTCGCTCCCGCTCTATATTCGAGTCGGATAAAGGGGGATATTGTGCGCAAGGTGAAGCGCGAGCAATTTCCAAATGGCCTGGATGCGACGGGTAAGCTATTATATGTCTACTATAACTATATGTTGCGCACGATCTTGCCTGACGAATCCTCTACAGGTGCCTTTCATTTGTATCTCAATGGCCTGTCGAAGCCGCTACCGGAACGGTACATCCACAGTTATATCACCCACGACGATGGCAGCATTTGCATCCTCACGTGCGTTCCATTCCTGCTCAAGCTTCTCGATGATCCCAGTGTCACCTCCTTCGACGGTGACACCACTTACAAGCGGATTGAGGGCAAGATGAACGAGTGGGAGGTAACTGTATTTACGAAGAGCGTATTGCGTGGTACGTTGAATGCATTTGTGTAGACACCTACTCACGATGCGCAGCTGCTTCTGTCGTCCGTGCATATATTAACCGGGCAAGCACAGATTTTTTCGAGCAGGTATTTGACGAACTTCAGCGCGTCAAGCTCATGGTAACAGGGAGGCCCATGCCCTTGAAAAAATTCGTCCCAGGGGTAATTTACACGTTATGAACTCGGACATGGATGCCGCGCAGATCCTGGGCATTTGTCGCTCCGTGATGAAGCACAACGTACCAGAGCACAGTGGTATTCCAAACAACACACCACCGGAAAAGGTAGCTCCTGAGTTCATCAAAATCTGTTGGAGACATGCCAAGGAGTACAATTTCCGTCTCATTTAACAACGCTACAGTACTAATATTTTTCCCAGGCCAGTTCACGACTTCAAGGCTCTTGTTACTCCATCTCAGTACACCCGCCTCCAGGACTTTGTCTACATTGACTCGAAAGAGTCGCTCGCGTCGTTTTCGGCTTTCATCCAAAATCTTGGCGTCAAAAAAATTCAAGGTTTGTGCATTCAATTAATTGAGATGTCTCTTACCGTTTTAGACTGGTGGCTGCACAAGGAGATGCACGAATGGATTATTCCATGCCTCGTGAAATCGCAGTCGCCCCTTTCCGCGGAAGTCTGGGATAGCACCCCATCCACGACGAACACGAATGAAGCGCAACATGCCTGGACGAATGCTCAGACAGGTATTAAATTAACGATCGTTGAAGGGATAGAAAGGTGAGCAATTATCTTTAGACGGCATCGTTTACGTTTTTTTTTTTACCGAACTAAATATTCCAGCGGCCGTCAAGTCGACAACAGGGTTGCGAAGGAGATCGAGACGTCCATGCAGACTGGTATTCTCTCCAACCCCAACAACGAAATATTTCACCGCGAGGCGCGCAACTCGCAACGCCGTTCTGCGCAAACACAAAAGGCACGCGAGTCGCTGGAAGTCGCTGACGCATCAACAGAACTCAAAGCGCAACTGGCGGCTGAGCAAGTGAAGCGCCGCAATTCAAATGCTCTATTGAAGCAGATTACTGCGCAGCTGAAGGCGTTGCCGGGAAAATTCGGGGGGCGATCTGGCAAGGCCAAAGCCCCCGCTCTTCTTACTGCAAGTTCCAGCGGTCGCGTCAAACCCACTGCAGCGAGATCAGGTTTTTTTTTATCTTTAGTTCCGAAGATTGGGATCGCTTACTTTTTCAGCAGCGCTTTCGGTCTCCACGCACTCAGATGACCTCTTTCCCCAAGAATCCGATATTTCTGTCGCCGCACAGCCTGTCAACATTCAGAACACCGCAACCACTTCACAATGTAATTTGGGACATATCACTACTTTCGGTGTACTACGCTAACTATTTGAAAGATATTCCTGTTCGGACACTGGCGACGCATCCGCAAAATCTGCCCGCTGCCGGTACTGTGCTTGCCGAATTGGCCCAGCCAGTTATAACTGAATATGATTCTGTTCCGCCTGAACCTGCACTTGATTTTCGGTCCATGACTGACTCTCAATTAGCTGATTATCTGGCTTCATTCATTTTCGACACGCCGTCAGGGGCTGATTCGGGTCCAGACTACGCCGCGCCATTCAATTTCAACACATTCCAGCCCTTCGATCCGGCGCCGGCTTTTAATCCTCTCATGCCGGCGACTCCACCCCCCTGACCATTCCTCGCAAACTTTCCCATTCACTTTCATGGAGCCGCCAGCCGCTCCTGCCCCCCATTTTTCTTCCGAATTTTCCCTTCCGTTGTCGCACGCAGATGACGTTCAATGGCCCATGCTCCCCCCGATTCGGCCTCGCTCTCCATCGGGAACTGACAGCGCAGACGAAATTCCGGCCGAATCAACGACCACCTCGAACATAACCAAAAAAGGCCGTCCACGGCAAGAAGTGGACCCGGCGAACATCCTTACGTCTGCGCGCTCAAGGAACCCGTCGCGGCGCAAGAGGTGCAGTGAGGAGGAGTCTGAGCCTGCCAAGAAAAGGGCCAAGACGTCCAAGGTACTTGCTCGACCTCTAGTGCTCCCTCACCTTTTAATTCGCTTCATATCCAGTCCTAAACTCATTCAAGCAGGATTCCGGCTGAATGAGGGTTTCCCTTCTAGACTTCTAGTGATTATTATTATTTTATCCACCCGAACAATTTTAAAGCTCTCTATTATTATTTTATCTTGAGAGCTGAATTGAATTGGCTGTTGTGGACAATATCTGGTTGCGGCTCGGGGCAGGATGTCATTATTTATTGGTGTTATTTTTGAAGGTTTGATGCGTATGACGCGCGTCAGATAATGTGTTGCGTTTTGCGCAGCGGCAACACTTTCGGGAGAAATCTGTTGCCTCTCATCGGAATGTGCTGCCTCTGGTCAGAATGTGTTGTATCTCAGAATGTGTGTGTACGCTGCGTTTGGTTAATCCCGAATATAATACCAGAACGAAAATCTTCCCAAACCACACCTTCCTTTCATCCTCGGTGTTCGCGGCTCATTTTTAAAATTCGATGCTTTACCGCTTTCGTATGATTCTCTCTCATATGTCTTGGAGGATATTCTAGGCTGATTCGTTAACCTCGTTGCCTTCCAGCTAGGTTGCTCCGCCAGTTGCTATGCTTCGGAATATCTGCGCCAGATTCTGACAGCACCCAAATTGCACCTCTGCCGTGTTTTCTGCTTCTATCCGGGAATGCTGCTGGTCCTTGGACGCTGTCTACTTTCCTTAGCTTCAACATATCAAGTGCCTATTTCTTCCTGTCGCAATGCCTCGAACACGGTCCATGGTATCACCCGATTCGTTCACATGAGATCCAGCTTTGTATTTCGGACTCCGAGTCATCCCCTCGAATTACTTTGCAGATAAAGGTCGGGCGGAGCTCAACGCCAGCCACTGTTCAAGAGTTAATCAACCACTTCCTTTGGTATTTTTCTTACACCAGTTGATTCGTTGCTCTCTGGCTTACTGTTGCTGGATAGGTACGTGCATCGCGTTGGTGCATTTTACTTTCGGGTTTTCCGTCTAGAATGATACAACTCTAAATATAATCATTTGCACCATTTGTCTGTGATCTTATCTCCGGAGCGAAGCGGAGGCGTGTCTTGTTTATATGAAAAAAGCGGTGGCCCCGAGGTGTCAGCGAAATTGATGCGAGGCGGGCCGAAAAGTCACACACTCGCGTAGCTGGCAGGTTGCATCACACCATCAAAACGCGTGAGAGGGATGTAATATGAAGGTACTCCGACACGCCTGAAGAACAAAAGTTTTGAAAACCTAAAATTTATTTGCAGAAATGAATTATGAACATCGGGAACTTGAACGTTATAGATTTAACGCTGACATGTCAAATGTTACGATTTTGCACTACAGCTCTCATGGGGCGGTGTGTGTCATGTGGTGTGTCCTGCGCGCGTCGGTCGGGGATGCGGGCTGCATGTGTTCCCGTGCTGGAGCTGCCTACTGGTTATCTGGCGTCCACCGGCGCAGTCTCCTATGGTTTGGCGGTACCTGATTCATCGCATCGCATGCCGTACAATAATATTTTTATGATACCATTAATAGAATAGTGAGTGCTTCCTGGTCCTGTATCCGGGAACTAAATAAAGAAGTATTATTGCCAGCGGCAGGTCCGGTCAACTCCGCTGACTGCGGTGCTGACATTATTATGTACAGGTTTCTCTATACATCCATGCGATACCAATCTGGAACCTTGACCCAGTGACTGGATTGCTGCCAACTTCTCCCGCATGCCCTCATGAGAAAGTGACACATGTTCCATATGGGGCAGCAGATCTGGTATATAGTTGGGTATGCTGTTTTTCATCTCTCAGTCAACCAGCATGTCCAAAATGTGAGTTTGAATGCATTTGCCTCAAATGTCCACCTGCTCAATCTCTTACAACCAGCATTTGTCTTCATGGTGTGACTTTGACTGTCATCTGATTATTCAGTACTCATAACTTTTCTAGACATTGAAATCAATTCACTTTCCAATCCACATGCTGATCTTCCAACAGGCATGCAGATGTTTGCTCAGCTCATAGTGGATGGAGCCATCATTCAACAAACCCTGCCAGTAGTTTCGGAAGATATACACGATTCCTCAAGTTGGAAACTGCAGTTTGATTGTGATATGTTGGTGTCTCCTCCCAAACTGACTCACCACAGAGCTCATTGACTATGACAGCCCACCTCACGCCCTTACCTTCTGGATAGTAATCTTGCGCAAAATTCAAGGCACTGCTCGACTTCTTGGAACCCTTGAAATTGGACAAGGAGAAGCTCTTGCATGTGTGGAGCAGAGCTGTATGCTTACCATACACATTGTGAACCTCCCAGCTGATGATTCCAAAGTAGCCCTCAGTCTACCACTTGTCAATGTGAACTATAATGGCCCTAAATTCCATTTGAATGCAGCCTTCTCAATCTCATCTTCAACCCCAAAGCTGCCAGGTCTTGATGGAGACCTGGGAATTCAAAGTGAGATATGACAAAACTCAATATACAAGAATGTTTACTGAAACATTCACAGTTGGCTCTTTGAACCCAGAAAAAATCCTAGCCTATCTGAAGCAGATGAATGATAACTCGAATAGCAAAATTGTCATTGATCTTCAGGAACTTTGGCTGATGCATGAGAGAATCCTTCTCCTGCCGAGTACACGTGAAAGTCGGGGGAGATTTTTGAACCTACTTGGTGACATTTGTGTACAGCAGTGGCAGGCATCCCAAGTCATTGACCAGCTGAATCAAGCTGTCTGTGCATATACTGATGCAGTACGTGATGGCTGGGCAGATGCAGGTTCCCTGGAAGATCTTGGCATTGCACTCCTATACCGTGTACAAGAACTCGATGATCCTGGTGACCTCACCCAGTGTGTCTCAGTCATGGAGCAGGTGGTCCATCTCACTCCAGATGACCACCCAGACAGGTCCAGACTGTTGAGCAACTTTGGCAATGCCCTCTTCCGTCGCTTTGAGTGCCTGAGTGACTTGGGTGACCTGAACAAATCTGTGCTGATTCAGGAGGATGCTATCCGCTTGACTCCGGACAGCCACCGGGACAAGCCATTGAGGTTGCACAACCTCAGCACTTGCCTCCTGGGTCGCTTTGAGCATCTAGGTGACCTCAGTGACCTTAATGAATCTGTGTCAATGGGAGACTATGCTGTACGGCTGACTCTGGATGGTCACCCGGACAAACCAAGATGGTTGAACAATCTTGCTAATTCTCTGGCTGTTCGCTTTGACAGACTTGGTGACCTGGCTGACCTCGACAAATCAGTATTGACAGGGGAACATGCTGTTCACCTCACTTCAGATGTCCACCCTGAGAAGACATCATGGCTGCAAGATCTCAGGCTTTCCTTGCTCCGTCGCTTTAAGTGTCTTGGTGATATTGGTGATTTGGACAAGTTGGTGTTGTTGCAAGAAGATGCTGTCAGTCGGATTCCAGACAGTCATCCTGACAAGCCACCGATGTTGAACAATCTTGGCAGTTCCCTTTATACTCGATTTGAGCAACTCGGTAACCTGGGTGACCTTAACAAGTGCCTGTTGGTACGAGAGCAAGCTGTCTGTCTGACACCAGATGGTCACACTGACAAGCCATTGCGCTTGAGCAATCTCGGTAATTCTTTTGCCCGCCGCTTTGAGCATCTTGGGAATCTGGATGACCTTAACAAGTCTGTACAGATATTTGAGGATGCTGTTCAGCTGACTCCAGACGGGCACTCCACCAAACCATCTGCATTGAATAATCTTGGTACTTCCCTCCACATTCGCTTTGAGCACCTTGGTGATCTGGGTGACCTCAAAAAATCTCTGTCAATTCGGGAGGATGCTCTCAGCCTGATTCCAGATGGCTATCCTGACAAACCATCAATGTTGAATAGTCTTGGTGGTTCCCTGCTCCGCCGTTTTGAGCGCCTGGGTGACATAGATGATGTAAACAAGTCTGTGTTGTTGCGAGAGGAGGCTGTGCACCTCTCTCCGGATGGCCATCTTGACAAAGCAATGAGGTTGCATAATCTTGGCAATTCCCTCCTCACTCGGTTTAAACGCGGTGGTAACCCAAATGACCTTGACAAGGCTATTTTGATGGAAGAAAATGCTCTCTCCCTTACTCCAGATAGCCATCCTGATAAGCCAACATTCTTGAACACTCTCAGTGCTTCCCTTTGCCATCGCTTTGAGACTGTGGGTAATTTGGACGACCTCAACAGGTCTGTGTTGATGCAAGAAAAGGCTGTCTCTTTGACTCCACGTGGTCATCCCAATGGGCCAATAAGGTTGAACACTCTTGGCAATGCTCTTTTCCTGCGTTATGAGCGCCTTGGTGATAATGCTGATATGGAGGAAGCAATTGGCCAATACAAATCTGCTGCATGTTCAACCACGGGGGCAGCCCAGATGCGATTTATGGCGGCCTCCATGTGGGCACGTTGTGCAAAGATTGTAGGGCACCCATCACTTTTGGAAGCCTACCATGTAGCACTAGACCTCCTGCCAGAACTTGCATGGCTGGGTTTGTCCATCAGTGACCGGCATTACCACCTCTTGAGGGCTGGCAAGGTAGTTAGGGATGCTGCTGCTGCTGCTATTGCCTCTGGTGAGGTTAAGAAAGCAGTGGAGTGGCTGGAACAGGGCCGTTCAGTCATCTGGGGCCAGTTGCTCAACCTGCGTACTCCTGTGGACACACTTAAAGACAGTCATCCCAAGCTTGCCAATCAACTTTTATCCCTCTCCGCACAGTTAGAAGGATCCGGCACTCGAATGAATGATGGAGAAGTAACTGAATCTGTTCCCCAACAATCGCTTCAGTCAATTGCCGATCTGGCTCACCAGAATGCTCGTGAACGAGAGGAGCTCCTCAAGCAGATCCGGGGATTGGTGGGCTTTTCCAGGTTTTTGTTACCAAAGACCATATCTGAGCTTTCGCCGGCTGCACAAAATGGGCCAGTTGTCATACTCAACATCACTGATGAGCGATGTGATGCTCTGATACTCATGCCTCGCCCTGAAGACAAATTCAAGCACATCCCACTTGATGACTTCACACCAACATCTGCAGCAAGCCTGGCAAAATCCTTTCGTGATCTTGTACGTCACCCGGGATCAGCTGGAGTGACTGGAAGATTGGTTGGAGTACGTGAAGGACATCAAAATCCAGAGGATGAGTTTGCACATGGTCTTTCCGAGCTCTGGTTGGGAGTGGCTAGGCCTGTCCTGGATGCACTTGCCATCACGGTGAATAATTTCATTCCCATCTGCAATCTCAACTAATATCTTAACCTCGTCATAGACTAAATCTAACATTCAACGTATTTGGTGGTGTCCAACAGGTCCTCTTGCCTTTCTCCCCATTCATGCTGCAGGCCTCTATGGAAAACATGATACTTTTGGATCGAAATTGTCTGATTTTATGATTTCCTCTTATACACCATCCTTGACCGCCTTGATCGAAGGCTTTCGCCCACACTTCGAATCACACAACACTCAGCAGCTGCTTGCTGTTGCTCACCCCGGAGGACCTGGACGCAATCATATCCCTGGAACCAAAGAAGAAATCACTCATATTCAGCGGCTTGCTGATGGAAAGCTGACAATTCTGCGATTGGATGAACATATGGCAACACTGGAGAATGTTACGCGAGGTATGAGAGAGTCTCAATGGGTGCATTTTGCGTGCCATGGCACACAGAATGTGTATCAACCCACCGAGAGTGCGCTCCTCCTCGCGAATTCCTCCCTAACTCTGTCGAGTATCATCCAACTGGCCCTGCCACACACTGATTTTGCTTTTCTCTCTGCCTGTCAGACCGCGACCGGGGATACAAACCTCGCAGAGGAGTCGGTCCATCTTGCCGCCGGAATGCTACTAGCTGGCTACCGAGGCATAATTGCGACGATGTGGACAATCCGGGACGATGATGCACCAAAAGTTGCCAGTGATGTTTATGAACACCTGTTCAAGATCTCACCCCCTGATTCAACTCATGCGGCTGAGGCGTTGCATCTAGCAATCCGGAAGCTCCGCGAGAGGTCCGGCGGGAAGAAGTCGTTTTTCCACTGGGTGCCATTTATCCATGTTGGTGTGTAACAAATGCGAACCTGCGGGAGACAGTATGTATTTTAGTACTCGACGGCAACATGGAAGCACGTGGCAGGCAGAACTCCACCCATATGGACAATCTCTTCTTTCTAACCATGGTAATACAACAGCACGTCCGCTGTTCGTTTTCATTCTACCACTGCGCCATTCCTCCCCACGACCTTCCAAACTCAAGTATGCCCAATCCGTAGCTATGCACTTTGATACAATATCTGATGCTTTGACTGAATTTCAAACTCGATTGGAGAGATCCGAGTCCTCCATTCACCTTAGCATTTTTTTCATGAAAAAGATAAGTTGCGATAGTTATTTTCCTTCTATTATTCAGTATGTACTATACAGAATGTACAAAGTACTTTGATCAGGCAATAAACTCTTTATCCCTTCAATACTGCGTCCTCTCCGCGAAGTGGGTTCAACAATTTTATGGACACGCTCAGCGCTTGTGCCTTCAACGTAGAGAATTCGAGATTTCCTGCTCCGGTCAGAGCTGCCTTGAAAAAGTCGAGCAACTTGATACCAGGCTATGCAATACATGTGGGCAAGTTTCGAACTCGCGTCGCGGGGGACACTTCCTCGACTAAGGACTTAAACACTACTTATTTTCATGAATGAAGATGACCAAAATCAAAACTACTACTTGAACAATCTCTATATCTTTATAATTAATTACAGCCCCGAAATCCGCCCAACCATTGTCCGCGTCCCACTTGAACTGCATGCGGCTTTCGTGGTTGGGGAGAACCCGGTCAACAGACAGGATCTTGAAGAAGTCGTCGGCACTATCTTCAAGCGTGATGGCCGCGCTTCGGGATCGTATCTCGACCAACGCGAAAGATAAATTCTGAAGTCTGCCGTCGGCCCGCGCGTCCTCCATCAAAACGTCCCGATTGAAGCGGTTCTTGGCCGAAAAGTTGATCGGCTATTTTGCCGTGGCGAAGTTTTTGCTCAGGGTGTTGTGGGTATACTGGCGCATACCGTTGACGGGATGGAATGGGTCTAGTGCGGGGAGACCAATATTAGTTACGACGCCACCGGGGCAATGCAAAGTGCCGGCGTGCCGCCCGGAGAAAGGCTAAGGTGCGCATCCATGTGTGCTGCGGTCGGGAGCCTGTGGAGTCGACATACCGCGCACACGGCGATGCGAACACTGAGGGTTTTGTCGTCGACCACCGAAGTCGGCTGATTGGACGTTACGGTGCAGGAAGTCAGAGCCACGAGTAAAGTGGCGGGAGGTGAGAAAAAAAACATTTCCCTCGAATTGGTGACAACTGCTCGTCCACCACCGCACCCACAGACAGTCCAGACGAAAGAATTCAATTAGATGGTAGATGGTTTGATTGCTTCTGGCGTTGCGTCCAAGGTTCTTATACCTTTTCTCGGTCTATGCGGCTTCCACCTCGCCGTCTTGAGCACCGGAAGCGGGACGCTTTCGCTCGCGCGACGCAGGCACTCACCGGACACGAGTACAGCCTGCTTTGAAACAACCGAGGAACCAATAGTAAATGGTTCCTTCTTTGCTAGAGGTCAAGCGCAGTTCACACCAGCCCCCCGAGAACAACGCGCCATGCGTTGTCCTTGATACGAACGAAAAAAAAAATTGTAGAAGGGCCGTTCGGAATTCGACTGCGTCAATTTCCGGTCCACATTCATGCAGCAGATCCACTTTTCGAGGCTGGATTGCTGTTTGCTTTTTGTTGAGGCAAAAATGCCGCACTGGGCATCCTTACGATGCGAATCGAGGCGCGCAAAAAATTTGCAGCGGAGCGATGAGTGGCAGGAGGAAGAAATTGGGTTCCAGACCCCAGTGACGCACGGTGCTCGCTTGATCATTTTCCCAAGCAGGAACGTGGCGAGCCCATTATTCCTCCGTTGTCGGGCACATCTACACACAGTCATATTGGTCCCATATTTACATCATCTACATTTTCCATGCCTTTTCAGATTGGGTGATAGTGTTCTATGGACATTACTGTCTATATGTACGCTGTTCTTCCGATATCTCTACTTCACAGTCACGAGTAAGTCGCGAGAATGAAGGAGAAAACCTTCCGTAAATTGAGTTCGTCTGGTGAATGTCACAGTGCTTTTCATGGAAAACAACATGAAAACACGACATTCAACTGTGCTTCTGATTTAGGTAACAGACGGCCATCAATCTTTAGCTGATGCCATCATTCGTTTCAAAGCGTGCATATCGTTTCTCGCCCTCGTTTCTCGAACGGCTTGCGTGTTGCCCGCATCAAAGTGGCATCAAGGCGCGAGAAAGTAGGGTACAACCCAGTCAACATTATTCACTGCGGCGCAATTGTCTTCTACAGTATCCAACCAGAAAACGACCTTGCATAGGCTATGTTTTGATTCTCCTATAATTTGAATGGTTGAACGATCGGCTTATCGCGACTCCTGGAAGTGTTACTGGTGCGGGGGGATCAGAATATATTGCTCCTCGCTCCTGGTTCCTTCTCTCCGCCCTCACTCATGTGGGACTTCGCCCAAGAACTGGTGGACCTGGTCCCCTCGGACAATGTGGCTGCCACAGCAAACGCGAAAGATATCGGCACATGCGGCCGTGTATGCAGGCGATGGCTGCCGCGGAGCAGAATGCATATTTTTTCTTCCCTCACGCTCCGGAACGCTTTATCCTACGACGAAGTAACCACATCGTCCAAGCCTTACCACTCCGATACCGACCACAATACTGCCCAACCATTCTTCCACTTCATCGATTCCGCGTCCATCCCCATATTACCGCTTGTCCGCACGCTCCATTTGCGCCGCGTGTTGAACGTCCCCTGGGTCCCCGAGCAGCATATGAAACCACTCCAGAATTGCCGGTACCTCAGGGAGCTCCGCATCGACGGCTTCGACCACTCGACACTATCGGAGGAACTCGAATTTGTACAATGGGTACACACCCACATCCTGCGCTTTTGGACTGCCTGCCCCTCCCTCACACGGTTGGACTTGGGTCTCCCAACCCATTTGCCGCTCAACGTCCTGGCTGATCTAATGTGGGCCTTGCCGTTCCTCACGGAACTACGGTTCAGCAGCAGCCCGGGTCACGGCGCTGGCATTGTGGAGGAGGCTGGAGCGCTTACTCCTGACGGTCTTCTTTACCACAAAACCGTTCCGCGGAAGGACGCATTCCCTCCGAATCTGCACAAGCTGGACATCGGGCTGTATTGCGGAACCAGTTTATTTTTACGGTGGCTGTTGTCCCACACCGGACCCCCGATCTTCACGTCGCCGCGGCTCGGCGGTTGCAGCAGATACGAGCCTATCGAGATCGACGCGTATCTGCGCCGTTTCGGCCCACGAATCGAGTCCCTTGCGCTCGCGTATTTTGTAGAAGACTTTGTCGGCGGTTGGTCCCTTGAAGCCACCCGCGCCTTCGAAGCGCGCGTCCTCGCATACACCCCACGGCTAGTGAGTATCCAACTCTCTCCGCAGTCACCCGAGACGATACCCGCCACTCTTCTGTCACTACCCTGAGCCCACCTCACCACGCTCAAGATCGGGGTGTATTCCGTCCTGCACCTGCCGCCGCCAGATTAGTCTGCGATCGACGCAGTCGTCGCGACACCCCAGTTTGCCGGTTTGCGGTACCTCTCGTTTGTGCATCATCAAAATAAACACTCAATTACAGCAGAGGCCAAAGCGCTGATGCCACAAGCAAGTGCGCACAATTCTTGTTTAATTAGGAATAGGAAATAGATGAATTGATACCATCCATCCTCCCTAGTGGTTGTTGTGGGCAAGAGTGCACTAAACTTTGTAAGATGAAGTTGTCGACAGATTCGAACGTCGGAGAGGTTCGGAACATTATCCTGGAGGTGGCGAGTGAACTTGGGTGGGATGTTTATCATTCAGTTCAACGTCTAACTTTATTTGAAACGCTGGAGATTTCAAACAAGGATATGGCACATATACTGTAAAATAAATAAAATTTTGCATAGCCTTGCCATATTGCCTGAAAACTGTGCAACTTGAACCAAATTAAGGAAGAAACACGCAGCTTGAACCACCTGTCTGTTGAAAGTCACAACATCCCATCAAGCCGAATTTTGGAGAGAAAAGCACGTACTTTGGCGACATTCCCTCCAAAGAATAAAGCACTGTTCAGTCTACTCCAAAGAAGACCAACTTGCATAGCGCGGGGAAA
Source organism: Mycena leptocephala (assembly GCA_029378395.1). NCBI lineage: Eukaryota > Fungi > Basidiomycota > Agaricomycetes > Agaricales > Mycenaceae > Mycena > Mycena leptocephala. The sequence goes on along the minus strand of JARJLF010000503.1, from coordinate 129,317 downwards.
GAGACACAACTTACCTCGAGCTTCAGAACACGATCGCATGAGTGCCTACATTTAGTGACGTGCTCGTCTCAGTACATCTTTATTGGCCGGTGCTCGTGAATGCTGACCTGAGGGAGGTAGCTTCATATAGTTGGAACACTGCTCAAATCTTTAGCTAGATAATAGGAATATTCAACTTATACAGGCCGATCTCAGCAAAATCGGTGACCCCACTGCTCCTAATATCGCCATAAGCACCCCTGCCAGTCCAGGAGGCGTGGAATGGCAACCTCAACTAAATTGTCCGCCTCAAATGAGGGTTATTTTGTGAAGGACTATTTTCTAATCTGAGCAAAAGTTATTAACACCAACAAGCCCGAACTGATGGGATCTAGGCTCGAATCCAGCCTGTCTTTCGAAACTTAGTTGTGTTGTGTCTATCAACAGCACTCATAGCCAGACAGTCACCGGTCTAGATGGGGTCGATATCAAATGATCACGTTCTGTGTCAGCGACGGCGCTTAGGTCAGCCTGACTGCGACGTAGCCCAACGTGACCACAGTCCCAGCGCAGGTGTTGAGGAAGGATATGTCACTGCATCGAATAGCGAGTGACCATCTGCCGAGAATCCATGCAAGTTGAACCAGAACCCGAACCGTGGGAACAGTGTGCAGTCGACACAACAATAACCCAGTCTGACCGGATTATTCCGGGTTGCTGTTCGGTGTTGCTTGCAGTGGGAATCCATAGGCAAGGAGTGTCCGATATAGTGTACTCAGACACACATGACTCCAGTCCAGTAGTACCAGTGTTCCATACTGGTGGTTGGTTGTGGGCGCACTGCTCTATAACCATGCAGACCTCCGCCGGGTAATCGGCCAGAGTCTACCTCGCTAATCCATATGGACGCAAGTTGGTGAAAGCAGGTGGTGACCAGTAGTAGATGGAGAGAGTCAAGTATAGGGGTCAGGGGTCTGTCGATGACCACAGCAGTGAGAAGACAGAACCCAAGACAACGAGATGGACAGAAGCAAGGCCAGCTTAAGTCACACACAAGTCAAGTCAAGGCCAAAGTAAGGCCGGAGAATAGACGAGATAGAATCTACTGTACAGGGAGATTCTACTGCTACTTATATACTGTAAATACAAAGGGGTCCGATCGTAGGAACATGTATGATCCTGTCGTAAAGGGTTAATGCAGGGGCTGCTAGCATAAAAGAGTAAGGGGTCAACATAAAGGAGTCAATAGATAGAGTGACTCCTGATGTTTGAGGAGTTAAGTGTGCCTGGCATAAAAGTTTTGGCTCCTAACACTGAAGAGTCCAGGGACAATGGGTATTTGGACGCATAGGAGTGGACCAGGGGATAGACACCTGTCCACAGAGAGGAGTCCCATATGAATGTGAGGACAAGTCGTTCCGAGTCCTAGGGGGTTGGGTTGTTAAGGAATAACCCTGGTGATAGTATGCTGTTTGATAGGAGCCTGGGTTGTTAAGGAATAACCTGGGCATGCTCCTATCCTTCGATTGTGTGTTGTGGTGAATAACCCAGGAATAGCCAGTTGTATGACTGAAAAGAAAAGGGCTGTCTGAGCCCAAATCATGACATTCTGGGCTCCTCGCACTCATTATGAACCACGACGATGCCCTCACTTTCTTCCTCGGAGGCTTACTGGATCTCGCAGAGGCCCAGTTCATCATTGGTTCTCTGCCAAATGCACAACAGCTGGCAGCGGAGCCATGTGCTGCATTAGTTCAGTGCAATCCGCACCATTCTAAACACAATTGTTGAAGTCCAAGTTGTGTATTTTTTTTTGGTGTATTTTTCTTGACCAGCGTTTGAAGTGGTCGGGAGCAAGTTACGTCATCTCTTTTCGTCAAATATGAATGTTTTCTTCGGGTGATCCCGAGGTGTGCTTCCCTCAACCAAGTGGTGATTTTTTTTTTTGAGATATGGCCCCGAATTATTTTACAGTATATGCCCCATACAAGGACATCGATTTAATTTTTTAGTTGATTTTAGGTGTTGTAATGGGCGACGACTGTTTTCATAAAACGAATACGTTGCGATTATTATTTTCCTTCTCCTATACAGTATCATAGTGCTTTAAATCAGAATCTGATCAGGCAATGAACTCCTTCTCCCTCTAATACTGCATCCACCTCTTTGCGTCTTCTCCACGAAGTGGGTTCAACAATTTCATGGACTGACGCAGCGCTTGTGCCTTGAAGGTAGAGAATTTCATATTTCCTGCCCCGGCTACAACCCCCTTGAAAAAGTCGAGCAAATTGATACCAGGCTGTGGAATATTAGTATGGGCCATATACTGTAAAATAATTGAGGGCTATATCTCAAAAAAAATGGCACCACTTGGTTGACGGAGGCACACCTTGGGATCACCCAAAGAAAAACATTCATATTTGCCAAAAGAGATGACGCAACTTGCTCCCGACCATTTCAAGTGCGACATGTTGGCCAAGAAAAATATGAAAAGAAAAGACTCAACTTGGACTTCAACAATTGTGTTTAGGATGGTGCGGATTGCACTGAACTGATGCAGAACACGGCTCCGCGCAGAGAACCGACGATGCACTGATGTCGCATCAACTCGCATCAATTCGGAATTGATGTCAATTCATATTCAACAATTGCTCGATGTAGGCTTGTTATGAGTTGGAGTAGCAAATATAGTCATCAGATTGGTCGTAAGGGTGAGTCGTAAGAGTGTCGTAAGCAGAGTTGAAGTACGAAGAGTCTATTGGAGCCAGGAATTGTATAATCCATAACACTCCCAGTCAAGGTTGAATGTTACACGATGCTCAACTGCCTGGCAGCGCGCTCTTGTATGATTTAAAAATGTACTGAGACGGGTGTTACTAACTGTAGGTGTTCATGTGATCCTGTCCTGGAACTCGAGGTAAGTTGTGTCTCTTTCTCTGTGCTTTGCAAGTTGGCCTTCTTTGAAGTAGATTGAACATGTGCTTTTTTCCGTGCTGGGAAGGTTGCCAAGGTACGTGCTTTCCTCTCCAAAATTCGACTTGATTAGATGTTGTGAGTTGCAACAGACAGGTGGTTCAAGCTGCGTGTTCTTCCATAATTCAGTCCAAGTTGCACATTTTGAGGCAATATGGTAAGGTTGTGCAACTTTTTATTTATTTTACAGTATATGTGCCATATCTATATAAGAATCGAACTTGGTTTGTCTTTGACCACACAAATCGGACCGGGTTCCGAGGCTCCACATGCCGTCAACTGCTCCACAAAAGCGTCATAATGTTGAGCTCTCCCGGCCTCTCCACGAAAATGTTGAATTCCTCCACCAAGATGTTGAGATCCCATTTATAGCTGTTGAGATGTCCACGTGTATATGTAGCCCACGGTTCAACCTGGTTCAACTTGGGTTCAGCACTTCTCGAGGCTCAACGGTACTAGAACCATTCCACCTATCTCAGTTGCTGATTATAAATCAGATGTTAAACACTTGAGTGTGGACCTCGAACTGGTGATATGAAGGCCAAGATGAAGACACGGCGTTGAATAATGCGCACGGGATGAGCTCAGGTGCTAGACAAGCCAAGTTATGATCGGTGAATGAAATAAATTTACGGTGAGGGGGCATCAACCACCTTGCCGAGCCTGCATATATCGAAAGAAGTCACCTAGATTAACAGACGAAGGCAGATGTGAATAAATTCCAAAGGTGAGTGAGGAGAATAAAACTCTTCTGTTCATGTCTAAAGATTCTAAATTAACCAAGTTGTTGTTTTAAATTTTAACCATTCATATGTACATTGTACCATATAATGCAGAAAAATTGTATGAGAAACAGCAATTCTAATGATCAGTCAAAGCTATCAAATATAGGCAGTGGCTGGAGGAACAAATGAAGCCCAAAATATCATGAAATTACCACAGCTGAAGTGTCTATAATTTCAAACTCACGGAAGTTCTGGTTAATACATTAAAGGAGACACTCTGATTCTGGCAGACAGATATGTAGATAACTGCCTATAAGGCCGTGAGGAGTCAACCAAAGGTTGAGGACGAGCGGCGTCTTCACGTGGCCAACCTACATTTGCCGTACATTAGATAGGATGTGCAAAAGCCGCACGAGCCGCATGCGGCATTTTGTGCATTGTGCAAAGCCACACGGCAAATTTTAAATCTGAGAGGTGTCAATTAACTATTGTATTATAAGCTTACCTGAGGCGAAGGAGAGGTGCTGTGGGGAGAGGGAAGATCCTTGGCATTGCCTCTGCTGCATGGCAGACGTGAAAATATAGGAAAAGTGAGTGATGCCTTCGTGATGCCTGAAAAATGCGGCCTCCCAGAGCTGCACATCCAAAACATAACACTCCCAAGAGTGGAATATGAGATTGAGGAGGCATTGAAGGCTACTGCGAAACACAAGAATGAAGAACAGCGAAGAAAAAGCCGCAGCATTGCACAATGTACAAAATGCCACATGCGGCTCATGCGGCTTTTGCCCATCCTATCTATTGAAGGAGACTTTCAGCAAGACCCATATGGTTACTTGAATAATGATACTCCAGGTCCGTAGCATAGCACGGGTACACTGCTGGTATTAGACAAAGAACTTGAAACTAGAAAAACCGGCTCACGATCTTTTCGATATCCTCAGCTGTCGCCCGAGCAGACCGAACTTCGAGATTTTGAACCCAGTCGACAATTATGAGGTCTCAAGAGACAGGTCGGGGATGGACAAGATTGATCGCGAACGGAGGCTTTTCCGTGGCGATGGCGGCATCGACAATCGTATGCGAAACGACTTCAGGAGTGAGCCAGGGCTCGACACCCGATGGATGTGAAGGGAAGCTTCCCATGGCGATGCTGGATTTCACGATCGCTGGCACCCAGTCCGTGGTGGACCAAGGTCCATTACTCGAAGACCCGGAAACTTGTCCGATCCTGGAAGAAGTCGCCTCAAGCCCAGACACGGCCAAGATCTGACAAATAATTAATTAGCACGAGTCCGGGCTAAAAGGATAAAAAGATCTTACCCACTCCGAGACGTACTTGCTCTCTCCATACCCATTTCCAACAGCTACATCGGCATCAAGCTGAAGCTCCTCGGGGAACGGGCCTAGGTTTTGGTCCCAGCCCAGGGCGGAGGCGATAGATAAGGTGAACAGGAATCGGACTCCAGATTCACATGCACCTCAAATGAGGATAATGTCTTGTTGAAATCCAGAGTCCAGGCATTGTGGATGATGACCGTGATCGTATCACGAAGCTGGAACAAAAATCAGGAGAAGGTCCACGCGGCAGATGTTGAAATTACTTACTTTGATCCAAACGTCGACAGGCAATCCCAAATCCTGCTTCGCCATGTCGCCCTCGAGATATATCAGCTTGTCTGACTACAATAACTGGACATCTCGACGAAGGCCTCGGTTTGCCGCTCAGAGATCGGAGTTATTCCCTGCCTGTTGAATGCATAGACACGTTCAATGGAAGCGAGACCCAGCAAAATTTCGAGAATATGTGATCCGAGGCCTCCCGTCGAACCTGTATTTCGCAATCATCGTTTCAACGAGAGCTTTGGCAGTGCTGTTCGAATCGGTATCGTTATTCACCAACTTCGTGATCTCACTGGCCAACTCCTTGATGGATGGGTGGGCGTAGACGAAGTTTCGCGGAATTTCCTGAGTTGCGGCTTTCGCCTTGTCGTTAGGGTAACCCTACATATAATCTTGTGTAATGTACCCTCGTATTAAATCCCAATCTCTGCTCGGATTAGATCCTGCATTGATTAAATCCTGCATAGGCATGAGATTAAACTGTTAAATCCAAGATTTTGTGTACGTACGATCAGCTGGATTAAATCCCGCGAGTGTGATCGGATTAAATACGAGTTTTGGTGTCAAAAATAAAATATGGATAGGGGGAGAGATTATCCTCCCCATAACGAATAGCGCAAGTGGTAGCCAGAAGATTTGCAGAAGATCCCATGCGCCAGAGTAAAATCTGCAGAGCTTCGACTCAGACATAATCTCAGCTCAACTTATGTAAACATTAGAAACGTACCTGTGCAGTGGTCGAAAATCCTGACGGTTCAGATTTGATTATGTGCGACTTCAGATTATTACTGACAGGATTAAATCTCCGCAAGCCCCAGATTTTTCTGTACACGAACAAGCGTGAGATGGAATCCAGCAATAAACTCATGCACACGCACCATAGGACTGTCCATTGGCATCAATAAGTACCGTTCATTCAACATAGTCCAGGACAGAGGAGTTGCAGGAGGCTGCAAAGTCATTTGGCCCAAAATTCTGTAAAGATAAAGGAATGCCACCTTCGTTGGCAGTGGCTCCCCGCATTGAAACTTGAGGGTCGTGAGCAGCCATGAGGGACCTTCGTGAATGATTAAACAGCTAGGTTGGTCAGGCTCTTTCATGACTGTGGGGAGGGCACCGACTCGGAGGATGGTGGAAGCAAGATGAAGGCAAGATGAAAGCGCAAGCTTAGAAAGGAATAAGGGAGGAAACATGAGGTCCAAACATACCATCAGTTATCGGCATTACTGTAGTATTTCGTTCAAATCGACAGTCACGCGTCACGCACCCCCCTGTCGATAGCGAAATTTGGCAGGGGTCACGCGTCACGTCGGCGATTGTCGAACCTCCCTAGCGTCACAGGGCTAAAAATTGGCTGTAAGGCACAAAAAAGCCCAAATTTTCGCTCCGATGTCGAAAATTTTGCTGGTGTCACGCCAAATTTTGGCTGTTGTCGAAATGTCGAACTGGTTTTTTGGGTCACGCGTCACACCCGGTGTCGATTTGAATGAAATACTACAGTATCGGCGAACTGCATTATATAACACATCAAAGTCCAACTCAGCCATCAAATCAAAGTCAAAGTCAACTGCCGGAATAACTCTAATATCTTCGCAAGAGGAGGCTACTAAGTGGTGCGCACCATAAAAGAACTCGATTTGAAAACCGAGCCGTTTCGGAGAGGAGGAAAGCACATCAGTGAGCAACACTGTGCTTTCTGTGGACAGTTCCGAGTGGGGAAGCCATGAGCATCTCACACTGCGGCAGTGCATCTGTGATTCCGGATTCCTCAGCTTCTCGGTGTGCCAGCAACCTGGCGGACGGATTCGGCGCGAGGGCCACGGTGCAGAACACCAGATAAGGAGTGCGGTTCCGAGTGAGTACCTTGAGAGTAACGGTCGTAATAAGGATTTGCGGCCACAGAGCAGCATGATCGGATAGAGGAGGAACAACGCCGCCTGGAGTGTATGCACCAGAGAAAACTCGACACTGGATGTTTTCGAATTGGAATGCTTGGAGCGATGATTGTGATCTAACGGGACTCACAGGCAGTGGATCGTGAAGGGACACGAAGGCCAGCCAATAGTCTATCCCATTGGCGCCTGCATTTAGGTTGCTTCGTTGATGGCATATGTGTGGAAATGCTGGAGACTACCGGGCTTCGAAATGCTTCGAAAGATTCCAAAGCACAACTTCCATCCCAAGAAACCGCCCGGATATTGTGCTATCAGTCGGGGGTGACCCACACTCTCAAGCCCATTCCAGACTTTTCTGGATGTAAATCCAGACTCCAAATAGAACAATTGATATCAAGTTCCACCAGAAGAAAGATTTTAGCAAATATTATCTTAAACTTTTAAGCATCTACTCCTCGACCTCGAAATGCCATCAAACTCAAAAAGACCCCCTCAAGAAATTGAACTTTTGGTTTGGCTCAACAACACAAGCTGCGAGGACCGGGGGGTCTCCAGAGACGGCGGGTCTCTGGATGCAGAAGCCGAATACTGTGCTCTCGATCTGGCAGGAGGTACCAAAGACACCGCCGGGTGGCACGGTGGCCGACGGGTCTGTGCAGGTGTCGCAGGTTATAAACCAATACTGACGGCTGTAGTTATGAGTCCAACGAATATTCACACAAAACTACGGCTTACTTGTCTACACCAGTGTTGTCGATAGAATGCAGGTCGAGCAAAGGGGGTGCGTGACCACGGATTCCGTCATAAACAATGAGACTGTGGTCATTCTGATCCCTGTAAAGGTAAATCCGTTAGCTTCAATAATGAGGCAGCTATAGCTAATACTACTTGATGAGATAGCTCGCCGGGAAGTGTCCAGAATTCTCTACCAAGAACTCAGGGGTGAGGGCACTCTCGGGTTGGGTGATTAGTCCTGCCCCAGCAGTATCGCTGGCGACGCCCAGTTCGACGACACCGCTGCTCCCCCCATAGATAATACTGACGGGGTGGCCTTGAAAGTTGGGTCCACAGCCCGGGCTTGTCTGACGGGCAGACAAGACCGATGCGGAGGCGGAACCAAATACCGAAAGAGCGACAAAAGCAGCTAAGAGGCGAGTAAGGAACATCGTCTGAGAACCTGGCTTAGGCGACGTGCCATCCCCCCATTTTATAGGGTTTCAATACATGCAGCAATGTCAAGTGGTACAGATCTTATCATAAACGGCGGAGAAGTTCCTGCGAAGAATTCATTTATTGAGGGCAGAGGGCGCGAAGATCGTTGTCAGCACTCCACAATGAACAAGCCTGGAAGGATTGCGTTTCAGGGGTCTATGTATAACGAAAAAAAAATAGATGCTGTATGGAAACACCAAAGAGAGTCAGTCCTCTGCATTTCCATAGCCAGGCGCCGCTTTTCCCCATGAAGCTAGCTTGGTTGTTTTGCCTAGCGCAGTTTAGTTCAGGACGGTCAAGATCCTTAGATTCCCCATAAAGCGGCTGGAGATCAGTTATCAACGACACAGATTATATTTGTGAGGTTTAGATAGGTGGAACAAAGCTTTTGAAGCCGCGGAAGAGTGAGAAACCTTTGGGGTACGAAGCCTCCCAGTTTGAGTCAAGTTTGAGTTAGAGCTAAACGGAGAGCAAGATTCTTAACAGAGCGAATGGAGGTGTTATAGGGTCCCCCAAATTAAAGTCGGATTCACAGACGGAGACAATACAAACAGAGTTAAATTCCGCATCAAGATCGATCACGAGGTGGGTTGACCCATGCTCAATTGTTATCTGACAACCGTCTCTGGCCAAAATACGGATGGTAGGGTCATTCCAAGGAGTAGTATGCCCGGAAGTGGAAAGTTCACTGGCGGCCACCAATGGCCGCCGGTGTACCTTGGTGGACACTGGTGGACATCAAAGGCCATCAGTTCACACGGGTCGACAAGATAAGATAATGTTCTGGAGCCATCTCCACCGGTTGGCGCTGGTCCTTTTATCCACCTCCACTGATCTCAACTGACTTCCACTGGAGATCAGTGTAGGATGGAACATTTTCTCAGATTAAAGTGGGCTTACTGAACCCCGCAGGTACTGCGGCCCCCAAATAAACCCCACGGCAAAGATTCAACAACGGTTGAATAGAGAGTTTGCGATGCAGCCATTCGAGCCATCTGATGGTTGTTTAGAGTTGCGCAAATTGATGGCTAATGACTCAAATGGCTTCGATACTTGCCCATATTTTTGGAGTCATTGAGTTGCGTCAGAGTTCAGCTCATGTATAGGTGTTCAGTCCCTCACATATATAACGGCCAGATTGTAGACCCAAAATAGTTAATGTTGTTGGATCTGGAGGTCTCATGCAGTCTAGGAGCATTCCTTAAGCTCCACACATGATAACACACTCATTGGCACTCCTTCTAGCAGAAAAAAGCATACACTGATTTCATTTTATCAGCCAATCGAGCCATAGTAGCCATCAGTTTGCGCAACGCCAAACAGCCATCAGATGGCTTGAATGGCTGCATCGCAAACGGGCTAATTACAGCGAATCTGCCATGGCACAAGACCTCTTCAAATTGAGCCTTCCAGGCCTCTGCCTCGAACATTGCCATAAGCACAGTTCAAACGGCTTCAGAAAGACACAGGTAATTTTATAATGTAAAACTGGAGAAATACCTGTCAAGCCTTGCTGAATTCGCCACCGCGAGGATAAAGTTCGGTTTCTTCCAAGCTTCTTCGCAGCGGAGCTTTGGGCTGACTGGAGACTCGAATGTTCAATTTACAAACTACAAGGACTTTGAGACGCATATTGCTTCAACTCTCATGTGATACATTCAAATTTGAGATACGGTGCACGCCATCCGTACCATGCCTGAGACCCTACGCAAATGTCCAGCGCTGACGCACGCTCCCGCTCGCCGGCCTCATTATAATCTATCAGCAGAAATTAGCCACAGAACAGTAGAAATGGTTGCAAAAATTTTACGCACCCGGCCGAAGATTGGGCTCGTCCCGTTGAACAGGGCCTCCCACACCGAGTCGGCATTTGGAAGCTTGATCTACATTGAGCTGTCTAAGTCCAGTGGAATGGTGATATAATATTATGAGGCGCACTACAAACTCGTTCCCACCCGCGGACTCGACTGCGAAGACCGTGGCGTTATTCGCGCCATTGACGGTGCCCAGGTGGTTCTCAGAAAGTATCATTGTGATGAGTTACGTTGGGAGGATGAGGCGAGAGAGCGTACGTTGGTTTCGTTGATGGTGGTTATCCACTGGCCCGTTCCGAGGTTCTGGAAAACGTACTTGTCCGCGCTGAGCGTAGAGCGCTCCCACTATGGGTGAATGAGTGAGAGAGGTGGATTAAGAGGGACAAGGATCCAAACGACGCACGATGCCGAAGTTCCCGGGTGGGGCAGCCGCCTGCCCGACAAACACTTCCAGAGGGGGGTACCGGAAAAGGTGACGACCGGGTTTAGGCTGGAAACGCCGGTAATCTTGACTGGGACTATAACAGGAGCCTGGACGGTCTCAGCTGGGGATGGACGAAGAAGAGTCCATCGTCCGCTTGCATTCCCGACCAATGTGGCCAGTACCATATTGCAGTGATACGTATTTGCGAGTCTGCCGTTCTCCGCGACCGCAAATTCTTCCCTTGTCCATTTCATTCTGTCCAACGGTGCCCTGAACTTCCCTCGTGGCGGCTGGTTTTTTCTTCTTTCCTGCTACAGTTGTTATCTTTCGCGATGCTGACTTCCATCTTTCCTAGTGCCCCTCGGGTATCCAGCAGGGGAAGAAGTAGCGGGGCGGAGGTGGGGAGGGACATCATTATTCGGGTTTTGACGCCGTCGGGCGGCCCCTCATCTCTGCAAGATCGAGCGACTCCCTCACCCCAGCCCGAAGTCGAGCCATATCTCCCCGCCGTCCGGGCAAATTTGGGTCCTCCCCTGGCGCGGCGACTCGACGTGCATGCCTCCCCCCCCTGGATCTATATGCGCCAAACCGAAAAAAAAAAGGTGGAACCAAAATTAAAAGTGAAAAGCCTCCACCCCTTTGCGCACCTTACATCTCTGAGTACGGTAGGCGAGAGCTACGCGGTTCGATTCAAATCAAGAACCGCGGTTCGGCTACTGCGAGACGGTTGCCTCCGGTATCTGTGACCTCACCGGGCTCACCCGCTATGTCCTCGATACCCTCCCGAGTCGCCGCCGTGGCCGCCTCCCACCCATTGTGCCGACTCCCGCCGCCTGCTTGTAGTAGGCGAGAGCTACGCGGTTCGGCTGCTCCGGGCCGGGTTCGGCTACTGCGAACCGGCTTTTTCCGGGAATCTTTCATGTCTTTAACAGCTGTCCCTCAACGCTGCTGGTCACCCGCCGATTGCGCTGCCAATGCGTAATTACTTATACGCGATCTGCATTGGCCCATACATCTTCGTGACCTTGGGGATTTTCTGCTCGCGGTCGTCCCTCGCATTTATTTTGTCTCACATTTCTCCTCTTAATAGCTATATTTTCTACTCATAGCTCAATTCTCCCCAGTTAGCTTGATTATTTCCTGGGTTGAGATGTTGTATAAATACCTTGTAATATTTGAATAAATCCCCTGCACATTTGCGAGGGTCACTCTTAATTCGGAGTAACGGACGTGGACACCGTTATTTCAACATACATTCAGTCTGTCAACAAAACCAGGTTATACAGCATCGATCAAACCTCACCATGGACATCGCCATCCAGCTGCCCTGGGCAATTGAGCAATGCATGCTTGAGTTCTAACTGGCGAGAAAAACGAAAGGGGAAACTCATGCGCCACCCGAGGTCAGAGCGGATGGAAGTGAGAGCACCACAATCTAGAACTTTCAAGGCAGGAGACAAGAAGATCAGGTTACATAGAAAATGTAGCAGTAAAAATAAGAAACCAGGGGTCACAAATAGGAATGAGCAGCATGACGATGGTTGACCTTCTCAGCAGACAGCAGCGCACAGGTGGCGAAGGGGAAGCTGGGTGAGACAACGTTGAGGTTCTTTTGCAGGTGTCATAGATCACCTCGTTATCAGCCGAGACTGCTCGGGTAAGAATATGTATGGAACACGAGAGTAAGCTTTTGGAAAACCATGAACAAGTAGTCAGAGTGCTCGAGGGTCATGAGGACCAAACAGAATTTAAGTTTGAAATCTTTGCCATAGTCCGTGGAGAGTCTCTTGAGGAGTAGAGCACTGAAACTTGAACTGGTTCCACCACCGAAAGAGTGGAAGACAAAGAAGCTCTGGAGAGCCGAGCAGTTGTCGGCAAGACAGTGAATCTTGTTCGTGACCAACGAGCTCCTTGCCAACACCTGTGGCCATGAGCGTCTGAAAGCCAAATTCAGCGGAAAGGACACACCAAAAAAAGAAAAATCGCGGACAGTTGTTGACAGCATCCTCTTTGCCAGTGGCAATGGTACAGTCGTGTTGGGACCAGTCTTGAAGCCGTCAATGCCACTAGGCTTGAGATCGACGGGGAACGTGCTTCCATGAACCGGTCTCTGAGAAGAACATCAAAAATCCGCTATCAGACTGGGAAGACAATCCGTCGATGAGGCAGCCTGGCTGAGCGAAAAACTATGACAGAAGGAAGCGTGTATCACTCGTAGTACAATCTACATTATCAATTAGTCCCGAAGGACCGCAGTTGGGTGGTGGCAGCGGGAAGCGGGAGTCGGCGCGATGGGCGGCGACGGCGACTCGGGAGGGTATCGAGGACATAGCGGGTGAACCCGGTGAGGTCACAGATACCGGAGGCAGCCGGCTCGCAGTAGCCGAACCGCGGTTCTTGATTTGAATCGACGCGTAGCTCTCGCCTACCGTAGTAGTTAGCAAATTTCCGCCTGGTTGCAACCAAATCAGACAGTACGCAGAGTAGCCCATCCCTCTAGCCTGCGACCACAACGAGTGCACGAAATATCGTGACAATGTCCTCAGCCTTGTGTCGAAGGGCGTAACACCTGCAGAGTGCAGTGATAAGCCATTCGTCTTCCCACCCAATGCCGTCCGAGTTGTCCCGCGTATGTCACCAATCAGTCTGCGGTTGAGTGGCAGCGGTGGAGGCAGGAGGCGGGAGGCGGTGCGATGAGCGGGAGGTGGCGCGATGGGCGGGAGGCGGCAGAGGGCGGTGGTGGCGTTGAGGTACTAGGGACGAGTTGAGGACATCGTGGAGTTATGGGAACCGAAAGATGCCGGCAGGCACGGCCGAACCGCGGTTCTTGATTTGAATCGAACCGCGTAGCTCTCGCCTACCGTACTCTGAGTCGCCGAGGAAACCCGCGCCGAGTCGTTTGAAGGAATGAGATACCATTGTGTCTGGAAAACACAGGATTATATGCCAGGTCCGGCGTCCATAGGCGCCACCCCCCGGTCAACGGACTTCATGCACCAGCAGTTCTCGTTGAGCCAGAACACTGACGCTTCACTGGCGCTTGGATTGGCCAAGGATTGGCATTGGCTCAGAAATTATTCACCGCTGATTGCCGCTCACGGCAGAGAAGCGGTGATTTCTTGCCCGATTCAGATGACACCTGCCATCTGCCTGTCCGTCCGTACTCGCTTCCGACTCTCATCCTCTGCATCGCTCTCATCTAAGCCGTGGCCATGGGCCACGCCGTCTCAAAAACAGCGTCTGTCAACAAGGCGCCGCGCTCGGACAAGATCCTGCTCTTCGAGTCGGGCGAGTGCGGCAAGAGCACGGTCGTGAAGCGGATGAAGATCTACCAGGGCGGCTTCGACGCCCGCGAACTCGCCGAATACCGCACAACGATATGCAAGAATGTACTCGATTCGGCGGGCACGCTCGCGCATGCGGTCCAGCGGGTAGGCGTCGGCGCGCTGGAGGAGGGCGAGCGTGCTCTCGTCTACGCCATGACCACAGGCCAGCCCTTCTCGAAAAAAGCTCTCCTCGCCAAGGCACGCTCGGACGCCATCGACCGGCAGATCATGGAAGACTCGATGCGCTTCAGGAAAGAGTGCAAGGTCCTACTCCTCGGCTTGTGCGGGTCCGGCAAGCGCACGATCGTGAAGCGGATGAAGATCCAGCACGGGGGATTCGACGCGCGTGAACTTGCCGAGTACCGCACGATGATATACGAGAATGTGCTCTCCTACGCGGGTACGCTCGCGCGTGTGGTACGCCAGGTGGGCGTCGGCACGCTGGAGGAGAGGGAGCGCGCGCATGCCGCTCAGCTGCTCGCGGCGTTTCCTATGGCAGGTGGTGAAGGCGAGGCCTTGGAGGTCGATGTGCTGCTTACGCGCCCAGACGAGCAGGAGCTGGAGTGCGAACCTGGGATGGTGGAGACGCCGACGCCCACGACGGGTGTCCTTACGCAGACGCACATAGTCCTCACGCCCGCGCTCGCTGATGCCATATGGCACGTCGCTTGTGCGCTCGCCAGCAAGGGCCTCCTCGAGCACCCCACCAACTTTGATTCGATGGATAGTGCGCTGGAGTGCGTGTCTTGTTTCTTATTCCTTTCCTCGTTCTCTCTTGTTTGCACTCCATACCATTTCCCTCCATCATGCTTCTATCCCTCATGCCGACAGTCCTTCGCTCCCTTCAGTTTTCTGCCATCCATCCTCTCTGTCCTTTCCACCTATTCTCATACCTTTTGCCCTTCCTCCTCATTTTACCTCTTCCCACATCCCCACCCTCCTCGCCCAGCACCCCGCCCGTTCTCGTCCTAAGCTATCTCGTTATCCCCTCGCGCACTCTTCACTATTCTGTCTTCCGCCCTTCCCCTTTGTGTCATCCTCGTTCGTCCCCCTCTTCCTTTGCCTCGGCCTCCTTCTTTCTCTGTCTCTTATGACCACCTTTACTTTGCACTTCACCCCCGCCTCGCCCCCTTTCCCCTCTTCACCCCTTCACCCTCATCCGCCTTCCTCCTCCCCTTATCCATGTTCTGACGCCGCGCTTGCCTTCATTCGCCTGCTCGCTCCTCCATCTTATTGCCCTCCTTCTCCCACGTCATCGCCGCTTTCTTCCTACTTCGCTTGCCCTTGAGTTCGCTCCCATGCTAACACACGCCCCAGCTTCTTCGCCTCGATTCACCGCATCGCGGCGCCGACGTACGTGCCCTCAGACGAAGACATCCTACGCGCGTGCATGATGAGCACCGCCATCATGGAGACCCGGTTCTCGATGGGGGATTTGTCGTACGTTTCTCCTTATTTGTTCTCGTCGCGTACACTCCATTTGGACCCCGTCCGTTGAAATTCTTCATGCACTCTTCGTCTTCCCTGACTACTCGCTGATCACGCTGGCAGGATCCACATCTTCGACGTCGGCGGGCAGCGCTCCGAGTGCAGGAAGTGGATCCACTACTTCGAGAGGTCTGTGTTGGCTTCTGACTTTGTCGCCTGTTCTTCTGTTTCGTCTTCCTCTGCTCGTCTATTTTTTTCTTTTTTTTTTTCGGTGGGTTGGGAGGGATATATATTTTGCGATCGTCTATTGTGGAGAGTGCAGCGCTTGAAGTCTTGTAGCGTAAAGAAGCGAGAGTCGAGGCGCAGCTGATGGCGAAGCATCGAGCTCGGCAAGACGCATATCTCGCTTCATGTCTCACTCAATCCACTTACGCTTGCTAACCCATCTTCCTCCACAGCGTCACGAGCATCATCTTCTGCACGGCGCTGAGCGAGTACGACCAGCCGTTCCTGGAGCAACGAGGCACGGTGTGTTTCTCTTCCCCTTCCTCTCTCCTTTATTCTATTCACTCGCTGATGACACATCCCTTACAGAACCGCTTGCGCGAGTCGCTCTACCTCTTCGAGTCCGTGATCAACTCGCGCTGGTTCCTCCGCACAAGCGTGATTCTCTTGCTGCACAAGATTGACGAGTTTAAGAGGAAGCTGCTGAAGGTGCGTTTCTGTCCGATCTTTTGTTCGGGCGTTGTCCTTCTATTCCCTATCCCTGCTTCCTACCTCGCTCCGCTTCCTTCAATGTCCCCCGCGGTGCTCCCTAACTCTACTTTCTCGTAGAGGTCGTCTCTTAACCCTCCGTCCTTTCCCTTGCATTCACCTTGTTTTACCTTCATCACCTTTTCGCTGTTCCTCGTCCTCGCACCACTGACGCTCCTCCCCACAGATTCCCCTCGAGCACTACTTCCCCGAGTACACGGGCGGGAACGACCTGCAGAAGGCGGCCAAGTTCATACTGTGGAAGTTCATGCAGGAGAACCGGGCGAGGTTGACAGTGTATCCGCAGTGAGTGTCCCTCCGCTATTTGCGCACACGGTCGCTCCCTCGCGGCCATTACCTTCCCTGTCGCCCTCATCATCGCTCCGATCTTTGTGACTTCACGGCCTCACGAAAGAGCGGTTGCGCAAGTGATTACTTCTTCCCTTCATGCTGCATCCTTACATTTTGTTTCTTGTGCGCTAACGCATCCCCAGTGTCACGCGGCTCACAAACACAAACAACATCCGGCTCGTGTTTGCCGCCCTCAAGGAGACGATCCTGAACAATGCGCTCAAGGACTCGGGCATTCTGTAGCTCGCGCCGCACTGCAAGACTGCTGCATCGCGAGCATTTGCATCTGCCATTGACTTTCGTCTCAGATCCATATAGTGGTCGCGAGGCCCACGAACCCAGAACATGAGCGAGAGCCACACCGTCTCTTCGGCGCCATGTGAGGATTCCGGTGTGGAAACCCAAACATTGGCCCTATGAACCACAAGTAGTATTTGTATATATATATAGAGAGAGCCCCAAAATAGTTGTGTAGAAGTAGGAGATCGGGGTACAATGGATTAGAAATGGAGCCAATTGAAAAGTGGAGTCAAACCAATGATAGGTGCAACTTGAATTGGGGAAGGAAGAAAGGAAGGAAGGAAGGTGTATTAACCGCGGTGGTCCCTAAAAGGAACGTACGGGTACTGTACCAACACACAAGTGCCTCAATAATGTATGGGTGAAACGAAGTGAAACAAGAGCCACCTGAAAGATCGGAGGTCTGTTCAGTTGCGTGATCCCCTGACATTCTTCCGGCGCCATGATTGATTTGGTCCGAGTATATGGGAAGTTGCTACTGGGCAGGGTGCGGACCACAGAATGAGGCATATGTACACCATATCAAAAAAAAAAAATCAGGATGATCCGAGCATTCTGTGATAAGAAACGATTTGTTGCAACGACCAGAGGAGAGCCATTGCTAGGTTGAGATTCCCGCACGAACCGAGCCTCGGGGCGGCCCAGACGAATTCGCCGCGAGAGTCGTTGATGGTGGGACCCGGCTGGGCGACATCGATGCCAACCGGACAAGTGGGGAAGAGCGTGTTGAGATTACGTGAGGAAGTGAAATAAGATAGTGAGTTTGCGATGGCAATGAGAATATTAGAGTAGCTTGCTTTAGGGAAAACAGATGCCCCAGCAGCAGTTTATTACCATCTTATATACCTACAAGTTTATCTAGAATATTCTACTAGTAACTACTGCATGAGTCTGTAAAAGGAAATAGAAAGTACGGGTAAAGCCGAGTTGCTACAGGTGTATTCCAACAGAGCGTGGTGTTGTCGTGGTCATAGGAGGGAGAGCGCTCAAGGACGGTGATGGTTTGATGGCCAGTGGAGAAGACTTGTACGTCGTTTCGAATTCGGCAAGGTCTTGTGGAGCCAAGTAGGCTGGACTGTAGACAAGAACCGCATTGAATTGAATAATACTAGTAGCTGTTGGGGTCGAGGGCATTTATAGCGCGTTGGCCGAGAGGATAACCGCAGTACCATCGCACAGAAGTTCCAGAGTTGGGAGAGGTGCGGGTGTCGTAGGATGAGAGATGTGTGGGCTACTGTGTACCGCTGGAGGCGGTCCGCGGAAGATATCTGTTGATCTATTAAACGTTGCAATTGACCCGTGCTTATGACTAGGGAGAAGGCACAGTGTGAGGCTTTTAAAAGAAACTTCAGAATCTCCACAAGTACCGGCAGAGGTGTGCCTTGTCGGTCGTTCTTCTCAAGTCAGCAGTACAGCATATATTATGTATCACGGTGTCATCTGCATTTTGATATTGGATTGGAGTGGAGTACAGATGCTCCGGGATGCTGCCTTTGAATCGTAAAGGACAAGGCAGTTGTTTCAAGGATGAGTATCTGTTTCAGACATCAGTGAGAACAAGAGTTTACACACGAGTCGAGAGTTTCAACGAATCAAGACTCGCGTCTCGGATTAAACCTCGCATGCATTTCGAAAGAGGAGAATCTGTCGATGATTACATCGACATCTGGAGGATACTGTGTCTTGGCGGACGAGAGCGACAGAGCGCACATCACAAGGAGATTAATTCATCCACCTTGAAGGAAGGAGAGGCATGGAAAGACTAGGAGTACCTGCTTTCGCAGTAGTCCCAAAAACAGTCTTTATCAAGCAGCGAGAATGGTTGATGGCAAGGAGAGAACGGCCATCTATGTGTGTTTTGGGGCAGAAAGTAAAGCGCATTGTCGTCCAACGCTAGCGAGTTACCTTTGAGCATGTTGGATGTGGGATTAGGAGGAGAAATTATGCACCATTAGTTGACGCAGTTCAGCGACGGAAATCGGATCGAGATGCCGCAAGACAATTCCACAACTTGAAGACAATCTAAATACATTTACTGTACTATTAAATTCAACTCGTCAAGGGGTGTGACGCGTGACCCGAAATATCATTTCGTCAATTCGTCAAAGGGTCCCCAGCTGCGTGGCAACCCCCAAAATTTCGTCAAGCCCTGGAAATGTTCCGCATGTAGAATAACAATTAGGATGACTTAGGAATCATCTGAGAAATTTATTTGAGCAAATCTGTTGTTGAACAGGAAAAAATCCATTTTTCACTGTTGATCTTCGGTTGAATTTGGTCTGAAGCACGATGTTTGTGAGGCTCGAAACAAGAAACCGTGAGAATGGCGAGAAAATTGTAGGGAGAGTGTCCGCAGCTAAGTAAACTTACTCAGAGCAGCCCTGAACCGAAATTTTGAACTGACCGTGACGAAAAGTATATTCGTCAAGAGCCTCCGTGACGCGTGACAAGGTTCCAAAATTCGTCACGTCAAGCACCCCCGTGACGCGTGACTGACGAATTGATTTTAATAGTACAGTAGTACCAATGTGTGAAGCTTCGATTCCTTTCGGAGTGAAGCACACAAATGTCGGGAAACTCAGAGAGGTGAAATGATCTCCTTGCTCCAGGGAACTATCCTACTGTAGCTATTTCTTCGTGTGCTTAAATGGACTACTTGTGAGTCAGTAGGCTATATTACTAGACTATGGAATCAAAATGAGTCGAGAGACTCGGGATCGACGCCAGGGTCAAGTGATACGGGAAGGAACGAGAGCCGTTCAGGTCGCGCGGGGTCCCTGTCACCGAGAACATAGGCGTATGTTTTTCTCCACTGTGTCAGCCAACTGCGAGCTCAGGCAAGGCGAGCTTGCGAGCCGGCCTGAGTGGAAGCCAAGGCAGTCGGGAAGCGGAGATATGAGCTGCGGTGTCAATCGTGTGTAGATTAGATTATGACTAATCTACACTGCCACCTCGGCTCCTTCCTCTCGCCACGTCGCGTCGACAGAGAAAAAACCTCTTCGCGTCTTTCCTCGCCTCACAGCTCCTCCTTTTTGGACCCACCCTCCACTTACCCTCTTTTTTTCGCGTCCACGCTTGGGTGGCTTCGGGGCTCCTTCATCGGACCCGTCGTTGCCCTTGCGTACGGGATCGGCCGTGCCCGCGCGCTCCTGTCTCCGATCCGCTCTTCCCCGCTGTCCTTGGCAGCCCGGGAAGTCCCGATCGGCCGGGACGGCCTTTCCCCCCACAAATACCACACACACCCTCCTCGTTCCCCTTCCTCAGATCACACGCGTCGCATACGCGGTTTTCCCTCATCCGTCATCTCCTGGGAGCAGATCTCCCCACGAGCGCGCGTCTACCTTGGCGTATGTGAACTGAAATCTCTCCATGTGAAGACAGAAATTCTGGGCAGCATGAAGAGACTTAGCGAAGATGAACCAATTGTCAGTGGCCTCCACTATGGTTACGAGGACTTTAGAATAATCAATCGGTGGGTGCGGATCGGCATTCAAAGTGTTTGTCGTGGTGATCAGCAAGCTGTCCGGGCTCTGCGCGGCGATGTCGTCGAGGTAAGCGGTAACAGTGTTCCAGACTCGTGGTATAAATTGCTGGTATAAATTGCCTTCAACGGTGATGCAGGTCCTCTTTGTTTCGTGACACCACTGACGACAATTGGAGATGTCGGGCCATAGAAAGTCCTGATTCGGCATTGAGTTTCGGACTGGGCAGCACGACCCTATAATGTTGTTCACCTTAGTGTTTCACGCAGAAACCCTCCGTGAAAATAGACTAATTAGAAGGTTTCCAAATAAGCGCGGGGTTTCTGTATGCAACCCGGGTTTCTCAATAGAATTTTCCCGCGATTGGGTGTGGAAAATTTAAGAAAAGACGCGCTGTGACATCACCTCTGGTGCTGGTGCTTTTTTAACTAACTAGGTGACTAGAACTAGCTTGACGCTCGATGTCGATCTGCCTCATTCTAGCCCAACCGCCCGCCTGGCCTTTTTCACTGGGCTTGAGGGCGGATCTACATCTTTGGGAATCATTGATGGCCGAGCACCGCCACCAGTGCGTTTCTCCTCTTGCCACCACGTCCGCGACGGTCCGCTTATTCACTCATCGTTCCCTCAACTAATATTCGCGGAGTGGGAGCCTTGTTGATCTCAGGGGGTGACTCTTCCTTCCGAACGGATCGCAGCTTTATCGCAGCGCTTCGGGAATCTCCGTAATGGGCAGGTATCCACAGACTAGTCAATTGAAGCGTGATACGCATCTTAACCCCCACGATTGTTTTCATTTTCATATTCTTGATCCGTTATCAACTGACAGCTGTAGCAACCGTATCGCACCGGTCGCTTGATAATCTGGGTGCGCATCGTTCCTCCATCCTTTCGTCCACTCACCCACTACCTCTCGCCCGCCCCTTTCTGCCGCGGAAATGGCCCTTTCCCCCTTCACATGGCGTGCGGAACGAACGATCAGGGACGGATTTGTTCGATATAAACTCCGGTATCATGCCGCTGTACGTATATAGGAGCATCGCGCCAAGTCCTTGGCTTATGTGCGCCAGTGGATGGGGATCAACGCGATTGGCGGCGGACGCCACATACGTCTTGCTCCTTCATTTCCGCCTCGAAGGCTCGACGAGTAGAGATCAGAAACCTCTGTCAAAATTCGCGCCCATCCAGTTTAGTATCCGCTCAAGTGGTAAGTGGGAATCGAAATTCACTATGTCTGCGCAGGCGCCTGCTTGAGCCCTAAATGTGCCAATCTAGTTCAGTGTTCATACGAGATCGCGAAGCCCACCGCGCTCTCGTATCTTTCGAGTTTGCAGAGTAGATAATGGGCCGAAGACATGAACTGTCAGGTGCTATGTGAGATATGCAGCCACGTACCACGAGCGCTGACCGAGTCGAGATGCATAACACCTCGTGACTCCCATTGCCGCAATAGCACGGGCTTCCTCAGACGGGCTTTTGCTGGCATATGTAGCCTATTACAAATGAGGACCGCTCAAAAAGCGGCCCCGAGACCCCGTTCCTGAGTGCTGTTCTGCCAATCTCCTGCTTGAACCTTCGCTGGGTGCCTCTTCATCCATACTATACTGACATGGTATCCGCCTTCTGGTATGATATAAGTCAGCTATGGGTGAGCATTCCAACCTCGAATATACTTACCAGAGACATTCACGACACCGCTGGCAGATCGGGACGTTCTTCTACGGTCTGTTGCCTCTGATGCAACGACCTAGATATTGACTCATGGTTCGCAATCCCCAGGGATATACCTCGTGCTTTTCTGTATCTGCATGTACATCCTGCTTCACCGGCCTTCTAGTCGAGAAAACACCGTCCTTCTGGTCACAGCAATCGCCCTTTTCACCTTTTCTACAATCCTTATCGTACTCATCCTGGTCCTGGTAACCGCCGAGATCGAGGAACTGGCAAGCATCCCGTCTGACAGCATCCAGAACGCGGCTTACATTATCTACGCCATTAACAAGTGGGTATATATATCAGGCTCTCATCTAATTCGGATACTCACATGATGGCAGTTCTATCGCTGACGGCCTACTCGTATGTGTATTTCACCAGTACTACTTGTTTTGATCAATTACCTTGTAGATTTACCGCTGTTATGTCGTTTGGAACCACGATTGGCGCGTCATAGTCTTGCCGGTCATGCTGCTTATCACCAGCACCGGTCAGTGTCTCTTCATCCTGTGTCTCACGGGTTCTCACGTTAGGTAAAGCGTGCGGGCTTGACGTCTTTCTGGACGCAACCCCGCAATTCGCAGTCATTCTAGCTACCAATTTTCTTGCAACTGGTCTGACAGGCAAGTCCATCTTGTGGCCACTGGAGACTCGATGCTAAATAAGATCGTGGAGCCGGCCGCATCTGGTGGATCAGCCACCATTCTCGCGCGTACTTGGAGGCAGCCGCGCAACGACGATATGCATCTGCCATAGCGCTCATGTGGTCTCCTATGGCTTTACAATCAGATTGCTATTCGCTCGTACTTAAGTCTTTCCAGAGCTGAATCCGGGATGCTCTATTCCGCAACTATACTGGCATTCCTGATTGTGATCTCGTTTCCAAGCCTTTCGTCTACGCTCGAGGAACCACTCCTTCAAATTGTAACTCAAGTTATGGTATGCATGCCTTGTATTCGATTTTATCCTATACATCACTGGGTGTTCGATTTTCCGCAGGGCATCGCGCCTACGCTGATAATCGTGCGCGTCGGACTGGGCGTGGCAGTGGAGGACAGCCTGAGCACATCCGGAACGACGACAACCACGAACATCCCCCTGCGCCAGCCAAGACACGCGAACTCGAGGCTTGGAACTAGCATCGGCAGCGTTGATCCCAAGGAGAATTTATTGCCTGGTTGTGGGGCACGTGAGGACGATCATGGCTTCGGAAAGCCTCGGCATCTGGGCGAAGCGGCCGTTTGATTCTTGAAATTCACTGGATGGGACTGCCCAATGTGTGCGGAGATTGTTCTCGTTCGATGATGGTAAATAATGATGATGATGGATTTTTAATTACATGTGTGGCTACGGTAGCAGTCTGGGGTAAATATTACACACGGGGATTAACCAAATTTTCTGCCACCGGACGTTAGCTCGAACCGCCAAGTATCCGATCAGATATCGTTGAGGCGAAGTGACCGGAAATTCCGCGGATCCAGTGGGCCGAAATCAGTCCCGAAATGGAGACTTTCGGGAAGCGTTTCAAGCCCTAGGATACGGAACATATCGGCTTCCGTTTCCGCACCATGGAAATGGGTCGCGGAACACATGGTAATCTATGGTAATAGTATCTGCAACGCGGAAACGGTCGCTGATACATCTCATTTCCGGTGCGTCGATACGCCATCCGAAGCTCAGAGTATCGGCTTGAGTTTCGGCATCGCGGAAACAAGTTGTTTCTGCTCAGATTTCGACTCAACCAAAACCCAAGCCTATAATCCTGAGGTCCCCCACCCGCGGCAGTGTCTTCCGTCCAAATCCTGCAACAACTAAATTTCAGATGGTATACCCTGGAGCAAAAAAAAAAAAAAAACTTTGAAGCGGGATGAGGACCATCATTCTCGGATCAGAGATATAGATTAAGGCTGCAGGATTGAGCTGGTAGTTGGCTGGAAGTCAGGACTCGCGCCGAAATCCAGTTGGATGACGGGTCCTCGGAGAATCCCATCAAAGCATGTCCAGGAGGACGTCAATGATCTGAATTCGAAATTATTGAATCCGTCGCGGCGTGGAAGGATAATCTTGACCAAATATTCCGGCCCAACCTCGAAGCACGCGTTGCAAGTCGTCTAAAGATCGAGAGTTGGGTATGTCCAAGGACCCAACGCCAAATAGGAGAAAGAATGAAGACACCATCAGCGGTGCCGAAAGGTGCCCATGAAGCAAAGTGACAGATAAGAATGTTCCGTCCAACCAGAACGTCGTCAGAATTAAAGACGACCATGATGTGACCCGTAGCAAAGGGAGTTTCTAATGGGGTACAACCCATTCACAGTCCTGGAGAAGCAGATTCTTGGGTTTTATTACTGTTCTTCCCAGAGAGTGGGAATTACAGATATTTAAGAGCAGAATTGGGGCCGAAGTAAGACCGAAGGAGTAGGAGCGGGTAGACCAACCCGAGACGAGAGTCGGACCTGAGAAGCCCACCCCAGCATATCGAGACAATTCTTCCGGCTCTGGAAATTGACGCAAATATATGATTTCCGGTAGTTCGAAGCTCTCTGGCGGGTGCATCTCATCCCCACGGAAGACACTCCGGAAGAAGCGGCGGATACCGTGAATGCGAACATGTTCCGCGATTTGGATACCTCGGTCTCGGAAAGCGGAGAAAACTTCTCTACCGGGTGAGTTCTACTAATCCATCGGCGGCCAACTTGACTAGAGTCGGTTTGGTTATAGTGAAAGACAGCTTTTATGTATGGCACCCGCGATCTTGAAGCGTTCGAAAATCCTTGTGATGGATGAAGTGCGTTTGCCTCTCTTCATGAGACTTTCCGAAGCTCATCACCCACACCTCAGGCCACCGCGAGGTTTGTTCTCTGTCGTTTCTAGACTCAGCTCCAACTTTCTTCAGCGTCGACTACGCCACGGACGAGCTGATTGGAAAGCCCATTCGGCAGTACGTTTTGGGCTGTTTTTTCGAACACCGTTCATTCAAATTTCTTCGCTTTTAAAGAGAGTTCAAGGCCAGCACGATTTTGACTATCGCGCATCGACTCCGTTCGGTCATAGACTACGAAAAGGTGGGCCAATCCGTCTTTCCTTCGAAAATCACACCTCAATGCGGTTCGTCGCAGGTACCGGTCATGTTATTGGACCAAGGCAAAATCGCCGAGTTTGACCAGTAATCAGTTTCTTGATCTCGACAAATCTGTAAGCTGATGACTATCTCCTCGCCACTCCCTCGGTTTTGCTTGCAAAAAATCCTCCAAATTTTATGCGCTTTGCAAGGCAACAGGAAAGGAGGAGTTTGAGATGGTAAAGAAAATGCTGGGACTGTAGTCTGGAAATTCCTTTCTATGTTGCTCGAGAGATTGTACTTCATTCGTAATTTTTCCATCAGGGCTGGGGCCGTCACAAGTAGGGTTGGAAAGAATTCCAACGGGACGGCAACGGGACGGATTGGTGAGCCGCGGCCGTTGACCATTGTTGACGGCGACGGGTCTGGTGGTAAAAACTGCGGATGTATTTGGAGAATTTGTCGTCAAAACGGGCTTCCTGTCTCCTGAAGTTTGCACACCGGCTGGTAAGCGGCAGCTCCGTCGTAGTGCCCTCGCTTGGGCCTTGGCGTGAAAGGCTGGCGATCAATTGCCATTTCTGGGTTGTCTTAGAGAGATTTGGTTCTCAACTTGATTCAAAACCTTTCCCGAACGACTCGGAGCGAGGTGACACACCAAAGACAAGCAGAGAGTCGATAGTGGTCCCATTTTTCTGCTTGACTTCTTTTTCTGGATCAAGAAACTTGACTTTCAGCTTCATTTGACGGTAGAATTTCGATTTCCCGAGAGGCTCCGATTCAACTTCAACTTCCAGGTTGCTTCCAGGCGAATTAGACCATGGTTTTGGACTACTTACCTCTGCGGAATAATTTTCGTAGCGCCGTTCCCGTTCCATTGACCCTGGCGGCCGTCCCGTCACCCGTCCCGTCCCGTCAAGAAATTCTTCAACCACTCAAACGGGGCATCAGGTGACGGTCCGTGCCCGTCACTCATGACAGCCCTAGTCACAAGACGGGCCGGCCGGCCTTTGTCATCATGATCTTGCCAGGTCACAGTGTCCTTCGAGCTTTTTCATTCGATTACCTGCACATTCAGTTTCAGCAGACCTTGCCCTTCTCAGCTACGGCGGCCTTCAGTAAATGTTATTCTATCCTATCCTCCTACCGTGGCCAATTCTCCTTCACGCGTTGGGATTGACGACGCTCGGATGCAGCATGCTGCTCGCAAAGCCTAACGAGAAAGCACCGGAGGACATCTCTACGCTCGGAATCACGACGATTGCGCTTGGAATGTCATGTAAGCTATCTCTATTCCTAGACAGCCACCTCCTCCGAAACACCCACACTTGCTAATATACTCTAGATATCTCAACTTCATACATGCCTATAGCGGAGAACCAGTTCCTTCACGCAAGCGCCCCCGTTAGGGTTTCGCTCGCCTTGTTGGCTGGCCTCAAGTGGTTGACGATCGGCGCGGAGAATGCAAGGTTGTATAAGAAGCGGAACATGTTGTTGGGAGTTTTACTCTATGATGGGCTGGGAGGTTTGCTTTTGGGATGGTATCTGGGGACTTTCAGCGGGAAGGTCGCGACCTTCAGGTGACATCAGTTTGCTCTTTCATAAAATAACATCTGTCTGCTCTTACGTCTGAAGCCCGTGAAAGGATCCTTCCACCAGCTCGTGTTTGTTCATGATCAGAGCGACGGGGACGATTATCGACGCCACGACGGAGCCCGACTTTAATCGGGCTCCGCCCGCTGCTCCTGCCGCCCTCTGCCCGATATTACCGACGCCCACTGCTTGCGCCGGCCAATGCATCTTCGCTCCCGCCCCACGTCGGTCGCACCGTGCTCGTGACGCTGCCCACGCCGCGTTTATTTGCCGCTGCATGGCGCCGCTGTCCGTCGGCGCCGCGGCGATGCGCTGCCATTCAGTGACCACCCATAAGACCTTGGATGGAGGTCTCAGGATCTCCAAGGCCTTGGTTAAGGGTAAGGCCTTGGCCAAGGGTGCCTCCAAGGCAACTCCAAGGCCTTGGCTGATTTTTTCCCACGCATCCAGGTGGTATCAAAAACAATAAATTTAAGCTTTAAATCTACTGATATTCCTCGTCCAAGTCAATCTCAATGGCGCCGTCGTCGGGACACGCATCCTTCTCTTTGTCTGCCAGTGCCTGCATCAAGATCCCTTCCTCTTCCATGACTTGTGCAGATGGCTTGTGTGCGCGCGGTTTCTGTGCCCCGCTAGCGGCTATGGTCCGAGTCGGAGACTGGATGCCATCGTCGACGGAGAAGAAAAGATAGGAAAAATAAAATGACATAATGATATACACGTGATGCTCTAAGGCTTGGCCAAGGGCAGAACTTCCGGCCGAAAATCGCCAAGGGCTTGGCCAAGGCCACTCGCCGTCCGCCTCAATGCCCACCGTTTCTAAACATTTTTTTCGGGAAATCTCAGAATGCCTTGATATTGGATTCATACACTGTGTACATGTAGTATGCCCCTTCTCAGGGGACCAGGGCTAAATCTGCCCAGAACGTGTCTGCGACAGCAATTGATGATCATACTGATACGATCAATTCAAGCCGGAGCTGTGCCGAGATTTTGTATCTCAGGCTGGTTGTGTTGATCTCTGAGTTGTTCAAACACACCTTGATGTCACCTTACTGCTGAAGCTCTGGAGGTCAACCAGACAGAGTACAAAATCTCGGCTTTCTGGATGGCATCAATCACTACATTTTGATGGCCCTCGACCAACTTGGTCTGAGGTCGGCTGAGATTGGCCGAGGTTGGCCGAGGGGCTCGACCAGGTTGGTCGAGGTTGGCCGATGGGTTCGACCAACCCGGTTGAGCCCCTCGGCCAACCTCGGCCAACCTCAGCCGACCTCGGACCAAGTTGGCCGAGGGCCATCAAAATGTAGTGAATATTATCAACAGCCCGCGGACTCGTGTGCACATGTTCTGCTCGGATTTTGTCCCCTAGTACAGAACATCTATGGATGTAATATCAAGGCATTCTGAGATTTTTGGGGGAAAAAAAGTTTTGGAACCCGCATTTTCTTTCTCAATTTAATTCACTTAACATCGGAGCACCTCCTCTATGCACATCTATGTCTACCTCATTTGTTATCATTACAGCCTTATTACAGCCTCTTTATTGAAGCTGTGGAGGTCAACCGACTGAGGGTAGAAAATCTCAGCACAGCTTCGGCTGGGGGGGATAGTACAATCGGTCATGAAAGAGTTGCGATAAGTGGCGGAGGATAGAGCCTCTTGTTGGGAATGAGGTGAGCGGTTCAAGCAAAAGAGATCGTGCGTAAGCACGACAATAAAACATTAATTCAAAAAGATGTAGCTAATAATGTCCTAGGCATGAATGTTCGGATTGTGATGCAAGAATCTCAGTTTTTTAGATCTCAGGACTGCCGGCTTTCGGCATTGAATTCTAAGGGTTAATAAGGGCTTCAGATACATTCATCTGGATATTAAGGCCTTAGCTTAATATGAGTTAAGCCCTTATTAAGACTAAGCCTTTAACATCTTAACTAAAACACTGAGAATCTGTAATGCGGGGTCGAGGTGAATTAGAAGCCGACGTGCGAGAGGAACCAGTCTTGGTTGGGGTTGTTGTTGTCGGCACAATCCCAAAGCTGAATCTATCGACCAAGAAAAGGAACGGCTCAAGTCAGCCCGGCGGGAGCACCGCAGGCAGAGGAAGGGAAAAACGCACCGGAGTGCCGCTCGCCGATTTTCCGTCAGTGAGATCGAAACACTTGCCCTTCCCGCTCCATTCAATCTGTCCGACCCCGGTGTGGACCGTGAAGAGCTGGTTGGTGTTACCGGGGGTGCAGGTCCAAAGTTGGAGCTTGACGCCGTTGGCGGTTGACCCGTTGGGCACATCGAGACATTTATTGTCGAAAGTCTTGATTTGACCGATGAGCGGCGTAACGGGTACCGTCCATGTGACGTTGCCGCCAGGAATACTGGTGCTGCTGGTGTCGTCGCAATCGGAGAGAACGACCGCAGCGCCGTCGGCGTTGGAGGCCCCAGTCATACAATGCTCTGTTTCGTTTGCAGCAACTGTGTAGAATGGTCAGCAGAGGAAAATGAATCGATGTGACGCGTTGCTTACTGGAACCACCAATTATACGATCAACACTATGGGGTGAATGATGAATTGAGGCTCGCTAGGTTTATGGACGGAGAACTCGGACTCACTCAGAGGTATCCGGATTGGGTTCGCCGGTCCACTTCTGGTTCTGGTTGCCAGTACCGCAAGTCCAAATCTGGAGCACGTTGCCATCGGTGATTTTACCGTCGGAGAGATCTATGCATTTGTTGGTACCGCTCCACTGGAAGGTGAAGTCGTTGAGAGAGGTCCACAATTGGTTGGTGTTCCCCTTAGAACATGTCCAGATCTGGAGTTTTGTACCGTCTGCATTGACACCGCCCGTAACGTCGATACACTGAGTAAACCGTCAGGAAAGTGAACAGAGCAGTCAAGACACACACGCACCTTGTCTCCGAACACCTGGATTTGCTGGGGGCCGGCAGGTTGTCTGGTAAAGAATGAAACCTTCCAGTCCTGGTTTGCGAGATTCGGCTCGGTGTTGCAGTTGTGAATAATGAGGGGTTCCCCGTCCGCATTGTCAGCAACGGCGATGCAGCCCTGAATACCGGCGTTTGAGACTAGAAAACCAAGTAAGCTTCGACTTCAAGCAGAAAGAGAGTCCTAGTACAAGCAGGATTTAAACTCTGAATCTCGACAGCAGCGGCTGACAAAGAGAGGCCTATTGCGAGGGCGGCGATCTTGAACATGGTAAGAAATGTGGTAAGAAATGGAAAGGGAAAAGAAAGGGATGTCTGGATGGGCGTTGTAACAGCTTTTTGTACGCTGGATATTTGCGTGACGGCGTCTTAGGGCCGTCTGCACAGACGGCCCTAAGACGCCGTCCACATCCGCTTCGTGAGAGATGTGAAACGTCAATTGAAGTTGATGCGGTCATCACCGACAAAATTAGTTCTCACCGGAACTTCCTACAGCTCCCCACAATCCCTTGCAATCCGTACTCGTTCGCTCTGCCGTCCTTCACCCTTGGATCACTGTTCCACTCAGAATTCTTCCCTTCCTATGTTCGCGATTCTTAGTCTCTAGACAGACCCTGTATTGTTACCGGGTCGTACCTCGCTGGGAGCTCACTGGTAGCCATGATGTCCGTAGTGTCTATAGACAGGCCCATTATCGTTACCAGTTTGTAACTCACTGGTAAATCCGGTCTGTTCCGTGAACTTCTTCACAATCCTCTCAAGAAACCTTGATACGTGTAATATCTGGCGGGGATTTGATTCTGGAAGGAAGGCATAGAAGTATGTACTGTGAATCCGAATGTATTATAATTTACTGGACTCGGCAGCAGTCCCTACATTTTTCGGTCGCCGGCAGAGGTCTGCCAAGTGATATACATCCCGTTGATTTCTTACCCGCATCACTCCATGGCTGAAAGTAACAGCTGCTGAAACAATTGACACTAACGCTCAGAGGCGGGTAAGTAATTATAACAAAACATGTAAGTAATGTTCCATGGAGGTACCTCAGGCGTCGTGGCAGCCATGGAGTTGTACTTGATTCACTGGGGCCAGACCTGGGTAACGGAAGCTGAAACGAAACGATATATGGAGCAGCGTTGGAAACTCCACTTCGATTCAAGTAGCGTTGGAATTCTTCCCCAGTGCCAGCTAAACGGCACGGAATTCGAGTATCTCTGACTGAGATTGCAAGCCATTGGCTCTCCAGGCATGCGACTCACATAAAAATATGGTATTCTTGAGGATATCACAACAACCGATGGTACTCCGGGTCACATGCCGAGAGTATTCGTAATGCGTGGCGCGGCTATAGACTGGACGGGTGTGTCAGAATGTAACCGCTCCCTCCTGTCATTACCCATCTCAAACTCACAATGCAACTCAAGACGGTCGCTCTCGTCGCCTTTATGAACGCCTCGATTCAAGCTGCGCAGGGCCAGACTTCAAATCGGTCGCTCTGCACATGTCAAACCAACGGAATGATAGATACCACGCTGACGGAAAGCGAATGCCTTGCGAATACGGGATTTTTTTGAGTCGGTGAGAGTTCGATATGTACCTAAGCAAAATATTGGGCACTCGCTGTCACTGCGTTCAGACCCCCCCATAGGCACAGGTCTGCCAGATCCCGATAGGCAGATACATAGGCAGACAAGTGTGCCGACCCTTGCCGATCCATCTGCCCATCCCTGCCGAGGTTGGTCTAGGTATTCTGACCGGATTAGGCACACATAGTCTCACGTGGGCCGATGTGCCTAGCTAGGTAGATTCAATAACCGGCACGGTTCGACCTTGCTCTCATTCCAAACACCAGTTTTAATCCTTTCTCACATGTACACACCCTGTTAGCCTATTAGAGTCCATAAGTCCGCCTTGAAATCTAAATTCCCGAACCGTTCTGATAGCTTGATTGCCGAATGACTATCGCAGACATCAATGAAAGATACACTAAGGTTACGTGCCAGGAGGTCAAAACAGTAATTACTAATACAACTAGGGCGAATTGGCGGCCTAATTTAGACCGCCACCAACCTGGACCCAGGTCGACCAGGGTCGGCCATGGTAGGCACACCGCCGTCGGCGAAGATCGGTGAAGGTGGGCAGGCTTTGCCTCGGCAGAGATGCTAGACCAACGTCGGCCAACGCCTATTAGCGTCGGCCAACGTAGGCAGTCCGTAGGCGGAGATCGGTGAAGGTGGGCACATCTGTGCCTATGGGGGGGTCTGAATGCAGTGTGTGTTTGGCCTTTCAACCATGCAACCTCCCGAACGACGATGCGAAGAAGGAATTCATATCGTAGTGCGCGGAGGGTGGGCAGGGCGCAGAGTGTATCCCCATCACATCTGAGCCGGTTTAGAATGCGGAGAAGTATATAAATACCCGGGCGAAAGCAGAGGAGAAGAGGGAACTAAATTGTGAAAAGTGAAGTTAGGGAGGAAGAAATGGATAAACCTACGAGG
Source organism: Mycena leptocephala (assembly GCA_029378395.1). Lineage (NCBI taxonomy): Eukaryota > Fungi > Basidiomycota > Agaricomycetes > Agaricales > Mycenaceae > Mycena > Mycena leptocephala. The sequence goes on along the minus strand of JARJLF010000503.1, from coordinate 97,233 downwards.
AAACTATATCGCGGGGCCGAGTAACGCCTCTGAACTTGGGACGATGAGGTCCTGTTCCACCTGATAGAGATACACTATACCCGAACACTGAAGATGCAAATGACGAGTGATTTTCAAGGGCTCGAGTCTGATGAAATTTTCATTGTGTGTCCTGTAGATGCCGTGGGCAAAAGCAAGGAAGCGATCCGTGAGAGGGAGCTTTGTTTGGGTTATTTGCCCAGCCTTGACAGTACGACGCATTAGGTACTCGCTGGAGGTACTCTGCAAAGAGCAAGGATCGCAAGGTTGGATGCGCGCATTCGGATGAGTGATATTCGGCTCCATGTTCATGTTCCCGTTCAAATTGACCTACTGTACAGAAAATATAAACTCATTTTTAATTAAATATTCTAGTTTCATGGCAAAAGAAGTGTGAAACTGTACGATACTTTAGTGCTCGGGTCGAACTTTGAGAGCAACTTAGTTTCCGAAGTCGAAGATTTCCCGAAGTGGAAGTTTGAATTTGAAGTTGAACTTTTAGACAAAGTTCAGCTTTGACGAAGCTGAACTTCAGCTCAATTATAGTCTTACTTTAGGGGTTCCACAGCTGTGGTGTCGTTTCCACCCGAGTGGTTTTGGGGATCCCCAGTGGTGGTTTAGTATCGTCAGCTCACCCCAGGAGGCTACGAAAGCGTTACGTAGGGTACCTTTAAGGTGGGTTTTGGTGGATGAGTAAAACCCACCTAGAAGGTCCCGAGGAGGCGTAGCCTCCGGCTTCTATTACCAATGTTCCCGATTAGGAAGCACTCCGCCTACGCCATCATTTTCAACCAGATGCGGTAATTGCGGTTCCAAATTGGCGCCTTTCGGTAGCCTCCGCAGTAGCCATAGCCCAGCTGGAAATTTACTTACATGGTACTGGTTTTTAATTCAAATATCTCGAGCAATGTTTTCATCCTGAATAACTGGTCGTATCGAATGTGGCTTCCAGTATGGTTATTCGCGTAGCCTCCGCACATGGATCCCTGCCACTCCTTAGGGTTGCATCTGCATCTCTGGGCTTCTACCATGTCCTTACAAATATTTTCATGCTGAATAAATAGTCGTATCTAATGTGGCTCTCAGTTTAGTTACTTGTGTAGGCTCCGCACATGGATCCTTGCTACTCCTTAGGGTTGCATCTGCATATCTGGCCTACCACCGTAGCTTTACATCCTGAATAGATAGTCATATCTAATGTGGCTTATACTTTAGTTATTTGTGTTGCCTCCACAGTGCTCCGCACATGGATTCCAGCTATTCCTTAGGGTTGTATCTGCATATCCGGACTTCCACCATGGCTCTACAAATCTGATGGTTATCATTCTGGCGCGGAAAAGGTACTTATACCTCATGTCCCTCCGTTGAAGCCTCCGCAACCTCTCCGATGCTTACCTGCAGCTGCCCATCAATCGGAACCTGCCATTTGCTGTTCAAACAAATAGTGGTTATCGTTCTGAGCCAGGACAGGCACTTGTGGTGTGCTCAACCCTCTAGCCCACCACCTCGATTTTTTTTGCACTGCTATTTTTCCGTTAATCAATATTGTGTATTCTTTTGACCCAAATAGGTACATCCTCCTACTTTATTATGCTTCTGCAAGTTCAAGTTTGCCATCGGGTCCATGCTAGCAGCTACAAGCGAGGTACGAGCTTTATTTTCTGTTCAAAACTATAGCTTATGTTGAACAATGACTTGGCCATTCTTCTAACTGAACAGGTTATTCATGGTGTACTGTTACTTGGCCGGAGCTTCGGGAAACCATTATTCCGATGGAGGCTCCGCAATCCTCAACAGAATACAAAGGACACGCACCACAGAGCATGAATATCAAGAATATTAAAGCTGACTCGATGGGTCACAAATGGTTATAAAGGTTTGACGGAGGCTCTACCAAGGCCTCCGCAGCAAGCATTTTTTTCGGCTTTTCACTGGGCAATCTCTTGTTTTTACTCTATAAGGTTGAAAAATGTTGAATCTACATTCCTAAATAATATGAGCAGGGTAAATAGCAAACATCACCTACTGACACAGGAGAACACTAATTTTTACAGTTTCTCCCCCACTGTCAGGCCTCTCACCAAGTCAAACACACATCTAAATACATGCTTGAGGGCTTATAGATGCTATCATAACAGTTTGTGCTGGCTAAAATATTTAACAATGTCAAGAACTTGGAATTTCAACCATACGCCTGTGTTTCAATTGCGAAACTATCCAGAAGGGTTTCTGACGATTTTTGGGTATTTTTAGGTTGAATATTCAGCCGAGTACCTCAAACCAGTAGCCGACTACTTGAGGTCTGCCTGGGCATGACCTCGGCTTCGCAAGGCCAGCCAACTTCATGTGAGGGCTGCAATGAAGTACAGGTACACCCTTCGGCCGCAAAGTACCGATTTGAATCACGTGTTTATTATGTCAATCAACTTCAAAGTACGGCTTCCGAATGGATGCTCGAATATTTAATGAAAAATGAGGTCATAAGAAAAATATTCAAATCAAATGCTTTCAGAAACTTTGGTACTGAAGTTTTCGGTTAGTTGCGAAATATTTGCACGGAAGGAGCGCTTGAGGAGCGCACCAGCGCAATGCAAATGTTGTCCCATGAACGAACGAGCCTCGGGATCAGACGAAGACAGTGATCAGAATTCAAGCTAGTATGCTCACTGGTTGGGCCCGGACAGACGCGAGGATACTCAGAGTGCTAGCATGGCTGTAGCTAAATCGTGCACCGCGGCCAGACCAGGGAAATAGATGGAGAGAGAGAAGTGATGGTTGAACGGATGAGGCAAGTATGAAGAGTCGAATGTCCGAGAAAGAGCTAAAAGAATGAAGGTTGAGGGTAGACGCAGACGCACAATATGGGAGATTGTGGATAAAGGATCGGTCGACTTTGAATTCCACGAAATGGTGTTGAGGAAGCAAACCTGCGCCACCCAAGAGAATAGGGTGTTTCACAGTTATGATTTTGAGGCTAACTTCTGCCCCAACTTGATCCCCAACTTCGGCTAACTAGGTGTTTCACAGTTGAAGCCCCAACTCGTGCCCCAACTTTGCTCAAGTTAGGGTCGAGTTGGGGCACGGGCTGAGGCAGAAGTTGGGCCGAAAAGGTTAACTGTGAAACACTACATTTTGATGGGCCCTCGGCCAACTGGGTCTCGACCAACCTCGGCCAACCTCAGCCGACCTCGGTCTGGCCGAGGGGCCATCAAAATGTAGCGAAACACCCTAATGATTAATTTACAGCTAGGAACACGAGGGATGAACGATGAGCCCGCCCTGCAAACTTTCTGCAATACCTACAACAACATAGTGGTGTCTACCACGAACATCTGCTCGCCTTTGGCCTAGAAATGTATATTTCAATCATGTCTTGCTGCAGATCTAGCTCCGGGAGTCATCTCTCACGGTTCGCTCGCTCACGGCCTTGAATCAGCGGGGGCTAAATCCATTCTAACAGACTTGGAAGAGGACATGGAACAAATTAATGTTCGAAAGAACATTTGCAGCAACAAACACGACGGAATTTAGGACAAAATATATGGAGCCGAGTACATTCCAGGCTACTTCTTGCCGATCAAGCGCTGCAGTGTCTCCTTCGCGTTCTCGGGGCTGAAAGAGAACCGCGCATTGTCGAGCGGTCCTGCCAAATGAGCCACACCTGTAGAGAATAGCATCTTCCCCGCCCACAACATCTCAGCCTCAGTGTTTCCGGCGACGCGCGCCGCCTCTTCCTTCTCCGCCGCCTCCCGCGGGTCAAGGTAGGTAACGTTGTATTTCACACCCTGCACCTCCCCAAGAGTCTCGATAAGCGTTGCCCAGGTCAGTGTCTCGCCAGCAACCCGCAGCTCGCGGCAGGACTTGCCCTGCTCGAGAGGGAGGAGCACAGACTCGACAACGTATCGCACGATGCTGGGATTCGGATTAGAATTGCCCTTGCGCTGTGTAAACATTGAAACGTACTCCGGCAGCGCAGTCACGCTGATCAGCGCGTCGGGCGCGCCATACGAGCCCGCCGTGTGGTTCTCAATGTCAACATTATTGAATGGCGACGGCACAAACTCCGTGAACGCCCCCGTCATCAGAAGGGTGTACGCGAAGCCCGGCACCTCGCGTGCACGGTCGCGCAAGTGCTCCCTCGTCGCGATCTTGTCGCGGAAGTAGCGTCTCTTGCCGATGGCGACGTAGGAATCAGTACCAAGCTCGGAGGGGTAGAAGTGCCGCACACCGCCGGCGATGGCGGCGTCAATCATGCCGGGCTGGAGTTTCATGGCGGTGTTGCCGGTGAGGGAGATGACGGTGTCGAAACCTGGAGGGCAAATCAGCATTCAACACGGCTTTGCTAATATGAAATAACCTTTGTAGGAGTTGGCTTCGAGAAAGGAGCCGACCACCACCTCGACGCCCTGGCTCTGCACGTCAGTGAAACGCGAGACCTTGGTGGGGTCAGCGAGGACTGCGATGCGCCCGAAGCCGGTTTTGTTCTTCAGAAATTCCTGGACAAGTGGACGGCCGACGGTGCCGCTCGCGCCGATAATAACGACTGAAGGGGCCATTGGTTAGAAGGGCGATACACAATTGACGTTAGATTCCTCTTAAATAAGTATGGAGGAGATCACTATCGGCGTCGGGGTGAGTAAACAACGATGGAACGTTGGTCAGCGTTCCCGAGAGGATATGTCAGACTTACAAATCATTCGCACAACTGAAAATCTGTCCGAGTTTCGTTCATTGATCATGAGCTCGGGGAAAGTAGCGGTGATGATATACAAACATTCCTTGGTGAGTAAGACAAGTTGAATCCGAAGACTATTCCGCTAGACTCTCCCCGATGCCGATTCCACGAGAGATAGTCTGACATCTAAGCCCGTCGACGCCCGGTCGGGTGTCCAGTCTTACCGTAGGCATCACCGTGCATTGATCATGAGCGATGGTCATTGAACCATCACGTAAGTCCGTAAAAGGCCGCAGAGCCCACCGAGTTGCCACCAAGGTGAAAGAGCGCGGCGGTGTCTGATATTGAGAAATGGCGGAGGAGTCGGCAAGCCAAGAGAGGAGGTGGATTAAGATTTAACGTGTTCAAGCTTCAAGCTGAGCAGTGAGGAGCACTCGGGCAGAATACGAAAAGCTGGTAAGGATGTCGTTTAATGATGCGACCCAAGCCCGGGTCTTTGAGCCCGACCCAGGCCCGACCCCAGGTAGGACTCAGGTAGGGACTGTTGACTGTACCACTTTCCACATGGTATCCGACCCCTTGCAAGATTCTGTCCCAACCCTCGTAGGCCTTGAAGTTGAGAAAACCCAACGTCAAAGGTCAGGCTCCTACCAAGCCGCGGTTTCGAGGATAACAATCTCAGTACAGTTGATTTTCTCATAATGCATTTGCTCATAATGCATATTTTTCATAATGCATTGGATTTAGCCCATAACCTCAACGGTATGCGGGGTTATGCACGAATTTATGCATTCTGATTATGCATTACCCTCAGCAGGTGGTCTACCAGCCAAATATGCATTATGAACATGTTAAGATGGCTGATCTGACTGGCAGTTTCGGCTAGTTTTATGCAAAATATACCCATAGATCAGACACAATGATCCTCCATTTACATTGTGGATACATGGAGCTAAGGTCCAAGGTCTTGGAGACATTGTCAGCCGAATTTGGGAACGGTGAAGTCACGCGTTGGGGGAGGGTCACGGATGTCACACCGTGGACATTTTCTCGTGTTGCATATCGCCCATAATGCATAGTAGGGCGCATCAGCAAAACCTGATTCCGCTACGCAGCGCTACACAGCACTACATGATGCTGTCATACTACACAGCACTACACAGATGGGACCTTCGCTACAGCCGGCTACAGCCGACTACAGCACACTACGTAGTGTTACGTAGTGCCGAAAAATCAGGGTTTGCTGATGTAGGCCAAGGGGTGTTCCTAGGGCTGCCACCCGTTCCCGTCACGGGCATGGCCGTGGAAACGACGGGGTTTCGACGGCACGGGCCGTCTCAAAACGGCCCATCGGGTGTTTCAAAAAAATCTTGACGGGACGGCACGGTCAACGGCACGGCCGTGACGGGTCCACAGCCCTGTAATATTTTTCTAGAGGTCTGTATTTCATCCGGGCATAATTATATGACCGCTATGAGGTGTGTAGGAACTCTATTCAGCCTTGGAGCCCGGTTGGCGAAGCTACAAACAATGTCACTGGAGACTCTGCACCTCCTTGTCTTCCCAATGGCCCCAAAGTGAAGTTCAAAGGACTCGGAAATAATTAGAAATCTGAATACGATGTGCGGAATGAGTAAAACACAGGACAAAATTGTGGAGGAAACCATGTTGAAACTCGGCTATCATATCCAGCATGTGCCGGCATCCGCGCAACTTGGCTGTAACTTACAGTTATACCACAAAGACATGGTAAATTACTGTTGGAGAAAAATTTAATGAGCACCTAAGAGCACTAATGAGCCTCAATTATTAATATCAGACCCTTCAGATGCATTTGAAAACTGCCCGATCAACGGCCGTCACGGCCGTGTTCCAACGGGCCGTGGTGGTGAACAGCCGTGCCGTACCCGTGCCGTGGAAAGTCCCAAAAGATGGCCAACGGAACGGGCACGGCACCCGTGCGACGGGTGCCGTCGAACCGTGGCCACGGGCACGGGCGGCAGCCCTAGACCGTGTTCCCAACTCTATGCATTATGAGAAAATCAACTGTAGCGGGATTTCAATCTATATCTCAGAAGCTGTGCCTATTTTGACCTATGACTGGAATCACGTTATGTTACTGTGACTTCAAGTTGAGGGTTATCCTCTCCACGGCGGCTCACCGCTTTCTGTCACTGTAACGTCACGCATAACTCGGTCCGAATTTTCCGGTAATCCGATTTTCTCTGTATTCGACTGTAGTCCAAGAAATTCACCGGCAAAGTCGCCGGCGGCATCAGCGGCGGCAACTAATCGGAGCTTGAATTAGCTTTTGACAACTGATGATACGCTCGCCGCCACTTACCCGCCGTACGCAAATACATCGCTATTGTCGACCGACACACCTGATTTCAACGCCCCGCTTAGTCTCGATTTTCCTCTTGCACGCGTGGCGCGCCGCAGGATAAGTAGGTAGCTCTCCCGCCGCTCGCCTGCATATAGCACAGCTCCTGGTGAGCGCGCTGGGGCGGACTCGAGAGCAGCGCAGTCAAGATATCAGCGCTCGTAACACATATTTCCCGCCACCGCTGAAAAGTGCCTCAGGGACATTGTGCTACAATGTCTCACATTACAGTGTTGTGCGCGGGCCCTTGGCCATGTAGCACTTTATTAATTACAGGGAGTTACTTGAATTTTGTAAGGGTTGGGGGAGGGATGGCGGAGAGTGCTGTGAGGCTAGTAACTGCGAGTATGTGCCTCAGGGGCTTGGTGAATTAAAACTCCGACATAAACAAGGCCGGCGGTTAACCGCCGGCCACTATTGATGCCGGTTTCACCAATTCCCGAAAGCTCTCCTGTAGTCCCGCTGCTGAGATTGTGAGCCTCGAAACCGTGGCTTGGTAGGAGCCTGGTCAAAGGTCTGAGCATGCTGGCGCGACTTGGAAGTAATGCTGATGTTTGTAATGAAAGGTTTCAGACCCTGCCATTTTGCTGCCATTCGTATCGAAATTCCTCGGATGTCCCACCATTGTCATCTGCGGCCAACTGACATTGCAGATCGCGGCATGGAATTTTTTCGATGCGGTCCAATCAAGGGAATCCATCGCTCTGCCATATCCAAGTGATCTCTGGGTCAAAACTTTTGGGCATTCGGTCACAGTAATATGTACCCTGCTATCGACAGGCCTTGCGCATTGCTCGACACTGTGAGCTCATAATACAAATCCGAAGAATCTTTGGACTCAGATCTGTGTAGTTTATTTTCATTGGGGGTCGCACAATCGATTACACTACATCTACAAGGGGAGGGCATGTCCCTGGCAAAATTCATTTCAGGCATCAAGATATCGTCCGGATCGCTCATTGTAGACCTCCAAAAAAGAAACTGAGCGCAATGTCCAGTATTCTCGCGGTCATGATTGCCTCGCAGACGACAGGGTTTGTGATGCGCTTGAATGTCTTGGATCACTCCTCGTCTAACAAATGCTTAACTAGGTGGTCCGGGTTGCTGATCCCGCTGCCGATTGAAATCGAGACCACATTGACCGGTCACGAACTTGACCGCTCGAGTTCCAACCTTCAATAATTGCAGAGCGGCGATGCTCTGGACCATTGCGTGACCAATAGCAGTAGGCCATGCCACTGGACCTGAAGCGCTCTTTTTCACATTTTCACTACAGGCAACCTTCGTGCGTTGATTGCGAGTCAAAGCGAGGGCGGACTTGCAGCTGTGAAGAGCGATCAGGGTTTCCCATCATCACTAACCCTGATGGATTGGAGCTTTAGTCTTTCGACTAGCGAGCCAATAAGCATTGCAGGGGAAGTACGTCTCAGTCCTATTCACCAGGTATCCTTCCATTGAGCCTACAAGATGTTGATGCGAGGTCATAGTTCGCGGACACAAACATAACGCGTCGATCGCTCGCCTCGATACTTTGCATCGGCACGAGAAGCAGGGCTGCGCTGTCTGGAGGTCAAACGTGAAGCACCATTTTGGACGCCATACGCAGCGCTGCAGTCGTGTATTCGAGCTTACAGCTAATAACAGTACCAAAGACGTGAATGAAAATTTTCCGTTTTCGGCTGTCTTTGATCCCCTCGAAAGAATTGCTTGTATCTCTGTCAGTTCTGAACGGATTGAGTCGAAAAGTAGCTAGATTTTCCAGGCTAATTCAGGAGCAATTAATAATAGAGCAAATTCCGCAAGAATATGTTATTTTGGCATGCTCCCAAAATCCAGCTCCCTGGCCGAAATTTCTGTCTACCTGGCCGAAATTGTGTCAGATGGTTCTGAATTTTTGTGAAGAGTGATTTCTATGCATTAGAAGGATTATCATCGAGCCCAAACTAATTATCCGCTTTGCGTAGCAGGTGTACTGTGCTTTAGAGACAGTTTGAACAGCAATGCATGCATCGCTCAAGTTATTCGAGCTCTCGACAATTAGGCTCGATGATGATCTTTCTCATGCATAGAAATTGCTTCTCACAAAAATTCAGAGTCGTCCAACGTGATTTGGGCCAGGTAGACAGAAATTTTGGCTAGGGAGCTGGATTTTGGGAGCATTCCAAAATAATATATTATTGCGGAATCTATCACCAATTGCGCCTGAATTAGCCTGGAAAATCTAGCCATGTTTCAACTCAATTCGTTCAGAACTGACAGAGATACAAGCAATTCTTTCGAAGGGATCAAAAACCGAAAACGGGAAATTTTCATTCACGCCTTCGGTACTGTTATTAGCTGTAATACAGCGCCTTTTTATACCTTATTTGTCTTTTCTGAGCGCTTATTGGTAGCTTTTTGCAGCTTATTCGATCTTTTCAGCTTTTTAAGTCAAGCCACGTGGATTAAAAAAGCGACAACAGCTTTTTGGCTTTTTTGCAAGAGGCGTCCGATCTGCTAAGCGAGCACACCATTAACTTCACGTGCCCGCAAGGCACCTTCCATATCGGGGGGTCCCCGTTTGGAACGCTGCATTTGATTCTGCTTTGTATGGACTCGATATCTTGTGTGGCGAGCTATCAAGTGCTTGTAACATCCTGAACAACTTATTGGAATGCCCAGGAATTTTTGTGTGCCTTGAAACATGCGATAGAGTGTAAATGGGCAGTATTTACAGTGATTAACCATTAGACAATGTAAGAATGCATTGAAAGCACCATAGAAGCCCTTAGAGCATCCATAAAGCTGGTGGCCATGTTGCAAGGCATCTGATTGGCTACGTCAATATCCCGATATGGAAGGTGCCTTGCGGGCACATGAAGTTGATGGTGTGTGGTATTTTGGATGCGCGGCGAGGCGCGGGTGGTGATCGGAACAGCCCGGAATGGGGCTGCTGTATGATTGACAGGTGGCGGGGAAGACTTTTCTTCACCCGTTTGACGCTCATGTACTCGACTGTACCGTAGGGACGATAAACGACCTACTTGTGGCTAGGAATTCTGTCTGGCAGCATCTGGGCTGGACGGCAAACTTTAACAGTAAACACAATACTACACCATCTCTGCAAGCTCGTGCTCTGGCGTCGACTCGACCCAGTCAAACTCAAGGTTGCGCGAAAACTCCTTCTTCTCGAAGAGGTCAAAATGCCCTGCATCGAAGTACACCGTGCTGATGTCCCGCTCGCTGAGCGACACCCCCAAGTCGTTCCACTCAGCGCCGTATACAGGCCTCAGCCCCCAATTAGCGATAAGCACACTCATGGGTGTCTGCACCTTGGCGATCTCCTCCACGACCCGGGCCCGCGCGGCCGCCTGGCGCGCTTTGGCGTCGAGAGAAGAGCTCCAGACGCCCCACCCGCCCGCGAAATCGATGATCTGCCTGAGGTTCATCTCCGTTATCTTCTGGATCCACTCCCAGGACGTCACGACATTCGCAGCAGATGGACGCCCCTGCGAGGCTGCGATGAGGTTCTCCCCATATGTGCGCCGCGCGGGCGCCGATTCGCGGCTGCAGCAGTCCGCCACCATCGCGACGCCGGCTTTCTGCCCATACACAAGGAGCTCCGCAAAAGTCTCTGCGGCCTCGGTGAAGCCGTTGATGGAAGAGGCGAAGAGCATCGGGAAGTGGTCGATGAAGGTGAGCTGCGCGATCTCGTCCTCGTTCGCTTCGAAGAGCTGCGCGAGGCAAAGTGTTACCATGCTCGAGGCAGAGAATCCTGCGATGCGGTAGGGTCCCCCGGGGCGCGCTTCTTTGATCTTCTCGAAGTAAAACTGCGCCAACGCGTCGACGCTGTCAAGCGGGGCTTCGGGTGTTGGCTGGACAGCCCACAAAGGAGTCGAGAACTGCTCTTGGACCGCTCGGAAGGCGGCGATGTCGCCTGCACCACCGTGGAGGATGATGAGCGGAGTGCCGCTTCCGATGACGAGCTTCAAAACGGTTTGGCCGGGCTGGTTGAATGCGTCCCAGCCAAACTGGCGTTCAGTCGTGCTGCTGGCTACGGACTCGTCTACGGCGACTTGCTTCGTATTCTGCATCTTCACGACGAGATCATCCAGGCTGAGGTCACCCAGCAGCTGGATCTGCGTGATCGCGAGATAAGGTTTCAACACGGCGGACATTCTCGCAGCGGACAGAGAGTCGAGGCTAAGGCGCGTAACAATCAACAAGTCCCAATGTTGAAGGTGAGGTAGTGGGTGACTTACCCGTAGGACGTGAGGGGAACGTTACTTTCAAAGTCGTCCTCAGACGCGTCGATGAACTTCAACACAATGCCCTGGAGAACCTCATATGGATCCTCGACCTCTTTAGTATCCTGGGAGGCATCCAACTTGACGAGGTGGTTGTACAGCGGCGATTCGCTGATCGAGGTATAAATTGCATCCCAATTCAGATTCGGCACGTAATGCGAGATGCGCTCGCCGTTCGTCATGCGCAAAAGACCGTCCTCGAGGCAGAGGCACATCTCTGAAAGTCATAAAGTGAGTTTCAAGAAGCAGTCTGGATTGTGGTTCGCACCGTAGCTGCTGATGGTCGAGGTCTCCCACATCTCGATACGAGAATTCGTCGAGGTGAAGAGGTCCATCCCAACGTTCGAATCCGAAATTCCAGGCGCCAAGAAGGCCCAGGCATTGGGATACCGCGCCGTCAGATACTCGATGCCCGTGTTCGCACTGAAAATTAGTTAGGTAGCCGTCAGCATAAAATTATAATCGCACATCGAACAGAAAGGAGACTAACGCGGCGTAGTTCGTCTGACCAGCCGAGCCAAGACTCGCTACAGAAGATATGGCTAGCACAAAGTCGAGCTTCTTCAAGTCGACGACCTTCTCTAGCGCGAAATACGCATCGGTCTTCGGCTTGAACGGAACCGGGAAGCTGTCCACATCCTGCTTCAGGAACAGCCGGTCGGCGAGCACAGCTGCAGAGAATATGCATCCCGCAAGGGAACAATCCAGCGAGCGTATCAGCTTCGTTAGCGCTTCGACGGAGCTGGCATCGCAGGCTTCGAGCCGAAGGTCAAGGTCAAGGCGCGATTGGAGGTAAGAGACGGCACTACGCATAGCGCGGTTTTGTGGACCGGTGAGCCGCGCAACACCCTGTCGGGAGGTGAGCGCGATGTGTCGCGCTCCTTTCTAGAATCGATTTGTCTCATCACTAACGCCGAAATTAGAGGAAGCAGGTACTTACCCGGTAGAGCCAGATGGCGAGATGGAGCCCAAGGGACCCAATCCCACCGATAATAACGTAGAACTTGTCGTCCGCCAAGGCAAGAGATTGCGAGACATCGAATGTCGGGGGGAGGAGTTGCTTCGGGATCAGCGAGCCGCCATCTACGGTGAGACCAAGGAGATTACGGCCAAGGTGTGCGTGGATGGTGGTTCCGACCAACCAAGGGTTCTGGGCCACGGCGGCAAGAGCGCCATGGTCCGCGTCAGACCAATTGAATACAGAGACACCGCTGAGGCGAGGGATGGTACGAGCGGAATCGGCTGGTAATCCGCACATGATGATGTCACCCGCAGACATGCGAGGAAGGACCAATGGGAGGGAAGGTGCGATTAAAATCGGTTGAGCACCGAGGTGCTCGAGAAGGCGGGCAATGGAGGAGGCGAATTTTCCGGTGTGGAGAACGACCACTTGGATTTGCTGCAGGCTTTCCAAGGGTCTGAGGTCGAGGCGCAGAGCAAGTGCGGCGAACACCAAGAGCAACGCAATTTCAGGAGCGTTATCAGAAGGCAGGTCGGAAATGTCCGCGATTTGGCCCTCATGCACGAGGACGAAGTTGGAGCGAGTGGATGGGACAACAGCCAGGACATGTGCTCCCGCCTTCCAGCTTGAAGAACTGGAACGTGTAACAGTCCCAACAATACCCTGGAGTCCACCCTCCGCATCGGAAAGAGCAGAAATCTTCACAAGAACCTGATGCTGGCCGGGGAATGGAGGCGCCGATTGAATGACAGCGTTGGGCTGCTGGGCGATCCAGTACCTGTCATTGTCGAGCTTATCGGGGGTGCGCGGCGCGTAGGAGCGCAAGCGGGGCACCAATATGTTCCCCGACACATCAACCGCGATTTCGGGCTCCAGAGACGTCATGGCAGCGAGCTGCTGAATTGCAGTGGCTCTGGATTCAGGTTTCCAGACAACGTCGAACAGGACCAAGCGAATATCAACGGCCACCATTTCTCGCGTGAGAGAGCGTGCGAAACCCGTTGCAACCGCGCCATCGTAGGTTCCGGAGGTAGCCTCGATCCAGACTTGGACAGGGCTCCCCCCGGAAGACATGCAACTGAGGATGATCTACTGCAGATCCAACGCGCGGGAAGACTCAAAAGAGAAGACGACAGGTTTCTTCGAGTTGGAGGGGATTCTAGTGATGACGACAGGAGAGACAAGGAAGACTTCTGTGCCACCAGGTTCAGAAACAGGTTGTCGGGCAGTCGTGCTTCATCAAGAACTCGCAAGCTGGCGCGGGCGAAATGTTCGTTCCATTCTAATTGAGACCGTCGACGATACTGCTTCCCAGAGCGCAGTCCAGGCCAATGTCCGTGCGGGGAGAAGACGTGGTCGACCCATTTTCCACCGACAGTCTCAGGAGCTCCATTGACTTCCAGAGCGACGAGGAATCCACCGGGAACCAGGAGACCGCTCAAGAACTCGAGTGACCATTCCAGTTCCGCTGCGAAGCCGAGGGTATGCGTGGCGACAACGGCATCGTAGGTGTTTGGTGGGAGCCCAGACTGCTTTGAAACTGCGTCGACGCTGAAGGGTGCATTGCGTAGTCTGGTGCGGTATTCTCGTGGCCGCACGCGGTATAATCCAGCTCAGAGCCGGATATTCCGCCGCGAGGGTGATGATGTGCTTGTGAAGAGAGCCGGTAGCTGATGATTTGCAAATTTGATGTCAGCGTGGGAAGCATCAATTACATCCAACCCACCATCACCGACGTCCAAAAGACGCAGAACCTGTTTTCCCGACTTCACAGCGAGATCAAAAATATGACGGACAGTGGCGACGTATAAGTTCAGTGAGGTGGAGAAGAGACTAAAAACCGAAGACGGTTTTAACTATAAATGTGACATTAGCTCACAGATCCGACGTTCAACGCTACGGAAACTCACCTCGGACTCATCAGATGAGCTGGATTGAAATATTGTCTCAAAATCCTTCCGCCCATCAGCCAAGGCTATTGCCTTGCAGGGTGTAAGAATTAAGCCAAGATGGTTCCGAATAACATACCCTTTGTTCCGGGGCAGTCATCATGGTGTCGAGGAAGGAATAGTCTTCTTGTTCAAAGTCGGGTAGGACCAATTCGGCAGCAGGCAGCCCGAGGGGCTGGTATATACACTCATAGCTGACATCCGGTCGTGTAGGAACCGCGCCGGCCCAGTGCTTTGTTCTACACATCACATCAAGATAATTCCAGATCAAAACTTTCGACGAACTCACACAACACAGTTTATCAAGGTCACCAGGCGTTCACCTCTTTCGTTCACAATGAAGGCATCGCAAGCGACCGATTCTGTGAACATTCAATTCTTAAGCAAGGAAGATCAGGCGCAGGTCACATCTACGCACCAGGCGTCCAATCATGCGGCACCACATGCGAAAATAGCGTCTCAGGAATTTCCTCCTCCACCGCACGGTCGTAAAGAATCACACGATCAATGTGGGAGGGCAGGAAGAACACATTCTTGTCCGGATTGCCGGTGAAGATGGGGTGCAAGAGCCCATGAATGCACGAGTCCAGGACCGAGGGGTGGAACACGTAGTTGTAGTGCCTATTCGAATTATGTGTCAGAGGGGCCAGGTAGCATGATATTTGGTGAGAGAAAGAAATATACTTACTGGGTAAGTTCCGGTCCATTTCCGCGAATCTGAAACAATATCTCTTGCTCGCCCTCAAAGCAGGCCTCGATCCGGCGGTAGAGGGGACCGAAGGCCGCGGTTGATTCCAGAACGGCGTAAAGATCTGTAAGTGGAGAACGGTGAGATCAAGGGGGATATTCGCCTTGGTAAAAACTCACTGGTAATGTCTGAGGGTGTACACCGAGCGCGAATGGACGCGAGGTCGATCGGTCCGAGGTCATTGTCCGCTGGTTCAGTGGCCATAAACCCAGTGGCATGAAGGCGTTCCTGAAATTAAATTTCAACACGACAGGTGAATATAAAGAAAGCTCGGCCTACATTTCGCCCGCCTCCCTGAGAGGAAACAATACCCCACTCGTGGCCGTCTGTCTTGACCTGAACCTCGAGGACTTTTTCTGGAAGAAGAGGGAGCAGACTGCGGAGTTCGATATCCCAGAGCGTACGCGCACCCTCTTCGAACATCTGCAAGCCATGTGGAATGAGATCGCGGGCACAGTTTCCAATTACAGTATCTCTCACCATCTCGAAGAATCCGGTGGCTGGAAGAATTGGCTCGCCTTTAACGACATGTTCAGCAAGATCGGGATGTGTCAGTGCGTTCATCGCGAAGGACTCGAAATTCAGAGGTCCCTTCCGCGTGCGCTTCTGCTTCGCCGCCATCCGCGAGTTCTCCGAATAAAAGGGCACAGCCTTCGGGGCAAACGGATATGCGGGAAGCGGCTTCGACACCTGCAGCCAATTCGTGCCGTTCAGGGCGCTGAAGTCGATCGTGTTCACCCCTAGAGCGCACAGGTTTCCAACGCACGTGAGAAATTCTGTGACCTCATTGAAGTCCGCAACGGAATTCAATGAAATCGCAGAACCGGTCGCATGTTTTGGAATCCGCGCGCGGCGCATAGGGCAGAGGACCTTGTCGGGCTTCGCGCCCATCTGAGAGATATACGAGGAGAGCGCGGGATGGGGTCCGATCTCAATGAATATGGCCTCGGGCATCTCGGCGACGATGGTGGTGACGGTGTGTTCGAATTTAACGGGTGCACCTGAGAAGATTCATTTGATTTTGAGCCCAGGGAGGAGGTGGGTACACTTACGGCCATTATTCCACATATACTCGGGGGTGAACTCTTTCTCCCACCGTGCACCTGTCTGTGTGGAGTATGTCGGGATCGTCGGGATGTGAGCGCCGGGATAACGCGAAAAGGCAGTCTCCATCTCTTCAACATAGCGTGCTTTGCAGGGCTCGAGAAGACTGCAGTGTCCTGGCACACGAGCCTTGATCTGGCGCGCGAACATCCCGCGCTTCTGTGCAACGGCGATAGCTTTATCAAGCATGGCCTGCGTACCAGAGATCGTGACTGCCTCCGGAGCATTGTAGCACCCAAGCTCGAGCACATCCCCAGGCCCGGCCTCCTGCAGAACTCCTTGAATTATCTCGCGAGCCACGGATGGGATGCACGATACAGCCGCCATTCCGCCGCTGCCCTCCACCATCGTCATGGCCTGGGAACGACGAATGGCAATTTCCGTTGCCAGTTCTTGAGGGACGGCCCCCGAGGCATAGGACATCGCAGCTTCTCCTGCAGAGTGCCCGAATACCAGGTTCGGGTGGATACCAAATGCCGCAAAGAGATCGACGAGAGCCATTTGGATCATGGCGATGCTGGAGACTGTGAGGGTGACGGGCCAGGTATCAGGCAGCGCTGTCTCGGGCCTGGCGTCCCCGAAGAAGCCGAGTTCGCGGACAATGGATTTTCCGGTGACCTCGACGTGGACTTTGTCCATACAAGAATGCTTTCACGGAATGCGGCATACACCTTGAAAAGCTGACGCCCCACTGAAATTCCAACGCTCATCAGAAATGCTCGCTTGAAAAAAGGCACTGGTAAGGAACGTACTTTCGATGTGCTGAGGCCCTTGGCCTGAGAACACGAAGACGAGCGGCGGCGACCGCCGCGGCGTAAAACGCGGGGCGGAAAATTCGAATGGGCGACCGGGCGTGCTAACTGCGACTGTACGCCAGGTCAATTGCCTCGCACGTCTTCCATAAATATTAGACAGGGTGGGAAGCTCATCGGGAATTTCCGAAGCGAGGTCGGACAAATCCGACGCAATGGCAGTGGCGCTGCGAGGAGATAGACCCGCAGCAACGAGCAACACTGGCATCCCCTTGGGAAGAACGGGGAGTGCATGTGCCTGAAACACGTGTCAGCTATATTCAACCGTGGGAAGGATTTGATCAGCACCTTTTGCGGAGGAGTTTCAGCAATCACATGCCCGTTCGAGCCACCAAGTCCAGATGAGTTCCTGCAAGAGAATAATGAGGGTCGCACAAAAAATATGGATCGGACATACAACGAGACCAGCCTCTTTCCGGATGCATGTCTAGTTTTAAATTCTTCTATCTGGGTTGGGACGCGCATGTTGTATTCATCCCAGTGAATTGCCGGATTCGGGGCCGTATAATTGGCCTGCGGCGGAATGCGGTTGGTAGCGAGCATCCCGCAGACCTTTGTGAACCCCGCCAAAAATGAGGTGATTTCCGGGTGGCTATTGGGGCGATAGATGTGAATACCAGGGCTGTATGCGATACCTGAAATCTCACCCGATATTTCCTTTCACACTGCCGATGAGCAGCTCTTCGTCCCTCTTGAAGTGGTTCCCAACCCAATTGGCCTCTACCGAGTCCCCGACCGATGTACCTGTGGCATGACATTCGACAAAGTCAACCTCGGTCGGAGAACGACCGATTCCGTTATACGCGGCAAGCATTGCAGCGGCTTGCGACTCCGGAATCGGAGTTTTCAGTGGTCCCGCAGACCCTATCAACCTGTTTTAACCGTTATTTGCTTGCTGAAACGAACGACGCACCCGTGGAGTTTATGGCGGTGTTCAACACCTGTGTTGAAAAAGGCACATAAGTATGCACCCAAATGGAATAAATGAAGCTCACCGTGGCATAAATCTTGTCCCCATCTCTAATTGCATCCTCGAGTAGCTTGATCACAAACACTACGACGGCTTCTCCGCGGCCCATCCTTTGGACCCAGATTCTACTGAGCAAAATTTAGATAGTTACGTAGAGTGCTACATACCCGTCTGCAGAAGCATCGAAAGGGCTGGACTTCCCGCTCGGCGATAGAATGGACAATTGGCTATAATGCACCCAATCGAGGAACCTATGTGACAAAATAAGGCTGCGGCTCGATGTATTCAAAGACGCTGGCTTACCTGTAATTAATCTGGCTTCCACCGATCACGGCGGCTTCACAATCGCCTACACGCAACGCTTGCACGCCCAGATGAAGAGCCATCAGCGAGGAACTGCACGCAGTGTCCACCGGAATCGATGGCCCCAACAAGTCCAGTTGGTAGGACACCCGATTGCTAACCGCTGCCGCACCTCCTCCAAATCCATCCCGAACATCAAACTCATCCTGAGAGGATTCAGTACAATTCAAATGAAGCTTCGGGAGCTCACCGCATCAGCAGCACTCAAGAGATCAAATGCGACGCCGGATGTGTACGCTCCGACGTTCTGGGAGCGCGAGTGGATTCCCGAGTCGAGTAGCGCGAGGAAGGCATGTTCAACGAGCTTCCTCGTGGCAACGCCCATGGTGATGGCATCTTTCGAGGAGATTCCGAACTCGAAATGATCAAACAAGTGAATATTCTTGAGGAAGCATGCTTCCTCGGGCAGTACCTGACCGAGGTGAGACCCTTGCCATCTGATTGGACGGTGTGAACATGGCAGTGGGGCGCAGAGAACAATGTTTGATCACGCACCCGTCAATGTTGAATCTGTCCTTCGGAACTCGTTCGTACGCGTCCTGACCCTTGAGTAGGAACTCGAAGAAGGACTTGTGGTCGAAATTGGTCTCGGAAAGAGTGCCGGATGGAAATCCGCAGAGATACCAACCTTCAACGATTTAGCGACAGCTCGAAGGTATGAAGATCGATACATCGTACCACGGCAACTGGCTTGGGACTTTGAGACGGCTTGGACATTGGTTGAAAATGTGCGGCGAGGTGGAACTTGTTTGATGTCTGGTGGAGGGATGCACCCCGACATATATAGTGTATTCCGAAAACATCGGGGATGTACGGGAAGATCGGGATCACTGCCTCAATGGCAATTGAAACACGTTCAATTTGGCATTTACTTACATTGAGCTCCATTCCCAGTGACTAGCGAGCCTCCGTCGTCAGCGGGGATGTTCTTGCACCAGCTAGCGGAACGATTATGAACGGGCGGCGAAGTATATGCAAATTATCTCACACAACGAACAGTCATGATGATGATCGGCAATCGAGCGTCGTGGATCGGCAAGATCACGGCGTATTATTATCTGCGACTGCCTAGTGGGCCAAACAGCCAAACACTGCATTCAGCGGCCAACTAGCCCAAATGGGCATAGCCAGCCCGTGCCTAGCCATCAGCTCGCAGAAGCTACCGGCCATAGGTGGCCCCGGCTAGCCGTGTAGCCAGATGTATAGCTGAAGCATAGCCACAGCTAGACACCGGCTCGCAGAAGCTAGCCGAGGCGTCGGCTCTTACACCGCTGAATGCAGTGGCACTAGGAAGTCGGCCATTTGACAATTTCAGAGCTAGATACTTACCTAGATGCCAGGTTTGTGCTTGGAGGGTGAAATACCATATGTGCCGTTCCTGCATATCTGTTTCGGCCGAAAGTCGTCTGCCACGTCAACTGGGCGCGGCTCTGTCATGATTTACTTTCTCTCGCTACTTCTTTCATGCGCGCTGTTCACGGGAACCTGGAGGCTCGGCACTGGAGTTGCCGACCAGGCTCTGAAATCGCTCACGGATTGTCTCTTCTTGACAGAAATTAAAAGACGTCTGTCAAGAAACGAACAACGGATAGAGTTTACCACGCTTCCCAATCTATGTACCCTGCAGCCCGAGTTCGATTGGCTTCGCTTAACCCCCATCAATGTCCGACAGGCAGGCACACGGCATGTATTCATTGTCAACGCGAATTGCGGAGTGGGCCCACCCACTGCAAACGTTCCTGCTCGTCGCCTTCGAGACTATTGATTATCTAGTCGATACAAAGATGTATATCTGAGTGTAAATTACAACTTAGACGAATTGTGCGCAACAGCATTGCGCCATGACTGTGTATTATGTGGAAATAAACTGAAGGGGGCGAGCAAATTCCCGTTGGGGAAGTTGACCTGCAACCTCGCATTCGCACACGTGGTTGGAGCTTATGATTTCGATCAACAATGGGCCTCCCCGCCCGTCACGTCCTCAAATAACCGTTCTATTGCCATCGTGCGTCCCTTCAATCATCTAATATAAACTCCATCGTGCGTCCCTTCAATCATCTAATTTAAACTCCAATTTTGACACGAAGACGTTTGAGCGCAACCCATAGAATGCAGTGCGAATGTCAATGTCCAGAGTGATTGGCCGTTCTCCGGCGTCCAATGTAGATACATCTGCAGTCGACTACCGCCAATGATGTTTTTCAAGTTGTGGCTACAGGCTTCAAGAACAAAAATACAGACGCGTGGCGGGTTTGTCTGACTGGATCCGTCCGTCAACATTTCAACACGAGAACGTGCCCTCGTACATAACAGCGCTTGCAAATTTGCTGGACCGCCGGGTCTGTTGTGAGACTTACATGGTCTATTCCGACTCAGGAGTATTCAGTCTTATTTCTCTGTCCCATCCGACCTCTCGCCACTCTACAGAATCCGGATTCCCAAGATCGGCAACTCGGGTTACATATGGCGACGCCGGGACATTTTAGTGCTACCTGAAGGCTCAAATGGTAAGCCACTTTTTTCTCCGAGACCAAAGAAAAAAAGAACATTGATCTAGGCGTGCGTTTTCCGGGAAGCACAGTCCCATCCCTTTCGTGGTTCTTCCTGGTTAACAGATGGTATTTCGCCATGATGAAGACTTCCAGCGGTCGCCCGGGATTCGACACGGAGGGCGTTAACGCGGACCCATCTACCTAGACTATCCACTCCGGCTTTGATATTTACCGATACGATGTGAACACGAACCCTTCGGAGATGAACACCGTGATACGTGTCTCCCATTCTGTCTGCCTTTTGTGACCCTCCAAATGTTACGCCACGATTCGGAGAAGTAGTTTCCGCTTTATACTGCGTCAAACCATTAAAAAGCCCTCCTGATTCTCCGGCCGTTCAGCAGCTTTCAGCCATGGAAAAATCCACCTACACCCTCAAAGTATGTCTTCACACTAACGTAGCCACATTCAAGCTAATTTCGCTTAGACCGCCCGAGAGATAGAAGAGAAGAACAGGCAATTTTTACTGCCTTTCTTTCCACATGTGTTCTGAATATTTTGCAGGCTCGACGAGGTTCATTTCGCGTTCCGAGAGTACATGCACGGCAAGATTTCTTTTGCTCCCATATATGGCACCTCTCCTACAAAAATTCTCGAACTCGGGTGAGCGTGGGGGAGATCAAACACTGAAAACTGCTGACCAAAAGTTCAGGTGCGGAAGTGGAGCTTGGTATGTCTACCTTGAGGCTTTGTCCCACTGTCATGGAAACTTGTACTCAGGGCCATCGATGCCGCCAACGACTTTCCCGACGCTGAAATAATAGCCACAGATCTATCGCAGACTCTAGAGGGTGAGTGCCCATAATCGCATGGAGGTGTTGCAACTCACGAGTCGCTAGTATCCCGCTGCCCAAGAACGTCAATTTCCAGATAGCCGATGTCACGCAAACCTTTCCTTTTAAGCAGGGCTCATTCGATGTCGTTCATACTCGTCTCGTGCTAATGCATGTGCGTGGACTCTGCATCCTTTCACAACGTGCGTTGCGGCTTACAGCGTAAGAACAGGTTCCTAATGCCAAAGATGTCCTTGGGCGCGCGGCCAAATTGGTGAAACCTGGTGGATGGCTTCTTGTTGAAGATTTGGACATGCACAGCCTGGTTGAGAGCGGAGGTCCTGGAGTGTCGCAGGTCATTACTCGATACATCGAACTCCTACAAGCCCGAGGCGCGGACGCCGAAATTGGAAGAAAGTTAGAATCGATGTTCAAAAGCACAGGCTCATTTTCCACGATCCAAGCCCAGAGGGTAGCCGTTCCGGTTTGCGACGACGGCTCAGGTCAGTTATAATTTTCAAGAATATAATGCATACTGATTCATCCTATTAGCGCCTCAAACCATGGCAAGGCTGGGGGCCGCTCTCAAACCGGTAGGGAAGAAATTGGTGGCTGGGTGGGCTCAACGCTTTTCTGACCAAGGGATTACCCAAGAGTTGGAAAGGCAATTCAGCGAGGAGCTGGACACCAATTTCCGGGAGGTTATGTTGGACATGCACTTTGTATGGGCGCAGCGCGTTTGATGTACCAAAAAATGAATGGTTCTCGATCTGGTACACATCAAGACCGCTTCACTGTGGTGATTAACTTGTACCCGAGCCGTCAGTCTTCACAGATGTACCCGTCAAAAAAAAAACCCCTTTTTTTAACCTGTTTGGAGGTTTTTGAGCCTTCTGATCAAATTTCGACCCTGGGACCCATAGGGACCCACCGCTCTCGGCATTTTCCAGCGGGTACCCCTCCGCCACAAAATATACAAACCGTACCACACCCAATCCCAATCCCGGCTGGAGTTTTGCTGACTGACAACTGATTGGCATGCGATAGATAAAGCACCCATCGGTGCGCACCACAAGCACCAGAAGCAAAATGTGTCGTTATTACACTGCGTAGGACACTCATAGGACAGTCCTGACCCGGTATGCCGTGCAGCGTCGCCAAAGAAATTAACGATGCAAGGGCAACGAATCCAATCCTTCCAAAGCATATAATATTGAGTTGGGTGGTCCTTAGAAAATCCCACAATTAAAGAAGCACGCCGACTGATTAGCCTGGAATGAACGGCGTCAGATAATGTGTAAAGTCGGCATTGCGGACCACCTCAACTCCTAAGACGGAAGCAATTATTGATAGCGAATAGTACGATTTATGAGGCGACGATATAAGTAAACTCATTGGAAAATGTGCAAGATCCCGCGAGTCTTCAATTCCTTGGTGAATTGAATTGCATTCAGTTAGAGATAGACTCGCTCGATACAATGTGCACGAAAAGGCACGATTGACGAGTGTGTTCTGAGTGGAGACGCCAGCTTGAGATCAGTGGGGATTTTCTTGAAGAAATCCAAGTTGAAGATGGGGAAATGTGCTGGACAGGGAACACACCTCTGTTGTTGTCGATGAGCTTGCGGACCAAGCCGCAGGCGGGAGACGATGCCGCCCCTAAAAGGCGAAGGCAGCAGTGTGGAAAGAGTTTCAAGAGGTTTACGGAGGGGCGGTAAGGCGCTGGTATTCCCTTCCTTCAATGCTGTCGAGAGAGACGCTCCGCCTCTCTCTTCATTGACCAAAGCCCACAATTCCTTCCATTCCGATTGTATTTTCTGCATAGCAGGGTGACACGGGATCCTCAATAAAAAGTAACTTCGGGTTACTATTGATGGCCCACCTTTGCAAAAATGTACCCCTTGCAAAAATTCGATCTGGCGAGTTCAATTCAAGCTCAATTGCCCCGGGATAAAACAAGGAGATAATTCCAGTATTTTAAAATGTACTGCGAAGTTTATAGAATGTTGGGCCCTGTTTGAACCCTAAAGAAAATCAAGAGTCGGATTTTGGGAATTTTGATGGCATTGATCGCCTGCCAATCGCCTGCCAAAAGTTTTTGCAAAGGTGGGTAATTTGGGTTTTCTTCTCGGCATCTTCTAGGCTCTCTTCTCAGTTTATCAAAAGGTCTGCAAATATTCAACGGAGCTAATGACATGCACGGCTCGCCTCAGTCCAAATTTCAGAAGAATCCGAGCCCAGATGCTTCAGCCGCACCTCTATAAAAAAACTTTTGCAAAGGTGGGCCATCAATAGTACCTCGCAATGGAAAGCATGATGCGCGTAGGATCATGTCCCGTGGTTCTCTTGTCGCACCCAACACACTATGTACAGTCTCCTTCTTCTACCGTCCCGACCTTGTGCTTCACATCGATTCTTCCGGCAATGACACATTCGTCTGCCAGAAAATCGCGTTTACGACCAGTCTTGCCCTTGGCGTCTTACTTTAGCTACTCAATGCGGCTGGCGAAGATAAATTTCTGTGGGCGAACCGGTCCGACCTCCCCTCGGCGGCAAAACCCCCGACTCCCTACATTTTGACGGTTCCTCGAGCCGAGCCTGGACCCCATTAGCCGAGCTTTGGCGAGGTCCGCGCGAGGTGGGTCCAGCGGCCTCGGCAGATTCGCCTAGGTTCTGCCGAGGCCGCTGGACCCACCTCGCGCGGATCCTAGTGCAGGGTTAGAAATGTCGGTGTAAATTACATAGCAGAAAATTACATGTAAATTACATTCTTGACATTGGACCTTCCAATCCCAGCGTAAAGAATGGTAAAATATAGGGGCATCCCAGACACAAAGTCAGTGTTATCTTGACCTTTCTACCAACGCACGCTAACCAAGATGCTCTTCAAAGGGCTGAGTTCTGCCTTTCCGACATCCTCATGAGCCGCGGGTCGTTCTCGGGGCTATAACCGACAGTTTGGCTGTAAATTTTACATTAAATACATATTTTACAAACTTTACACGGTGTTTTTTACTGTAAAATATGGTAAAATTTCCGGCCTGCGGCGCTGTAAATTACAGTAAATTACACGCCAAATATACTTTACGACAGACCCCAGTTGAGCATGTGTAAATTACAAGCCCAAATCTAAATCTAACCCAGCCCTAGCACGGACCTCGCCAAAGCTCGGCTAACGTGGGTCCAGAACCTAAATGCAGTGACTGTTCTAATTTACGTTGGAGGCTCTCGGCATCTCTCTGTATCAGCTCTGATACAGTACGGTCCCGGGCTCCGAGGAGAGCGGCGGCTGGACGAATTGAATTCATTCTCGTCAGGCTGTCAGGTGCAAAATGCCATGCAGAACACGATGAATGAAGAGAGCAAAAATAATTTGTTGCCTTGATGCGGAGGTGTCGGAGATACCGAGCAATTGCTCGGACCCGGAATTCTAGCACTTCCGTTACTTCCTAGCCGGCCAGGTGTTTGATCTCTTTATCATGGATAAATTCCCACGGGGACCTACCCACAAATAAGGCAGTCAGCGGCGTCCATGCGGCCATCAATAGTCAAGCACCTGTCAGCTAACCACTGCGTACGCGTCGCGCGTCTTGCACCAAAGCGCGTGTCTGGCTTACATCCACCTGTTCTGACGCGTTCTTAACTTACATCCAACGATTCACGGCTGGCAGAGGCCAGCACCACCATTTGCAGAGACGATGTGATCAATGCCCAAACCTGTTCCGGTGTCGATCAGTGGCGCTTACGGAGTATATACCAGACGCAGCACATCAAGTGCGACACTCTCACACCAGGATTACCGAAATTTCAGGTACCAACAAATTAGATGCAGAACTCTTCGTTTCCCATTACAGATCAAATCTGGCTGAAATTCTGCGTTTCCGTCGCATTGAAATGCTTCGGGCTTGCCATATATGGTAACCCCGACGTATCTGATGCGCTGATTCTCATAAATAAACTCAAAGAATCAATTTTAGTTACAAATTTGCTGAAATCGTGCAGTTTCAGTGAGTGCTGATTTTCATACGGATTTCGAACGAATCAGGATAAGTATCAATCTACATTGAAATTTCAGCTAATTCGGTGTGTATCTCACGACATTAACATTATCTTCGTTTGCAATCATGGGTTTAATACACTCCAGTTTACCAAAATCTACGGGCTCAGCATTGATAATCAATCCCAATGTAATAGTGGCTGGCTACCCAAGCTACCTCCACCGTCTCCACAATATTTGCAGTTCCACAAATAGCAGTTGGGTCTTTCCACTCATGCATGAAATGGTTTGTGGCAAATTAGGCTCTGGGACAGCCAATCAAGGACATGGAAGTTGAGTTGGGGACAGGCAGGAGCAGCAGTTTAGGCAGTTTACAATGCCACTCAGGCTTCAGTAGTGGCACACATTACTGCATGAGTATATTCCCTCAAACTGATGTGTGAACAATGAGAATCAGCACATCAATCCTCACTACCTGACCGTGTCACTATCCAGACCCAGCAAGGTTCTGCCAGATTCTGCTGTCCTCAGGTTAATGTCGCTGTTCTGCCTGCCATTCTGCCATTTTGCCAGGCAGAATGGCAGACTTCTGCCAACAGCACTACCCTGAGGCTTTTTTTCTTCTTCTCCAGAAGTCAGTAAATGTATGTCTACTGGATTTGCCAGGGCACCCACACTAGCGAGATTTCTGTTTTAGGTGAATGAGAATGACTCTTAGATCTCTTGTTCAAAATAACAAAAGGTCCATCCTCCTGGAATGTACTGCATTATCCAAGTCAATTTACTTGCAGTCTTGGCTGTAGCTGGAATATTTGGCTGTCTGCTGGATTTGCCAAGGCACCCACACTAGCGAGATTTTTGTTTCAGGTGAATAGGACTGACACATAGACCTCTTGTCCAAAATTACAAGGAGTTTATCCTCCTGGAAGGTATTGCACGATCAAGGTTAATTTACTTGCAGTCTTGGCTGTAGCTGAAATATCTGGCTGTCTGCTGGATTTGACAAGACACCCACGCTAGCGAGATTTTTGTTTCAGGTGAATAGGACTGACACATAGACCTCTTTTTCAAAAGTACAAGGTCCTCATCCCCCTGGAATGTATGGCACAATCAAGGCCAATTTACTTGCATCCATGGCTGTAGCTGAGATATTTGGTGGTCTGCTGGAATTGGCAGGGCACCCACACTACTGAGACTTTTGTTTGAGGACAATGTGAATGACTCATAGATGTCATGTTCAAAACTATACCGGTTCAGTATGGTTATTTCTTATACTCGTCCCCTCCTGTTATGTTCTGTGTGCTAGTAGTGGGGAAAATAACACTCGATATCATCTGCGACACCGCTTTCGGGTACAACACCGACTGTCTACACAACCCCGCCAACGAGCTAGCCGTCGCTTTTGAGCAGCTGCTGGACCTTCAATCCGGTGAAGACATGGCCCGCCTCATAGCTGGCATCTCCATCCGTCGCGCTCCTCGCCTCCGACTGGCTCTACCGCCACCGCACCCTGGTTGGCAAAATCCCCACCCTCAGAAACGTCGAACTGCTCATCGACTCAATGCACCGCATCCGCAAGGTCTCGCGGGAGATATTGCGCGCCAAAACGGCCAATTTGAGCGTCCCGCTGGACGATAAGAGCACCAAGCAGGATATTATGAGTTTGATAGTGCGTGCCCACGAGGCGGAGCTCGACGCGAACTCAGTTGCGGAGGTGATGAGCTATCCACCCTCCACCCCTTCCGGCTCCTACTCGTGGCGCAGGATGTGTGGACAATTTCTTTCTCATTTCTTGTCTGTCAACCTCTCCTATGCACTTACCCATGCGCGGATGCGGTATTTGTTGGGTTCGGGTACCCTCCCATTTCGGGTGGTAAGTGTCTATGGAACGAGTATGGACAGAATTTTGTGAAGCGAGCTCGTGGCTCGTCTCTGTTGTTTTCTCTTTCATTTAATACCCACGTGTCATGTATTACGAATATTTGTTTGCGAAGTTCATCCTCGTTTCGCGCGAACACTCGTTAGTGAGCGCCAGCCAACCGGGCCAGGGGATTTTGCCGCTGCAGTGCTGCTGCCGCATGCAGCGGCAATCTCAGCGGCAGTCAGCGGCAGTCAGGTTTGCGGCACATGTTGAGCTCGTGCTACCACAGCCTTTATGGCCAAGTAGACTAGGTGGCTACCTTGTATAGGACTTAATATGTCGTTGTCTGTGTGAACCAGTTCAGTTGAAGCATGTGCTCGACGTTGAGACTAAATCTAATCATAACTGCTGCGGCAATCTTGCGGCAGACAGCGGCAACCAAACACAAGCAAATATTCTGCGGCGGCAGTCGCGGCACTTGCAACGGCAATTTGACACTTTGCAGCCGCGGTTGCAGCGGCAGTCGCGCTCACTTCTGCGGCACTCACACTTGTTCGCCGCGGTCATCAGTTGTCACACAGCGGCAATTTGGCGGCAATATGAACATGCAGCGGCAAATGTTGAACATGCAACGGCACTCCTGCTTGTGTCTGCAGCAGTCTTCTTTGTGCGCGGCAATCCACACAACGGCACTCACGATTACACTGCAGCTGTCTATGTCTTTCGGCTGCAATCCTCCTCGTGTCTTCGTTGCATCTTTGCATTCAGTATCGACTAACACATACCTTCAATGCTCGCCGCTCCTCTCGTACATTGACCAACCAGTCATTGTTCTGACCATCTTTATGCATTAAAAATTCGTAATCTGTCAATAATCAACCAATATTTTGCCCTTCTGAAGACTGGTTTTATTTTCAGCCCTTGTCTCGGCTAATCTGAATTAGGGTCGCCGTTGATCTTGCCATATCGACGGCGACCCCATCTCGAACTCCTGGGCCTGCATTAAATCCACAATCAAATACTGGCTTCTCAAATTTCAATCGGATATCACTCACTCTGGCCCACAGTTCCATACTCAACGGCAACATAGCCACACAGTGTCCTTCAACTCAGTCAAACTCGCCTGTCTTGGAGTCTAGGCCCGGGGAAAGGACATAGATTATTCCTCCAATCCTTCCCACTCCAATCCTGGTACTCCCCACCGTGCCCTAGACCATACCGAACACTTGCGGCACTTGGGATGCGGCAACACTACCACACAGCGGCAATATTTTGTTGCCACTGCATTAACCATCCCAAAATGCATTTTGAGGTAAGTGGATTAAATCGCTCTGATGTATGCATTGGACACCCTGACAGTTTTATGAACACGGAATTTTATCTCCCAGCCAGTTATTGGAAGAATAGTCATCGAGCCACGGCACTGACCCCCAGAATTTTGAGAAGAGAAATACCTACCAATAACCCTGGCAGTCTTTCGGACACAACTAAGGCTGATCTATTGCCTCTTTTCTGGGGTGCACGCGTTCTTGTGGTCAATTACAAATTTTGGCGGTTAAGATCTCTTCATGATCGATCTGACTTGCATCGTCTTGCGGAAGGTACACACTCGCCGACCAAACAAGCCATTCTTCAACGGATGTCCGGAGTTTAATTCAAAACGTTGATGACATTGGATCAGCTTCCGACGCCTTGATGACTTCCTGAATGTGCTAGAAGCCAGTTAAGTAAGCTCACGGACGGGGTCAAAATGTTGATTGTAGCGCTGGGCAACACCAACATAATCAGGTCTGAGATTAATTGCGCAGGAGATCAATACACGCAATCCGGAACGGAAACTGGTCCCAAAGATTGATATAACTCGTTTCTTCGCTCGCAGTGAACAAAACGGTCGGTCTGCGGCAGCACAGCCACAGTGCAGCGGCAATGTTTTGGCCTGCAGCGGCAATCTTCAACGGCTCCAAAATTAATTAACTTTTCCATATCTTTAGCTCTGCGGATGCTGCGTTCATCCAACCCATTATATTCTGACCATATACTCTCAGAGACCCACAATATCTTGATATTTCGGCCCAAACCTCAGTCTAATGTGTCTTGCGGCACTTGATGCAGCGGCAATTACACAGCCACTGCAGCGGCAATGTTCGCTACTCAACATGCCCTCAGATAAGGTTTTGAGATAATGTATGTAAATGACTCTGACTGAGGTCGTATACATCTTGGGTGAGCAAAAAGCTCTCATTCGTAAATTTATCCGAGTTAAACTGAAATTGCCACTGGATGCATATATACTCAGCGAGTCTCATGTCCGCCGCTACCGATCCATGGATTGGAATTCGGAGCCACAGAGACCCAGAGCACTTAAGTGAAGGTCACAAAGTGCAAAAATCACGGCTGGGGGGGCAAGGAAACTGGTTAAAGTTTCCTTTCTTCCGAATTATTTGATCAAATTCTCCCACGTACGATGTTGCAATAGAACTCCACTGCGCGGGATCCGCAAGTCTTAGTCAGGGCAGAAGTTGAACTCGTCCCCACTGTGGTGTGTAATTCAAGTGCACTTCTGAAGTAACGGGACTTTGAAACGAGCAGTGGTTGTCGCTGATTCCCGGTCGAATGGAGTACCTTTGAGGGCCAGTTCAGCCGTGCATAGCTATTTGGGCTTGCGGCGAATGCGTGCAGCAATAAACGTGTGACTCTGCGGCAGTATTGCTGAGTGCAGCGGCAATTTGGTGATCTATTGCCTTGTTTCTGGGGTGCACGCATCTTTGTGGTCAGTTACGAATTTTGCCGGTTAAGTTCTCTGTTCCACGCTGCTTCAGTATATTAATCATTTGAACGTTTTAAATAGTGAAATATAGATCTACTCATATAGTTGTTGGTTGCGGTCATGACTGCGACTTTCGACTGATAATGTATACATATCTCCGAATCCTCACTTCTCAGCGAGCGCGGGTCAAGTTCTACAATCCTAATGTGGTCCTATTCAATGTATTATGTTGCCTGGACTTGAGTTTACAAAATAGAAGCTGGGCTTTACAGGCCTAATTAACGGGGTGATTTGTTGTTCTGTGGGAGGCGCTAATATAAGCGCTCAGTGGCTGTATACACCGGTGCCAGCTTTACGATCAAAGTTTGATCGTAAAGCTGGGCACCGTTGAATTTTACAGCTTGATCCAAGCCATTCAAATCTACTATTGACATTGTAATCTAGTATTCAACATATTACAAGGACTTCAATGGAGCCGAATTTCCAGAAAAGCCATGAAACAGAGCACAGGAGCCAACACAGAATTCCCACAGAAAACGGTCTCGCCAGTGCATAGTTATCCGTTTCTTATTGCCCCTCACGGCGTTGGAAAGTTACTTTGTGCAATATATATCTAAGTCGTTGCCCTCTGAGATTGGAAGGATGCTGAATCATGACCTTCTTCTGTGATTCAACTTCCCGAGAACGGACACTACACGACGCTGCAAATTTCATGAAAGCACGCCAGCAGTTCAAACCACTGGGTGGAAATCAAACAAATACGCAGCCCGCAGCAATCATAGGCAGTGCAAAGGGTTGCCGCAGCCTTGCGCGGCAACGGTCATTTATACAGCGGCAGTGCGTGCGCGGCAGAGTTTGAAGCGGCAGTGCAGCGGCAATCTGACTTTTTGCTGCGGCAGTCAGCGGCACTTACATAGGCACATCGGCACTTTCCCCATGCCCAGCCAACCACAATGAATTTGCTTTGAAAGAAAATTACGACTAAGGATGGCCATCCGTGCCGCAATGCATGACTAGGTATAGAGTCGACATGACTCGCAAGTCGTTCGCCCGCCATTCAATGCCGTGAATGCCCGGCATTCATTCTGACCCGCTACATCATGATAGCTCATGGCGTGAATCCTACTCCGTGCACCACAATGGAGCGACATACCGGTGGGGATTCCCCTAGTGCTCCAGAAACTTTGCATTTCAGGTGCGATTTCAGACCTACTTATTCCGCTGCTGATACTAAAAGTTTCAGAAACGTTTTAGGGCACCCTGAAACTTCCATTTCTCCGGAGTGCGAGGAGGTGTAGCCTCTGGCTTCTATTTGTAATGTTCCCATTTGGGAAGCACCACCATTTGCGTCGATTGAGCGGGCCCTCCGCCTACCCCATCATTTTGAACCATAGGGATGTGGACTCCATATCGTACCATAAATGCAGGAAAAATTTTGGTGAGAAAATAAGTTGCAGCAAGGACACAAAAAGTTGGGTAAACTTCCTTTTACGTTGCGGTATAATAAATGTCCATTTTGACCGCCATACATTTTCAACCCTACGCGACGTTATTTCCAACGGGGCTGATTCGGCAGGCTCAGTGGTGGCCGTATGTAATGCTTGAAGCGGTTGGAACCCTTTGGAGGTGCCCGTGGGGCCGACGAAACATACGGCTCACGATTCTGCTCATTTTCGACGACGAATTCTGCGGCTTCCAGCCGAGCCTGGGAAGAGTTTGTGCGTTAGTCTGCAGGTTATAGCAAGATATTTCGATGTACCATCCGTTGCATGAAGTCCAACCGGGCCTCTCTACCACATGACATGTCAACTGGAGCTCTGGAGTCCCCAGCGAATTTGGCGCGGGCTGAGTCGAAGACGAAATCGGGAAACGAAGAGTGGTACCAGGAAATTGTACCATCAGCTTTGATATAGAGTACCGCATTGAGCTCGCTGACAACGAGCCCAACCAATTCCTCTGTGAGTGACGAATCCAGGCGCGCAACAATCTGGGTTTTGAGTGGCGAGGGAATCGCGAGAATGGCATGTAGAATGCGAAGTCGAGCGAAAAGCTGAGTGTCCTCGAGACCGGAGAACGCTGACCATAGAATCTGCTCGTACAGCCCATCGTGTAGCAATCGGCCGATGGCATTTGAATCGAGAAACTTTTTCAACAGATCAAACTGTTCTCCAGTGGTCATTTTCGGTCGAGGAGTGATATATCGGACCGCAGTAGCGGCGTAGATGAACAATCCCCCACACCGGCGGGCAAGCTCCTGCAGCTGAGGTCTGTATCTCAGCGATGGAAGTTTGGTGTGCAGAAATGTGATGATATCGTTATCGACCTCGGCCACGTCCACCTCCTGCAAACTGTACGTTGCGTTCGGGAAAGAGTTGCAGAGGTCGACAATGTCGGGATCTGGACGACTGGTGACGAGGAATCTCAGCCCGTCAAGATCGCCAGTCCGAACGGTGGAGAGAAGCTGTTGAAGAAAACAGACCCCTTCACCGTCTGCTATCTCGTCCAGCGCGTCAACGACGATCAAAAAGCTTGGAATATGGAATTCTCGATCGCGTAGGCACCTCCTCCACGGCTCCACTAGAAGCTCTTGCATCTGTTTATCCGGTTCATCGCAGGATCCAAGATTCACGGCAACGAGTGCACGTCGGAAAGAGCTGGAATGACGGGCGAGCTGGTACACGATGGATGGAATAATATATCGGCGTTTGGTTGTATCTTCAAATTGCCGTGAGCAGAAAAAGTTGGCGGCCAGCAACTCGGAGGTCGAATCGTAGTGCTTCGCAATAGAAAATGCAATGGTGGATTTCCCGGCTCCGGCGTGACCGTTAAGCCAAAAGACGCGGGGGCAATCAGGCGCTGGATCCTCCGCCCATTGTTTAATGTATTCGAGGATCGTGACACGCGTATTTGGCGTGCAGGCTTCACGCTTCAGTAGAGTGGCGTCGAGATCAGCACCGTATGTGGCGTGCTTTGAGCGCGGCCAGCTCTCGATTCGTATTGCCTAGCGGAGGAAAAGAATCGGTCATCACAGCTGCAACTCACGACGGACGCACATTCAGTTGCTCAATAGCGTCATCTGTATTCCTTTCGATCGACATTACGATATCGGTCTGGGGGTACATCAATCTTTGCATGGTCAGAAATATGTGGAACATACCTGGAGGTCGGCCACATGCCCGTTGATGCGCCGAAGAACATTAACAATGATCGGTACGTCTTCTTCTGCCATGAGAATCTCCTCCGACGCATCGCGATCGAATAAAGCGAGGAGATCTTGCGTTTCGTGAATCAAAATCCTGACCAGTGTTACTCGGATATGGCTATGGCGGTGAATATAACTGCTTACGACGCAAAGTTGGAAAGCCTCTCCGTCGCCTCTTGAGAATTAGCCCTGATGAGGGCTTTGTTTACGAGGTCGAGGCGACTAGAGGTCTGCTGGAAGAGATTTCGGATGGAAGTTCTGTTCCCTTTCACTTTCTAAACATATTGAATGGTGGGCCGGGGATCTCACTTGACATGAATCTGAGCCTGAGTACGCACATATACTAAATCGACACAGGCATTCAGGAGTGAGATCGGGATCTTGAGCGGGGTTCCTTCCAAACAAAGTTCTGCGGTTTTCGCAAGTAACCTAAATCCTTCTTTCAGTTGCCAGTAGGAAGCTGCCGGTGATGGGGATTTTGATATTTTGGATGCTGCATGTCGTGGTTCAGAGCTCGTAGAATCTCCGCTCTTGAACTTGCTCAGCTTGCCCTTGGCTGACCGAAGTTTAGAAAGAACCCCTATGAGCAGAAGACTGAGAGCGGAATCGGTCGGCGTAACTAAGTGGGCGCACGGGCTAAGGGAAGATGTTTAGACACTGCGATCTCGACCATCGTGGGTTGCCGACTCTGATTGTCAGGGTTCCGCTACAGGGTGGGGACAGGGCAGATGGCACAAGGGTAGATAGTGGAGGGAAAGTCAGAGTGTCGTAGACGCTTGTCGATGTTATGTTACGGAATGATTGACTACGGAATGATTGAGTGCCGTACAGCCTTGAGTCAACTCCGAGTTGGATCTGAGAGCGGACATCCGACATTGTCGTAGAACTCTGCAGTCCACACATACTAGAGTTTTGTTAATTGAATGTCTATGGTGCAGGATCTGTGTCTGCAACAAGTTGGGTCAGCCTTTTCGAAAGCGTTGGAGACGGCATCGCGGCAGAAATGTTCACAGCACTGCTTAACATATCGATCCGGTGGTCAATGTCAACCAACCTGTGCAAGCCACGAGCTTCATCGCCGAACGAGTGTCATATTCCGTGTTCACCGCGTTGATTGTCATTTGTCTCCCACTGGCCTATCAATTGGGTTGAATATTCCATTCGCGCACGTGGATAGATCTTGGGCAATGTCGTTACTGGTTGGTGCTGCCGCATTATATCAACATTATGAGTACTTTAACACGGCGTTCTCGTCGCCTGCAGCGCAGAATCACGCTCTAATAAGTGGCACCCAGCGCAGAGACATGCACCCTTGTATTTGACCACCGTTTGCGGCTTACTGGAATTTTCTCTCAGAGAATCAGAGAGTGGGACTGCAAGTTGAGCTGATCCAATCATTCATATTCGGAGAATTGAATTAGGTTTGTATGGGAATATCTGAGTCCCAGGCTGACCGAGCTTATGAATATTTAGTTCATGGTGTCGTTTCAAGTTCCAGAGCAGCGAGCAGCAGTGCGTTTTGACACAAGTATAACTTCCGGGAGAAAGGGAGCCTCCAGATGCAGAGAATGTGCTTTCAGAGAGGAGTGTCAAATGAGCGAAAAGACGCAACAGTAACCAGATTTTGAAATGAGGAAAATGCATAGATCTTCCCGCCGTATATGGCGTTCAGTGGAACTTTTACAGGCAGTTGATATCCACCCCGAACTCAGAACAGAGAGTAGAGTAACATCCTTTTGTTGGGCGAAACATTTGCGACATTTCAGGCGTACTGTCTCTAGTACTACGTGATCTGAACGACTATCTTCAGATTTCACGGCTAGTAGACTAGAGAGGCTGAAACGAGCCTAGCGTACTGTTGGTAATTTGGACGCAAGAACTACAAAGTGGCTTGCACGGAGCTTTTGCGAAACTGAAAGACCCCGAGCCCAGACAGTCAATCTAGTTCTGAAACAAGCGATAGACACCAAGAAGTTAAAAACCAGAGATCAAATAGAAGCTCAGATTGAAGAGACATGGGGATTTTGAATGCGCAGAATGATGAGATGAAAGTCCGGAGGAAGTCGGAATGGTGTTTGATTCGGCCGTCGCAGCCAAACACACGTCTTGCGTCTTACCACCACACCCCGATTTTCCGAGTTCGATGATCCACGGCTGAAGACAGCGCGGCGGTATTCTAATCCATCCTTGGAACCAACCCTCCCTCTGGAGTTCGCCGCATGCCCACGTTAGCCGCAGGGGAAAAAACTGTTTTGCATAGTACATTCCTAGTCGGCCCTCACGGAAACGCCCTCCGCACGCTCGTAGCCATCGACGCCTCATCCCGCCCCCGCTCCCACTCCCACTCCCCGCGGCAGTCCCGTCCTCGGCCTCCCACTATTCCGCTGCTCCTCCCACGCATCCACGGCGTCTCTCACCCCCCCTCGTCTCTTCTTCGCGTACCACAATCGGCTGACCGCCGTCTCTCTTCAGTTCATGATCTCGAGGCGACGTTATAGATTCCCGGGCTAGATGAGTCACCTGCGGATCGAGTGAGTGTACCTTACTCTTCCCCCATTTCCCTGCTTCCTTCTTGCCTTGCACACGGCGCCTCGCCCTCCTAATACATAGCATTTCCCACCGCCGTGCAATTACCCGTCTACCACTCCCTCCTTAACTTTCTTGATCTTGTCGGGCGATGCTGATGTGGTTCTCCGCAGGTCAGTGTCCTCCAGTGGCGCGGGCTTACCTTCTGCGCGGACTACGTTAACCGGTAATCCGCACGTTCACCCTCGTCGTACACGATTGTGCCGCGGATATCGATGGACTCGATTACGCGAGGCGCGCTGGCGCTTGTGCGGACGGACGCAGTTGCGGATGCTGATGTCGGTGAGTATTCTACTCCGCTCTGAGTCCCTCGTTCATCCAGCTACGTTGCGGCTTGCCACCCATCACGCCGACCTTTCCCCTCCCCTTTTGTTCTCCCTTCGTGTCCACCGTTCTAACGTTCTACTCCTAGCCAACGTCTTCCAGCGCTGCGCTGCTGTAGCCGGTGTAATTGACCAGAGCGCGATCGACGGGGATAGGTGGGATGGGGGTGATGTGTGCGTTGGCTGCTTGCGTGCGTTTCTTCTGCTTTCTGTTTCTTCTGTTTCTTGTGGCGGGATTTCGTTCGAATCTGTCGTCCTTTCCCGCTCGTGTATTCATCCTCTTGGGCGGCATTCAATATCGGCGCTCGTCGACGATACCCCAGCCTTACGTCTACGCAGCGGCGCCTGGTTGTGTGGCAGCTTACACACGGTGGTGCGCACATCTTCGATCGCAAGTGTAGCGCTCACGAGTGCGCTGTCCAGGTGCGCGCCGCTTGTGCTCCGTGCGTGGGGGCTCATTGAAGAAAGGGGACACTCCCACTTTCTCGGCGTCCAAAAACTCTGTTTTCTGGCTTCTGTCCTTTCGTATTGAATGTGATAATTGCTCTCAATTCACTGTCCTCGTTCGCTCGGCTGCGATGATCTTTGCAAGTCGAATATGATCACACTCTACACGATCCCCAGCGAGAATCTTGCGAGGGAATGGTTTATTTAACTGCTTGGGATACACGAGGTCACGCTCGAGTTCTAGTTAAACTTTGTCTCTGCGATCTTTAGCTTGGCTCGACCCTCAACTTTCACGGAAGGAAGAACGAGCCTCCAACGACAGAAAAAAACTTCCCCGCTCTGAGTAATGGTTTTTTTCTTGACGCTCAAACTCCACGCATTCGACTGTATCCTGCTGCCGGAGTCTGCGCTATATCCCTATTTTTGGGAATGGCACCGTTCACTGTGATTCAATTCGCGTCTCTCCCGCTACGTCCTGTTCTTTCTTATTTCTAAATTCTCCTCCAGTTACTTTCGGTGATTTTGCAGAATAAAATCCTCTCTCTTAGGACGTCAACGCTCACGTTCGCACATCCCGACTATGGCGACGTCGCCTTGGCTTGAGCCGACTGAGCGCTTCCGAGCTCAGTCTGTCCTCTCGCAGTACCTTCCCTCCCGTCATCTTTCATGCGGTGTCGGCACTGTTGCAGAAACTCCTTTCTAGCAACTGAGCCCGTCTCGCGAACATGGTGTCGTCGAGCTGACTCTGCATGCTGCAGCAAATAAACAGAATTCTATGATAGATTTGGACAGTTCGGACACGGAGAATTGTAATGCCGGTGGCAAGTGCTTTAATTTTTGGCTCTCTTGTCTGAGCTAGCGGAACTTCCTGCGCAGGGAAAAAACGGGCCGCTGCCTTCGGGGAGCTTTGACTTACGTCAACCGCGGCTGTGTACGAAGTTCGAGCGGTTGATTCATCCCAAGCGACTCAGATCCAACGAACTTTCCGCACAAAATCAGGAGGCAACGAACTTGACTCAAGTTACATCAAGCTGACGAAGATTGTGCGGGGATCCAAATTCGTTTTGTTTCAGCGTCAGCTTCACAGGCGGGATAGCGATCATGATGCGGCTGACCTGGCGCTGTGCGCGCGATGTGTTTTCGTCCGCTCCGATTCATAGTCAGACTGCTTAATGTGTAATTCATTGTTCTCTGTGGCTGAGGGAGCTCAAGATGCTATGTGCATTTTAATTTATTCCATGTCCCTTGTCTTAATACATGTGTAACCAGCACAGAGACTCGGAGCTCATCTACGGTTCGTAAATGACCAAGAACGATGGCCGAATTGCATCATTTGTGTACACCACAAGCTCATCATAGTTGAGAATTCCCCCTGTCTCTCCCAGAACCTAGAACATGGATGAGCCACCAAAAGAATAAATAAAAATGTCCTACAGAGTCGTAGCCAGCCGGAGGTGCACTAAGTGAAACATTGTACTGCGTAAGCTTGCACCCTTTACCGACAATGACCTTATTTAAAAAAATGGCTTTAAACGAGGAGGAGCATTGATTGTGCGAGTAATCGTCCGACCTAAATTTTGAATAAATAAATAAATCCGTAATAAACCAGTGAAGAATGGGATACTTTGAGGACGTGGACGACGTATAGATTCCCTGGCCGAACCTTTTAACAAATTAGCTGAAAGACAACATAAGATAGGTGAAAAACTAATCGTACATGCCCGCTCCCCCATGGTTGATGTCAAACGATGATTTGATGATACAGCACAGTGAGCACGTAGTTGAGGTACAAAATTGCGTATGACCGTTATCCCCGAGATTACATTCACGCCGTGTCCCGTGCCAGCGGCGGTTCTCATTCCCCGGAGATCTGCCCGACGCAACGAAATGACCCGCGTTCTCCACCATTGTTCTAAGAAAAGAAAAAGTTAAACCACGGTTGGATGCTGATTTTTAGCGTACTGGTATGCTTTGTAGCTCGCTTGGGTTGCTTGTGTTGCGACAATCTTGTATACCCGTCGTACAGGAGGACAGTTTTTTCCGATATGTCTCCAGGATACCTGGATAGTCATAAGGACAAATTTATTGACCAAGGGTGGAAATACCTTGAATTGATCCGCAACTGGAGACATTCGATTAATTTTCGGAAGGAATGATGACAGTTACACACCACTCTTGAATGTTACATGTCCCATCGGAATTTCAAGAATCATTGGTCCTTTCTTTTCGGCGTTTTTGGCACATGTAGCATCGCAAAAATGAGACTGTTGTTGCTTGGGCGCTTGTTTGCACATGAGACATATCGTCTCTCCGAGTCTATCCAAAGCTTTATAAGCCCGAATCGAGATTGGTAGAAACCCTACCTCTTGTGGGAAAGCGAGCAGTAGCTTCCCGAAGTTCCGTTGGCGCTGGTGTGCGCGGGTTTCTGGCATCTGGGTGCGTGACAAGTTCCTGTACATCTTTTGTTGAATTTCCACCATGGACAACGAGGTTCGATATTCGCACCCTTCACATTTGATTCGAGAAGCTGGTTATGTGCCGCGGAATCCTTGGCGCAGGTCTTGCTGCAGAATAGATGTGTCTTTTTTTTGTCGGAAAACTGGGGCGAACACGACAGAACTACAATAAAACAAATAAGCACCAAAGGATTCACAAGGCGATAGAACCAACATCGCATTTAGCTTTGGCCTGATTCGCACAGCTCTTGGAGCAATATGGGTGCGTCTTGCTTCTATCCGAAAACTTTGGTCGGACTTGACAGTTCTACGAAATTAGATTAGGAATTCGACAGGCGCATTGGATTTACCTCGCATAGGTTCGACGTCGACGCATTGGTTGAAGCAGGGGTCCCACTGCGATAAGACATGAAAGAGGCAAGGGGTGGGAGTAAGACTGTCTGAAGCGGAACACGGCGCTGGTTTCATAAATGGGTGGCGTCCATGGGAGAGTACCAACGAGGTAGAGTCATCACCAGTCTGCCTGCGAAGAAGCAACAATGTGGCGAGACGTTGCCGCAGGCAGTTTTTGTTCTGGCCTGATGGTGGGACTAACTCACCGGCCCTTAGTCACCGCCTGTTGCCCCTTGGCTGGACCCTGACTGACTGCGATCGCTGTAATCTTAGGCTGTCCGTTCGAGACAGGAGAAGAATGGCCGGACAAGCCGGGACCTAGGGCAGGGAGGATCGACCAAGGAGGTCGACAAAAAAAAAAAAAGACCTTTCTTGATACCTCGTATATTAAGCAGATGCCTTGTATCAGATTGCACCTGTTTGTATCCTTCTATATTTGAAACGCTTTTCTCATCCACTGCTCTTTGGGCTTCCCGTTTCCTTTTATTTTGGGTTCGCCAGCTGATCCTGGTGTATGACAGATTAGCGCTTCGAGAACTGGGGCACAATCTATTTTCAACATCGCCGATCAGCCACTCAAGACCCTCTCATAAGACAGGCGCTCTTGTTCACTGTTGTTGAGGTCCGCTCCATCCACAGACTATATGTTAGCCATCTCGCACACCCTGCATGAGTCGCATACCTCGTATCTTAAGCAGATGCCTAGATTCAGAATGTACATGTTTGTTCTCCCGAAAATACCGCATTGTTGCCTCAGCTGATCTTTCCATCACCCGCGAGCTTAGACGCCCGGGCGCTCGGCTAATCTCACCTCACCACCGCCGGTCAGCCCAAGATCAGCCGCTCCAAGTCCGGCAGACAGCCCACCAAATTCCGCTCTCCTTCTCACGTTTATTCCCAGACAACGACGGCGATCACCATTTAGCTCCAAACTCGACGTGCTGCCCATTCCAAACGAACATGCGGCCAACTATCGTGTGCTCAAGGCCCGCTCAAAAGGAACACCCGTCTTCTTTCTTTCCCCCAATCATCATCCACTCATTTCGACGCTATACTCTCCCATCCACACGGTGCTGAACGGAGGCCTCAGAAAAATCAAGCATGCCCAAAGCCTTTAGAAGCATCAAGCCCTCTCGCTGTCCTCTCCGACTCAATACCAGCTTAATAGCCCTCAAGGCGTCAAGCGTGGAACAAGATATGGCAAGAAGCAAGTCGATACTTTAATCGTCACACCCGTTAAAATTCAACATCGCTGCGTTTGATGAGCTCTTTTATCCTGTAGACACGAGTTGCAGATCCAGGTGTCCACGCGGTCGCCGAGGCTCTATGCAGTCCATTCCACCTATTCCACTGAATACATCGGCCACTTCAAGTTGCTGTAGTCTTGAGATATGTATATGTTTCACACTTATCACCCTCTTTATAAAAAGTCTGTCTATCTGTCTGAAGCCTTATCTCCATATGTACGTTCCAATCACCATCCCAATCACCACCGTAGGAATTACACGGTGACAGGAACTCTGCACCTGGAAAATGTCAGCCGCAGCGGCGCCGCGAAGCTTACTTGAAAGATTGGCGCGACCATGCTTAACAGCATATGTCCAAAAATGTAGGCGCCAATTTGACGCGAGGAATATACCGAGCATACGGGAACTGTGCGCCTGAAGAATGTCAGCCACGGCAAAGCTTAGTTGCAAGATTGGTGCGACCAGGTTAGACAGTAAATGCCCAGAAATGCGGTCATCCATTACTCCCAGTTCAATAACCCCGGTTCCCTGCCATTTCTGACCAGTGTGCTTTCGTAAGAGCTGAATGCTTTGCAGAGTTTATTCTCCACGCCTGAATGCTGTGCTTTAGCTACAGATTCTGTTGTTTAGTAGTTCTGTTCACCAAAAGCAAATCTCACTCGCTTTGTGCTATGCAACAACTTTCAATGGGATGTCAAGGTCTCACAGTTAAAAAAAATCAGGTTTAGATTTGAGCGTCTTTTCACATGGACAACTCCATTTGGCTATGACCCCTGTCCAAAGCCTTTTTAAACTCCGCTTTTAATTTATCATTCCGGCTCCGGATGCTGATGCCTTAATCTAGATTCGCACAACCACCGTTCATCAGTTCTCCTTCCGATAAGCTTAAAAGCTCCCGTAGATTCCCTGATAGCTTCCCTGACTCTCAACTCACCTCAGTTCAATGCAGGGAAACTCCATTCAACTCAGTTTCAAGCCTTCAACAGGCAAGGCGAAGAAGAAATTGGTG
This sequence comes from Mycena leptocephala, assembly GCA_029378395.1. Lineage (NCBI taxonomy): Eukaryota > Fungi > Basidiomycota > Agaricomycetes > Agaricales > Mycenaceae > Mycena > Mycena leptocephala. The sequence goes on along the minus strand of JARJLF010000503.1, from coordinate 55,351 downwards.
AAGAAAAAATTGTCCCATCTGGTTCCCGTGAGTACGCAAGACTTGACATACATCCAACGTACGCCTTCCTCCATTGATCCCAATGACAGTTGACCTCACAACACCAGTGGAAAAACACTTCCAGGATGGCTGGACACATCTGAGCAAGCCGAAACCTCAGGTTCATGCCATCTTCACGATAGTATTAACCGAGGACAGCTCGGCCACATTCTTGCAATACCGGTGAGCAAACGAATGGAGTTGTAAGTAAATTGAACTAATTTTTGAGATTGATTTGCAGCGCGTTAGTTGAGAACTCTCGCGCGCCCAGAGACGCAAATGAGCAGCTGCTTTTCCATGGAACCATTCGAAGCTGTTTGCTAGGCGACGAAAAAAGAGGGACGCAATTGTGCAAAATAGCTCGCTGTTTACTCTGCTCTGTAATTCGCAACTCATTTGACGTGTCAAAATGTGGTGAGTGTCATTTCTATCGTCCCGCTTGAGCCACTGTTGACGTGTCTTCCAGGAAAACGACACAAATTTTGCAGGTGCTTTCTTTATCAATTTACTCCGACAGTTTCTTCTGAGCTCATCATAATCCATAGATTTGGCACTGGAATATATACCACCACATCTTCATCCAGTGTGTTTCCTCTCTCTTCCAGAGGACCATTTTCAATGAGCCTTCCAGAAGCGGACGATTATTTCATTGGGGTCCCTGAATCTCCGTTTCGGGCAGTGCTTGTGAACCGAGTAGTCGTAGGAAATCCCCTGACTCAACAATCTAACGCTGAAGAGATCACTGAACTACCTTTTGGTTATCACTCCGTAGATATACATCCTGTCTTTTTGCTCTTTCTCCCGCTGACCGTGAGAACAGGTAGTAGGGGTCCCCGGTGCAGGCCTCAACTACGGAGAAACCGTCGTCTACACCAACGACGCCATCCGCCCCGCCTATCTCATCGTCTACGCGGCAGATATACCTCCAGAGATTCCTGTCACTCGCTCAAGTGTGGTTAAGCAAACTATGTCAAAACGCACCCTGCTGCTTAAGCAGCGTAAGTGAGGATGGACACGGGTACACCCACGGGTATCTTTTGGCGTAGCCGTACCCGGACCTGCAAAAACCGTACCTGTGTACGGGTCGGGTCTCAAACCCGAATGGGCTACCTGCGGGTGCATTGAGGACCGCGGGTCCCCAAATCCGTTGGGTATGCCCGTAGGATTTCCAGGATAGAATATAATTTTATCGTCAAATATGGTATAGTGAAATGTAGACTATTTGACAATCTCAACGCTGTCATTTCCCGATGTATCTGCATCATCCTGGGCTCGAAAGTGTTGGCGCTTTTTGCCGCTACATGCTGCTATCAAGCTGTTTATCTGAAATGAGTCGTGGCATCCCCAAGATCCCAAACAAAGCTCAGACCTGTATCTTACTGCAATTCTGTTCGTATTTGGGGACACTGATTTTCTGCCTGCTTATATGTAGCAAAAATTAATATTTCGGAGCTCAAAAACCCACGGGTACACGGGTCGGGTACGCGGGTTGAACACGGGTCTAAGCTCGCAACCCGTACCCGTACCCGCGGGTGTACCCGCGACGCATGCCCATCCATAAGCCTAAGCAGCTCACATAGGTTATATAGCACAGTATAAGACATGTAAACTCAATTATAGTATGGAGAATGTTGCTTAAGCAAAGTAGCCTGCTCAAGCCGCTTGAGCAGTATCGAAAAGTCATGTACACAGAGAACGTTGCTTAAGCAAAATAGCCGGCTTAACCAGCTTGAGCAGCATCAAGGCTTCTTAAGCAACTTAAGCAAGGACTGAGTGCCAGTTGTCAAGCAGGCAACACTTTACCTGCTTCAGCGTACCGCCGTTACGAGTCCTACAGTAGGGGACAGTCAAACTCATCAACTTTGATAAAGGTTATAGTAATTCCCTGGAAATGATCGGGATGCAAAGTACTATCCCCCCCTAGAACTCGGACACCAAAGAAAGATCGGTAGATATTATTTTATTCAGTGGTCCTAGATGCATTCTGAGTGGATAGATCGTCAGAAATTTGTCTTTTACCTTGGTTTCAAATTTTATTTCATGAGAAACGGATAAGAATTGGGCAAACGGCGTCGTTTTTTCGGCGGTAGTCAAGTGTCCGAGTTCTAGGTAACGGGTCAAATTCTGGTCGCCGGCCTCATAGCTAACCACCTTGCGGTCGTAGCGCCTTCAAACTTGATAGGGAAGGGCAGCTCAACAGGAACTATAGCACGCATTTAGCAGTCGTCAAGGCAAACCCACGGTAGTCGACAGGCAGCATGAAATTTCTTGCCATCATTTTTGGCAGTTGAGAAATCAATTTGGCAGGCATGCCATAATTGTTCGGTTTATTGTGAGGGTTACAAGACAGCTATGCCTCTGAAATTTTATATGGGTACTCTTACGATGTCAAGGTATCTTTTAGGTGCGTTTATGAAGTAATATGACTTCAAGTGGAGGGCCTAAAACCATAAAATACCCAAAATCAATGAAAATGGCCTAAGCTGTCAGCTTTCCACGATGATATATATTCGAAGGATGGACTGTTATAAAGGTTTTCGATGCTATATCTCTAGGGAACCTACTGACGTTCATGTGGAGCCAGAAATCTCAGGAAACGGTCCAATATTGGTAGAGAAATGTTTGTTTGTCCGAGTACTAGGTTTGTCCGGAGCGGTGGGGGGGGATAGTAGACCTAATGGAGGTCCTCCTGAATTTTTTTGAGCCCAATCCCACAAGCCGTTCCTGAGATAAAGGGGTATTATAGTAGTCAACCTCCAAAACAATGGCCGTACCCCAAAATGTATAGTAAAATCACGAAAATATTCCTATAGACTCTTTTCAATGAGCTGATTATGATGCCGCGTTTCCCAAAAAAAATTCAACGAGTGGTTCCTTCAGAAATAGCCTGTGAATTTCGTGTCAGATCTGTCACTGTAACATTGTCACCTGGGAGAGCCCTGGCTCGAGAAAGCGGAAAGCAAGAGGCACCTGACAGGCTCCGAATTGGCAGATGATAAGCGCCTTCTGGGTAAGATCTTGGAATGCATCAGCTCGAGGTCTTGCAGGATCTTTATAGATGATTGCTTCGAAGCCGCAGAACTCTAAGTCTTGTGTTGCATCTTGAGAATTAAATGGAAAATTTGTAAGCTCGACTCAAAGCCAATGGATTTTGAAGCGGCGGTGATCAGTCCTGGGTCTCGTTCGCGACCTCGAGATTGTGCTGGGTCTATTGCAACCAAGGACTGACTGATGAGCGTGGGGCTGAAGATTGAGGAGGACCCTAGGATGACGAGATGATACATACTTAGCCCAGGTCCGAGGAGTAAAGTGAGATCAAATGGGCCTGCATTTGAGTGATGCTTGAGTACTTCTAAAAGGCACGGTCAAGGGGCAATATCTGAGAGTTCGATGGCACACTATGGAGAGCAGAGATGATGCGCGTAGCGAAGGAAGATAACATGGGAGCGCCTGCCTTATGAGTGGGTCTTGAGTGGCTGATCGGCGATATTGAAAATAAACTGTGCCCCAATTCTCAAAGCACTAATCTGTCACAAACCGGGATCAGCCGGCAAATGAAGTGGAAGCCCAAAGGGCAGTCAATGAGAAGAAAGTTGTGAATATGGAAGGATACAAACAGGTGCAATCTGATACAAGGCATCTGCTTAATATACGAGGTATCACTTCGAATGTGACGCGTCATATGGCCCAAGTTTTAAGAAAATTTTCGAACCTGTCATAGGTCACCAAGGGGATCTTCAAAGGTGAAAAACCAGTCATGAAATCGGCGAAAAGGGCCCCCAAAAAACCCATTTTTTTGTGCGTGCGGAGTGGACTGGCGCGTTTCCGCGTTCAAACCCCACAGGCTCCCACGAAATGCCAATTTTGACATGATCGAACTGACGCTTCTGTTTTGCCTCCGTCCACCAGAGTCGTTCACTGGTGTCGTGTTGCAGCAGAAAGTTAACGAAAACAAGGGTAAATGAGTGTTTCAAGTCTACTTGAGTCCCGGTACCTCCAGACTCTGACCCTTGTCATCAGCGTGTCTCAAGATTGTTATGGAATCTGATTGATCTTCAGGATTACTGGCGTGATCTTCCTATCTCATAGTACCCGCTCTCCATTTTTATTTTAGGTCCGATCATTGTTTGTACAGCAAACACGGACCCACCGTGCAACTTTACCTTTACATCATAATCTTCGCGACCAGCGCAGGGCAAGCGCCCAGAGGCAGCGTCGGAGCTCCTCGTCTCCTACTCCTGTAACGTCACCAGTGGGCTTCTTAGCCACCAACACCCCCAGAATCACGCCTTACAAACCCGCCTTCTTTTCACGGCATTTTCACACCATCTTATTCTATTTTCGCTCCGTTTTCGCACTCTACGGCCAGGGACACTATCTATATTTTATTCCTATCATTCATTCCACAGTTACCCAGACTACTGACCCATTTCGAAATCTACAGCACCGGGATTCCACCCTTCCACAACACCACAACTATGTCCTCGGTGCCGCACAGGGGATCGCGACAGAAAACTCAAACTCCCGTACAAAATGAAATGTGTGAGGTCAGTACTACTGACAGCATGCCAAAAGAGTCTCAATTTGCCATCATTCATCCAGCAATGCGGCCAGAAACCGAAATTTATCGAGCCTGGAGGCTCTCGGCACCCATATTGCAGCCGGAGCTGCGCAAAACAGGCCCAGGGTGCGAACCCGTCTGCTTGCGCACTTCGTGGATGTCGGGCGACAGGAAAACCGCCATTTTCCAATTTTTGCTCGGACAAGCACGGAAGGCGAGTGTGTTTTGTTTGAATTATGTTTGCTAGCTGGACCCTAACTGGAGTAATCTCAACAGACTGGCCGTCCGTTCGAGACAGGTAGAAGGATGCGACTCGTGTCACGAGAATCCTCGGGCGAGCGGTCATCTCTGCATGGTGTGCGATCGCAGAATGCTAGGACCAAGGCTGCAAGAACTCGCTGTAGGTAGTACTCCTTTCACGGACAGTAAGTGATCGTGAATGTCGCTTCCCGTCGACATCTCTCACCGCTCGTCAAACCCAGTCGGCACTCAATTTCTCAGCGAATGGGACTCTCTCAACGCTGCTCGCCCTCAGATTAAAAAGGTGTACCAGGTTTTGGTCCCGCGTGATGTTCTGGCGCGACATAATGCATACCGGTAACATGGCTCTGATCGATCAAAGCAAAGGCTGGGTGTATCTGACTGGCGGTTTGCTCCGGGCCCTATAGTGCGAATCAACGTGCGACTGAGGAAATTCGGGTTTTCCACAGCGCACAATGCATCTGTGACATGGGGACCAAGACACCCGCGCTGTGCAACTTCAAGTCGTGCGATATATGTTGCATCTTAAAGTCGTCTTTCAACGAATTCGCATTTGGAGATAGATTCAACACGGGCCGGTATGTTCCGGGTCGGCGAAAGAAATATATTCTGCAAATGGTATTGACTGGATCACGCAGGTTCGGAGGAGGAATTTATTCGTACAGAAATCCCAGTCTTGCGGACATGCATGCGACCGCGGCCACAAGCACTCCATACCGGGTTATGATCGCCTGCTACATTGCCGTCCAATCGGACTTCGAGGTGAGCGGGCTGATTCCTCAAATCGCTGATCTTAATGGGCTACCAGGTCCCAGACAAGGAGTCTGTTTTCGTTCCGAGTGCCGATGCCATCGTGCCAGCATTTATCATCATGTACACTGTGTAATCCATTTCCCCCGTCGTTCTACAGTCACGGTAAAAATTGTTGCCTTTATCAAATTTGGAAATTTTGTGATGACTTGCAATAAATGAGTGTTAGGCACACCACTAGCCAATCCCTGGCCAGAGAAGTTTTCTGATGTTACATATGATTCAAAATAGAGAGGTTGTGCCCAGCGGCATGCCGCTTTTGTGCATTGTGCAAAAACGGCATGCCGCATTTTACAAATTCTTCCTGGTAGTCAAATTCCATCGCTCCTGTCATGATTTGCTCTTTTCCACATCCCCAAATTCATTCCAATAACCCGGCGACTACGCAGACATTCACCGGGTTATACCTCGGGATGCACCTATCGACTCCCTTCCTTCATCCCGTCCGTTCCTCTTCCGACATCATGCTCCAAACCCCTCGATCGCCCTCGTCCCTGATCGGGTTATTTCACCTCGATCATTTGCAACCTCGATCGTATTTCAACCCGATTGCATTTCAACCGCGATCGTATTTCAACGATGCGACCGTTATTTCCAACGGACTCCTTGGTGACCGGTAGTCATTACTACGCCTTGCAGTATATAACCCTAGGATAGGTAGTTAGGCTCTTTGCACTATTCTAGTCTATTCTCCAGAGCTCAATCTACTGCGTTTTACCTTCTTGTATCACCCAGCCGCCCACGTCGCAGTAATCCCTGCAGTGAGGCCCTGTGCTGACAAAAGAATAGTGTCAACCTACCGACGACTCGACTGGACAATACGATGAACAACAACGAATTTACCATGCCGGACCCCGGAGTCTTCGAGATCCAGCCCGAGGACCAGCGCTCGGTGCTCTTGTACCAGCAGGCCCTCAAGTCTCATAATGAGGCCCGCACACTCCATGAGACCCTCGCTGGACTCCAGGCTCAGCTAGGGGATGCTCACGCCCAGCTGCTACACGCCGGGGACGAACGGATCGAGCAGAACAAGCTGCTGAGGGAGGCCATGAGTGCACTCCGCGACGTGGCCATTGACCGCCGCCCCTCTCTCGGGACGTCTGGGGAGGTCAAGGTCAATACCAAGCAGCCCCGGGTTGCTGCCCCGCGTACGTTCAACGGGGATTCCGAGCAGGTGGACCAGTTCCTGGCGGATTGTTGGCTGAACTTCAACGGCAACACCGCCTACTCCACGGACAGCACGAAGATTACCTTCGCGTTCTCCTACATGAAGGACAGCACGAAGATTACCTTCGCGCTCTCCTACATGAAGGACAGCTCTGCCTCGCAATGGGCCAACAACGTTGTGTTGGCCATGCAGACCCAGGATGCACGGATCTATTCCACCTGGGCGGACTTCCCCTCCAGTCCTTGAAGGTTCAAGGGCGTGCGCAAGTCGAGATTGCTCAGGCAAGATGGAGAAACTCCGCCAAGGCAAAAGCACGGCCATGGAATATTTCACCGTGCTCAACTCCTTAATAAGACGGCGGCGTACGATGAAGTCACCCTCATCCGATTGCTCAAGCGCGGCATCGATGACAAGGTGGTCAGGGCGGTCTATAGTCAGTCAGACCTGCCTGTGGACTACAAAGGCTGGAAGAAGCAAGTTATCAAACACGATGGGCTGAACCGGGCATTCCGGGTTATGGAGGGCAGCCTTCGGATGGGGGGAACACGGTTTCTGCCCCAAGATGCACTCCTCCTACTTCCCTTCGAACAACCCGGGAACGTGCGCAAGACCGAGTGGAAAGGTCAGGGGAATAACCCGGTCAGGCAACCCCGCGCCCTCTACCTCCGCAGCTGCTGCCCCGGTTCCTATGGATATAGACCGTGCGGACAGCAAGGGAAAGGGACCTTCGCCACGCCCTACCTGTTACAATTGCAAGCAGGAAGGACACTTGGCGCGGAACTGCCCTCGCCGCCTCCTGCAGGACCCGCAGTTCCGGGCCATGTACGCCGAGGCGATAAAGGAAGAACAGGACCAGGAGGATTTTTCCGCCGGTCGCGAGTGAAGTCTACGCACTTACGACCTATACCACGCTCCAGTGTACCAGTTGCATCTCCCAATTCATTTGAAGTTTTATGCACTGTGGAACCTGAGCCGACCGATGTAGACGATTCCGACGACGGTGAATCAACGACGACGAAGGAACGACGATATGGAGTAGAGGGGCCAGTCCCTCTCTACGCTCCAAAAGGCGCAAGCCGAGGCGCAACGAAGGGAGAAAGCGGAATGGCGCAGACTCCCCGTTGGAAGTGCGGAACGAACGTTAGCCCAGATTAACGAACATCCCGCCGAGGCAGGAGACATAGTCCGTCGGTGGACTCACCCTCACAGACATGCCGAAATCACCGACGAACTTCTGGAGGTACTAATGACAACGTACCCCCCGACGCGCTCGACGCACTGACGCGTTGCGAGAACCCCATCCTATATACGCGCCATGAACGGGAGCTCGATGATGATCCCGGTAACCCTCGAAGGGCTGAACAACTTACAGGGTTGTTCCATCACCGGGTTAATCGACAGCGGTGCCACGGGCGGGTTCATCAACGAAAGCGTGGTAGAAGAACGGGGGATGGAGAGAGAGGCACTCCCATCCCCGTCCCGGTTTATAACGCCGACGGGACGTTGAACAAAGGAGGGCTGATCACACACGTCGTGCGCCTCCGACTTACAATCCGGGACCACACGGAAGTCTTCCCCCTCGCCATTACAGATACGGGGAAGAGCGATGTGATCATCGGATACAATGGCTCCGGAAACACAACCCGGAGATCGACTGGGAAAAGGGGGAATTGAAGTTCTCCCGGTGCCCCCCTGCTTGCAAACGCGCTAGCTGCAAGAGGAGTGGGACGAGGAAGACCAAGAAGAGATTCAGGAGGGCGACCGGGTTTTTATAACCCGCATCTACTCCGAATCTGCGTTGCCACAACGTGACTCAGCCCATATCCGAGCCATGGGCAGCTGGCCACCAAGCTGGCGGCCGCCGCGCATGAGGCCAAAGGGGAGCAAACCCTGGAAGACAGGTACCGGAGCATACTTGCGGGATTTCGCGGGGTGTTTGAGAAAGACAAGTTCGACAAACTCCCCGAACGGAAGAAGTGGGACCACGCTATCGAACTGAAACCGGGTTCTGAACCGGTCAAGGGAGCAATATCCCGCTCAACCCGGCGGAACAACGCGAGTTAACGCGTTCATAAAGAACACTTGGAGACGGGAGCATCAGACCCTCCAAATGCCTTGGGCCTCCCCGTTCTTTTTTGTGAAGAAGAAAGACGGGAACTACGTCCCGTACAGGACTATCGAAAGTTGAACGAACTTACCATCAAGAACCGGTACCCGATCCCGTTGATCTCGGAGATCATGCATATGCTCCGAAAGGCAACCTGGTTCACTAAACTGGACGTTCGATGGGGCTACAACAACATTCGATCAAAGGAGACGAAGAGAAGGCCGCCTTCATGACCAACCAAGGGCTATGGGAACCACTGGTGATGTTCTTCGGACTCACTAATTCGCCCCGACTTTCCAATCGATGATGAACGAAATCTTCGAAAGGCAAATCGCGAAGGCCGGGTTATTGTGTACTTGGACGACATCCTCATTTACTCGGACAATTTGGAGGACCATCGAGCAACGGTGCGAGAGGTATTACAGGTGTTGAAAGATAACGACCTGTCCCTCAAACACGAGAAGTGCGAGTTCGAGCAACGGGAGGTGGAATACCTGGGGGTGATCATTGGAGATGGGAAGATTCGGATGGACCCCGTGAAGGTTGCTGGGGTACGAGAGTGGGCTATGCCCAGGACAATCAAGGACGTTCAGAGTTTCCTCAGGTTCCTCAACTTCTACCGCCAGTTCATAAAGGGATTTGGCGACCACGCAAAACCATTAACCCGGTTAACCCGGAAGGACATGCGATGGAGATGGGGTACGGAGGAGAACTCGGCTTTTCGATGACTGATCGACACGGTGACCTCCGAGCCCGTCCTCCACTTCCCTACCAACGACGGGGAGTGGAGAGTTGAGGCGGATTCTTCCGATTTCGCGACTGGGGCTTGTCTGACGCAGTGCCAAGCTGGAGTATGGGTGCCGATTGCATTCCTGTCTAAAGGCCTGAACGACACGGAGCGCAACTACGACATCCACGACAAAGAGATGTTGGCGGTGATGCACGCCCTATACGATGGCGACACTTCCTACAGGGAAGCCAACGGAAGCTCGAGATATGGACGGATCACAAGAATCTGGAATACTTCACCACCACCAAGAAGTTGAACCGGCGGCAAGCCAGATGGTCACTAGAGCTGAGTGAGTACGACTTTACTCTAGTGCATAAACCCGGGAAACAACACACCAAGACGGATGCGTTATCCTGATGAGGAGGCCACGAGCGAGGAGAGCACGATAATTCGAACATGGTGCTGTTGCCCGAGACACTCTTCGCAAACAACCCGGTTAGTGGGGCGGAGTTTCTGCGGGCCATGCCCACAGTACTCGATGACACACCGGGTGATAGGTTCATGGATGAGGTCAAGCAGAAGAAACACCTTTGGGAAGACGGCGCAAAGGAGGCACTCGGGAAAGAAGACAGCGGATGGGAAGAACACGACGGGTTCTTGACCAAGGACGGGCTGGTTTACGTCCTGCCCGATGAAATGCTGAGACACCGGGTTCTTAAAGCGCACCACACTGACTATCTCGCTGGACACCCCGGCCAATACCGAACGGCGGAGCTGGTGACTCGCAACTACTATTGGCCTACAGTCCTGAAGGAGACCAAGAAGTATGTTGCGGCCTGCCCCACCTGCCAGCGCACCAAGATCTTCCCCACGAGGCCTAGGGGACCACTACATCCGAACGCTGTCCCTGAACGGCCCTGGCAGTATATCTCGATTGACTTGATTGTCAAACTTCCAGAGAGCAACGGGTTCGACTCGATCGCTGTAATTGTGGACCGACTCAGTAAAGCCATCCGGGTTCTTCCCTGCACGGAGCACATCAGTGGTGAAGGGATCGCCCACCTATACCGCGACCATGTCTGGAAGGACTACGGATTACCAGAAGTGGTGATCAGCGACCGGGGCCAGATTTTTGTGGGGCATTTCATGCGGGATCTGCTGAAGTTGCTAGGCGTGAAATCGAACGCATCTACGGCCTACCACCCGCAGATGGACGGACAGACCGAGCGGGTTAACCAGGAAATAGAGCAATATCTGCGGGTGTTCACCAACTTCATGCAGGACGATTGGGCGGACTGGCTATCCCTGGCAGAATTCAGCTATAACGACAAGGTTCATACGACGACCGCGTTCAGCCCGTTCTATACAATGCTGGGTTTTCACCCACGAAAAGGTACAGAGCCAAGGCTTGAGGTACCAACGGAGGCAGCCGATAACTTCGCAAAACGAATGCAACTCGTACGCGAAGAAGCCGCGGCGTCCATGCTGCGGCGCAAGAAACAATGAAGCGATTCTACGACCGAAAGCGAGGTGAAGACCCCTGCTATGAACCCGGTGATGAGGTGTACTTGTCGGGAAAGAATCTGACGACCCATCGGCCTATGAAGAAGTTGGACGATAAATGACATGGACCTTTCAAGGTTGTGCGCAAGGTCGGATCACTCTCGTACGAGCTCAAGTTGCCTGACACCTGGAAAGTACACCCGGTCTTCAACACAGTCTTATTGAAGCCGTGGGTGCCCCCAGTAGCGGAACACCAAAAGGCGGTCCCTCCGCCCCCACCTGATGTGGTGGACGGTGTAGATTTGTACGAGGTCGGGGAGGTGCTGAACATCAAAGTGCACAACCGGAGCCTGCGGTACTATATCCGCTGGGAAGGCTACCCGAAAGAGGAATACACGTGGGAACCACGATACCACTTGGTGGGTGCTGAGGATGCCCTAGCAGAATATTACAAGAAGAACCCGTGGGCCCCTCGAGAAATCCCGAACGGAAAAGGGGGCTGGAAAATGGAGAACCCGCCCCCTAGGCGAAAAAAGAAGAAGCATTGATGCCTCGAGATGAAGCATCCCTAGGGGGGGGGGGGGGGTTAATGTCATGGTTTGCTCTTTTCCACATCCCCAAATTCATTCCAATAACCCGGCGACTACGCAGACATTCACCAGGTTATACCTCAAGATGCACCTATCGACTCCCTTCCTTCATCCCATCCGTTCCTCTTCCGACATCATGCTCCAAACCCCTCGATCGCCCTCGTCCCTGATCGGGTTATTTCACCTCGATCATTTGCAACCTCGATCGTATTTCAACCCGATTGCATTTCAACCGCGATCGTATTTCAACGATGCGACCGTTATTTCCAACGGACTCCTTGGTGACCGGTAGTCATTACTACGCCTTGCAGTATATAACCCTAGGATAGGTAGTTAGGCTCTTTACACTATTCTAGTCTATTCTCCAGAGCTCAATCTACCGCGTTTTACCTTTCTTCTTGTATCGCCCAGCCGCCCACGTCGCAGTAATCCCTGCAGTGAGGCCCTGTGCTGACACATGGACAGTGATGCATAGGAGACTGGGCCGAGCGGCCTTCAGTGACGCAGCAATGGCGCCAAGTGGCTCATTGGCGGCGCAGGCAGAGTTGAGAGTCATGTTGAGCTGATCAAATTTGACTATCCAATATCGGAGAATACTCAAGTCGGGGACACTATGAATGGCGGACTGAATGTGTACTGTTGGGCCCAGCTTTTCAACAGAATAGTCGGTCTATAGTCCTATTAACGGAATTTAATTGGGCACTTGGAATGCCTGTAAACAAAAGGCAAAGAACCTGGTGTCCGCCAACATATCTAAAGGCCTATATAATCTTGGTGAATTTGCAGTCAAATTCCCATCAGCTTCACGATTTTCACGGCCTCGCCGTGCAGTCAATAATGCGTCCGTTTGGCCCGCAAAGTATTCCCGAGCCGAATATCTCGTCAATAACTCATCCTGTGTTCAAATAACAGGCTCTGTATCTTACCAGGGAGTATTTACCCATTGATTTACAATGGCATTGCTGGATGCATCAGTCAGCTTCCAGTGAAATCCTGACGCAGAGTGGCTGTGCACTAACGCAGCGCGACACACCATTGACGCGGGCCGGCACACACAATTGGTGAAGTCCAGATTCGGCCCACAATTGAGCTCTTGGGATAATGCGCATTCAATTTTGGCAAAGTGAAGCAAATTGATACCACTCGAGGAGCTCTCACAGGGTGGAGGTTGACCTCTAGAGGCTAGAAAGTTTCCTGGTGGCTGCCCGACCTAAAGGATGGCCTTCAAGCTGAAATTTCTCTTCTGTATTGACCGTGGTATCATATGGGGCACCCACAATTGAAGCTCTTTTGGCGGTCTGGGGTGTTTTTGGTGTCCATCCACTTGAGACACTATTTCCTGGATATCTTGGTTAGGGTCGACATTGGGAGGTTTCGGTGGTCACCAGCCATATGTAGAGCATTATTACAGTTGTTCACAACATTAATCTCAGAATTCATCTCTGGATGCGTCAGTCCACGTCAATTGTACAATTGACGCAGGGTGGCTGTGCACTGACGCAGGGCGGCGCACGGACTGACGTTTAGCGGCGCACACAATCCTGAAGCCTTGAAATCGCTGCTCGCGCATTTTTGAGCCTATATGCATACATGAGGAATGAATTGGAAGAGTTTGGGAGCTGGAAATCTTGGAACTAGACTCCAGGATAAATTCAATCAACCTCAACAATACAATACAACATCCAACGATGCAGCGGCGGCGTGAATTGCTGTAAAATGGATCGAATGTCTCTGTTGAGTTGGAGGACAATGCCTTCAAAAGAAGATACTAAGTAGTGCGAGCATGAATCTGAGGCTCGACATCAAAGCTTAGCATGAGACATCGAGTGCAAGACATGGGCGGGCCGCGGCCAGAGTGGTGCCAGAGATTGAATAATCCTGGGTATGGGCCCAAGGAAGAGCCATGGGCGGTGCCATGGACAGTAGTTCCAGAGAGAGCAGCATTAAGCGACACAGCAACGGCGCAGAGGGTACGTTGGCAACGAGAGAAAGTTGAAGTTGACGTTGGGGTGACGCGGACCGGTCACATCGACGTTGCGTCACGGCTCAGAACCGGCGCAGATTGACGCAGACTGACGTAAACAAAAGGCGCAACTGACGCTGCGAGGCGCATGATTGACGTTGCAAGGCGCTGGATTGACGTTGAAAATCGGCGCAGTGACGTTTGTGACGTTGTCACATTGACGTTTACTGACGTTGATTGACGTTGCACGGAATCTAGTCAAAGGTTTTCGACGACCTCAACGATGACTATCTGTATGTTTTATTGCTGTAAACGATGTACTAAGGACCCTACTAGACGCCTACGGGATATCAGGCCTCAGGGATGGCGGCAAATGTAAGTTCAAACATTGACGCAAATTCAACTGACGCAGACTGACGTTGCATGCGTCAAACGTCAGTGCTGCGTCAAAATCTCCTTGCCCGTTCCTGACGGGACGACGTGCGCCCTACAAATCCGCCTGATGTGTTCCTTATGCGTTCTTCATTCGGGACCTCTTCTATCTGCCTTGCTTTCTGTTCGCGCCATTGATCATAAGAGTAATTTAGGACAAGGCACAGTTTTGGCATTTATTCTGCAAGGAAGTGGAATGTCATAGATTGAACCGCGATTGATAGAATATTCGCCAAGGGCCGGCGAGCTCTTGTGCAAACTTGGCTAATAACTCGGAGTCGTGGTGGGCGGATACTGTTACACCTGCAACATACTTGTGAGATTTTTTCCTTCTCCGAAAGAGTAGTGTCCAAGTGAATTCAAGAGATAGGAAACAGTCACAAGGGAATACCATTTAAAGCGGCTAAGAAAGCGACTCCAAATGGCAAAAGGGCAAAAAGTTTCCAAAAGCAGGTCGAAAAGAACATTCAAGTTGCCGGTGTGGCATACCATTGGTATCACTGAGTTATTCAATACTCGGTTGAACGGTTGGCGCTTCCCGTTCACCTCAGGTTTGATCGCCATTTTTTTGAGGTTCATTCTCATGCAATCTTGTATCTGGGACAAAACTGCTCACATGTGCTGAATTCAAGGAAATGTAATTTGACGTCCGACCAGTCGGAGACTAGGAGTGTAGTATTACTTCAACTTTCCAAGTCGCTCATTGCATCTCTGAACGTCGCCCAACTGCGAAGACCTGTCAAACATAGATCGAGCCTCCGTCCATCGGTTTCTGGCCCCTTCGTATTCCCGGCGCTCCAGACTGATATCTCCAAGTCGAATGAGACAGTTGCCACGGGATTGGTGTATATCCATCAAAGTGAACCCGCTCAATGCAAGTTCAAAAAGATTTTGTGCGGTGCTTCCATCACCTGCAGAATGGAAAAGGTCCCCGATCCTTCGAAATGCCTGGTGGGTAGCTGCCAAATCCTTCACACGCAATGCAAGAGCGAGCAGGACAATGGAAAAACGTGTTGCGCGTCCTGTGTCTTTCTCTGCAAACCCAATATCGGCCAACCTTTCCCAGCAAACCAACTCCATTTCCGCCAGCTTCCCTTGTACAACGGAGAGACAATCTGCGCATAGTGAGGCGGATTGGCTGTATTTTCCTTGGCGGAAGTGTAATTCGGCAAGGGCTATGTCGCAGGCGGGGATGCCCAGCTTGTTGCTGGCCATTAAATCCCTAGCCGTATTAATATTTGTCATGACGGAGGGATCGTTGAAACGCCCCATTTGGATATCTGAGCGCGCAATATTGATGAGCGCATATGCATCAGAGACTTTGTCCTCCGCGTGCTGCTTCCCAGGAGATCCAAGGAGTGAAAGATTCAATTCCCGGGCAAGAAGGAAGTCAGTTTGGAGGTAATGCACCTCTGCCTGCAAGTTTAAAACGTTCCGGTAGATGTGGTTGCGGAGGTCTTGCATGCCGAAGGCCTTAAGGAGCACCCACGCCTCCCCGCAAAGTTTTTTGCTCTGTGCGTAGTCGCCAACACAAACACAGCAGCATGCGTATTCCCGGATTGCCCGGGCTTCAACAAGCATGCTTCCCGCCGTTCTGGCGTTAAGCCATGCCTTCCGCGAATACTTCAGGGCTTCGCTGGAATGACCAAGTTGCCGGTGTATCTGGGACGAACGGATGAAGATCTGGGCCAACTGAGCCATGTCTCCAGATTCTTCTGCAAGGCTAATTGTGGTATGACAAGTGTCCAGAGCCCTCTGTATTTGTCCATTGCGAACATGATGACTACTCAAATCCAGGTAGGCCTCGACTGTATAATGTGGCAATAAGAAAATAGTCATTGCACTATAGAGAATATGCGTACTTTGAGAAAACACATCGCCGATGTCTATAAAACACTGGAGCGCATCCTTCGTCATCCCAATGGTAAGTAAGCATTGTCCGAGCAGCTCCTTGTCATGGAGGCTCTTGACAGTGTCCAGTAACCCCGCCGTCAGTTGGTTGCTCCAGGGTGCGAGATTTGTGACGCCAGAAAATTTCGCCAATTCAATGACACAAACAATCGTCTCCTTCCATTCAGAAGGAGAGTCGTACACATCCATGGCACGCATCAGAACTGTCCGGATGTTGCCAAGGTTGTTGGAGAGCATTTGAACGAGTCCGGTCGATGGAAGTAGCTGGAAGTTGTGGGAAAGATGGACGAGAGAACAGATATAGCCTTTCAGGGGCCGAAATATTTTAGGAGTTGGTGGGTGTGTAACTCGGACGTATTCTCTAATCGGCGTGAGCAATTTGATTCTGCGATCCTGTCCAATGTAAGCCAACGAGGTGCGGACGAGTGCCGCTCTGCATTTCACAACATTGTCGAATGGTAGAGATATTTCCGTCAGTATCCCTTCTGGAATGCCATCGGGTAACAACGACAGAAGACTGAGAAGTTGGAGGGCGTTAGGCAGGGATGTAATCCGGGGACTGGAGAGGGATATCTTGATTGATTTATCAAGATTGCTTCCCTTGTCCAGACCTTCCGACAATATTGATGTGGCTTCATGACTCCAGCGGCTGAGAACAGATTCCGCTCCTTCGTAGGAAGTGATATTCGCCAAGAGAGTAACCTGTTTGGGACGCTCAGGAGATAGTGTATTTTTGGGGTGTCCTCACCGCCAATGGGACATTGTCGGTCAAATCCAGGAGTGCATCGAGCTGAGAGTCATCCTCCATATTGTCAACTATGTCAAGGAAACATTCTTTCGCAGCGCGACGGTTGAGGGTCTCAAGTGGTTGTATAAAGGGGCGCGACCAACGTATCCCCATAGGCCGCTCAGCTCCGCGCATGGTCACCTATAAAATTGGAATCAGGCATAGCGAGGGTAATGCACATTGAATTTACAATGAGATGCAACCGAGGAACATCCGCTAGTTGTGAAAGCAGATCTTCAATATTAGACCGCGTATGTGGCGCCTCCCATGGAGATTCGAAATTGTCCAATACGAGAACGGACGGGCCATTGAGAGTAGACAGATATTTGAGGATGCTTTTTGTCACTTTCCCCTGCTGATCCAGCCCAAAATATGACGCTACCAGTGTCAGCAGGTCTGTCGGTGATCTAGCGGAGTCAAGCGGGATGAAGTATCTTTTCTCGCCGAAGAGAGCAAGAACGTCAGGGTGGTAAAGAGCGGCCAGGGCAAGACTGGTTTTTCCGATTCCTCCGGGACCGAGGATGGCGGAACAGGATGCATCCGGGGAAAGAAGATGAGACACAAGGCGTTGCAATTCCAGTTCCCGTCCCCGGAAGAGTTTTGGGGACCCGGGAAGGAGGATCGACAGGGAACTGGAACTAACGTAGCGGAGTTAGCTGGTGACACGATACGTGATCTCTTGCAAACCTGCTTGAAAAACTGTTTTGGCTACGCGAAGCCAAATGTTCCAAAAGCTCATTATGTTTCTGGTCTACAGAGATCTTCATTTCTGCCATGATAGTCGCAGTTGAGAGCTCGCATCGAATCTTCAAAAGATTGCAGTTGAAACCTGGTCAGTTATTTTTGTGACTTTACTCACAGCAAATACATCCAGCGCATGCTGCAGGGCCGCATTGCATTCATTCAGTTGTGCTTCGTTTTGAAGATGATGCGCTATGCGCTGAACCATATTCATGTGAACCTGGTTGCGAACGAAAGTGTGAACCTTTTGCAGAGCTCTATCACGGATTCGTGAATCATGCATCGGAAAATGAGGTGCTGCGTACTCTGCGAAACTGGAAAGGTTACGAAACATCGCAGGGGATGGCTCTGTCCCCCAGTCCCCACTGGCATTGATGATTGCCGCAACGATATCGTTGATTCGTTCTATCATTCTGAAGCACTGCTGTTTGTTGGCCCTGACATTCTTCCTGGCACGTTGAACAATAGTGGGAGTAAAAAATGAGGTGGTTACCTGGACAGTGTCAAGTATCAAAAGCGATACACCCCCGATGACTTTGAGGTATGGAACAATCGGTTGGTCGTCCGAGATCTCCCTCAGAGTGTAAGCTGCAGTTCTTGTGTGGGTTAAAAGGCTTTCGATATTTGAGACCTTTCGTGACATCCAGACCAGCGACGTGGCAGCAGTGAAAGGCGGTGGTGCAAGTGGGAATTGAGCGCCGATGGAACAAAAAAAAGAGTTGAATTCCCGCGAGAATTTTTGGACATATTGACAGGTAGACATCTTAATTACGCGGATGCCGGAAGGACGTAAAACTCCGATGCGATCCATCGCGCGCCGTTCAGAATCTTGGAGCAGTCACTTGTGGCGTGAGGCCAAGAGACTCGGCAAGGGACTCGGACGAGGTGTGAGCCCGACGCCGAGTCGAGGAGTAGTGACGACGGCACATCCATTCTGCCTTGAATCCTCGGGCCTTGAAAGGCTGCGGAAACTGTCTGGTAACATTATTATGCCTTGTACAGCAGCCTTCTCAGCCTTCTCGACAGACTCCGAAGCTTCTCCCGCCCTCAGTTGATGCCAGAGCATCACGGAGACAATGTATGGTAGTTACGTGAATCTCAAACTATGTGTTTGAGTGGCCGAAAACATATTTAGGGAGTCTTTGGGGTGCCCTTATTATTACCCGTATCTTAATTACTCGTATCTTAAGTAGATGCCTCGAATCAGAGTGCATCTGTTTGTATGCCCGACATTACCCCGTTTGTCTATCCTCTCCAGCAGCTGACCGTCCTCCGTCTCAAAATTAGAGTAGACGCTCCGGTGTTTAATTAATCTGACTTTCTAATCAGCCCTTAAAGGCCGTTCATAAGGACGTTCGTCCATTTTTCCCACTCCCTGCCGGACGCTCCCGTATGTGCATCCCATTACCCGATTTTATTTTCGGGGTTCTTCTGCTAAGCCGTGCATCAGAAATTGGCTTCAATCCAGAGAATTGGACGCTCTCGACCTCACCGATCAGCCGCTCAACAACCGTTCAAAAAGAAGGGTCTCCTTCGACCTCTTTCTTTGATTCTCACCGCCATCATCTCCCCTGTATCACTTGGCTCCTTGGCATCGTCCGTCCAATTTCATTCCGAATCATTCTTGCGGATGCCCTGAAGCACATTCACTGCGGTAACAATCAATCCAACGCGCAAGCTCGTGTGCCCATTTGTACGCCTAGCATAATACCATCAAGTCTTCAACTATGATCAAATGCGATTGCCGTGAATCGAGCCTTGATGGTCAAAAGAATCTGACTTGCCTGTCAAGCAAAGCCGTATCTACCTACAAAGAAACAAAAGGATCTAGGGACTGGGTGTGAACGGATCCTGTCGACACTCACTGCGTTGAGACCCTCTGTAGTCACATTCTGACTACCTGGTCCGAGTTCAGTCTACGTTGGACTACCCCTGTAGTCGAAGTCGTAGGCAAAGGTTGGACCTTAGCCTACCTTGGCCTACCAGGTGTAGACCGAGCTCGGCCCAGGTAGTCAGACTGCGACTACGCGAGGGCTCAACACAGTGGCTGGGTACATCACCTCTTGGAGTAAGTGCTGGGTTGAGAGACCAACGGCTGTCGTACCTCAAAATACCCACTGCCGATTATCTTCCTCAGATGTTTTTTGAGAGCATTGCAGAAGCGTTTATTCATGAAACTGTTACAATGAGATTTATATCGCAGCTGAGGATGTTGAGATCTCTCACACTGCGAGAAACACAAATAATGCTACCCACGTGTCTGGCGTAATGCGGGATTGCCGAGATGCTGCGCCCACAGCACATCGAAAGTGCGCCACACCCGCATAATGTGCGGCACATCAGCGCCGGGTGTGGCACATCGCAATTAAGTGCGGCGCACCAATTACGACACCGCCTGTTGAAGTGCGGCACACCCTGGCAACTCCCGCACTGGTGCGGAGGCGCTTCACGGCGAACGATCACTGTACGCAAGTCATATCATTTACCTGGTTCAATTGGAGGATCGTAGTTAAATATCACACTGTACAGAAGCACAATGTAAATAATCATCATAAGGCAATGCTCGCCAACGAGGTAAATATCTAAGGATTCGTGGTTAATAAAGGGAGGGAATTGAGCTGAAAGTACACCTATTTTTCTAGATTTCGTCCGCATGTCGGGACGCTGGATCAACCTCGTCGGACTGGCGCTTTCGAGAGGGGCGGTTGTAGTGGGAATGGAAAGTGGATCAGGTATAGGGGACGGGGAGGAAAAGGTGGGCATAGATGGGAGGCGGAGAGATGAAGGAACTGCCGAGAAATGAGGTATATACATCGGAGTGCTGGCTAGCAGAGCCGAAATTCGAGAATGATGACACGGCTATGTGTCCTCGTACATCGAGTTAAAAAATGGCGCACATTGTATCAACTGGTAGGTTGGACGAAGCACAGGGGCAAATTAGAGGAAATCAGCGCCATGAAGAAATGCATAAGAAAGCAACGTTCCGAGACTATGGGCGGGAACTGAATGATGCAGCTGGCAGACGATCGGGACGGTGCATAGGATTGAATATCTACAACGATCAATGTAAATACTAAAAAAGCGAAGCCCCAGTGAATGCGCGCGCGCCTTGTTGGTTATCGGAACAAACAACGCCGATCTGATTCGATATGAAGCAACACCACATATAGGAATGATCCGGGCTTCAAAAAATAGACAAGACTCGTACTGCCATGCGCCAGCACTGGCCTCAAAGCCCACGTCCAGTTGTATATATCTACATATTCCAGCGGGGAAGTCTGGCCTGTAGTCTGAGATTTAAGGCTCCAACCTTTTGTTTTCCGTGTACGGATCCGGGCACACGCACGGAAACGGCTACAAAATGTTGTAAACCGTTTAAAACCGTTTATACACGGTAATTCTCGGTGTATGACAGAAGCTGTCACAGAACCCGGGTGTATGTTTATTTTTTGAAGTGTATTTTCCTCCTTAATATTAAATGGTGTTCACACTGCGTCCTGTTGCATTATTTTGCAACTGGTGAAAAACCAACCAAGATTCTGGTGATAGCCCGAGGTACAACTCTTCAACGCAAGTTATCTGGGTACGTAACCGGTGTCCTCAGGAATGGGACGAGTACCCAGTAGGAGGGCATTGAGTGTGACTTTTAGAAAGGATAGGATGGGTTTGCCGAAGACCAGTGAGCAATATGGCGCATCAACCCGCGGGAGTGCACCATCAATCACATCACCATATCCAGAATGCATCGCACTATTGAGCGCTGCACGGTTAGCACGTTGGTGTATATGGGAAATGCTCAAAAGACTCCAAAACCATTTTTGTTACCAGGTTTGCTTCGGTTTTGACTAAAAGAAGATCTGTGATCTGTCTCTTTTACTTCAACCGTTTAAACCTTGTACAAACGGTTTGTAAACCGTTTGAGCCGCTGGAACAAAAAACGGAAATGGAAACGGTTCAAACCGTGTAAAACGTTTACAAACGGAAAAGGTTGGAGCCTTACTGAGATTCCTTCCCTACTTGCTCATACTTGCATTTAGTTATTGTAACTTAGCTTCACTCATCTTTATTTTGCTGTACAAAGGAGATTGAATTTGTCTTCATCAAACAGCAGGCGCCAACGGCAAAGTACTTGATGTCCGTATGCTGCGGCGCTGTTCAGCTCGCTCTCGCCGGTGTCCTTGCGGGAAGACGCGCCACGACAAACAAGGCCTGGTTCCGCATCATTAGGGTTGTTCACAGTAGCCCTTTTTCGCTCCCTTTTTCGTTCCCTTTTTCGCCCTTTTTGCCATTCCCTTTGTTTTTTGCCCAGTTTTTTTTCCCTTTTTCAATTAGAAGTACAAAAAGGGTAGAAGACCAACAAAAACGGGGTCCTACCTGCAATTCTGAGGGAAACGGAAAAAAAAGGGCGCCAAAAAGGGCTATTGTGAAACCCCTGGCTGGAGCTCCCTTTTTTCCACCCTTTTTGGCTCCCTTTCTCCATTGCATGCAGCCTGGGTGTTCACATCGTTCCTCAAAGGTCACATACCACCTCGAATGTGCAAAAAGGACTTGGGTGAATTTTTCTGGATTTTATGACACATTATCTGAGGCATGGAAAAGGGCACAAAAAGGGGAGCAAAAAGGGAAGCAAAAGGAGCAAAAAGGGCGACTGTGAACAACCCTATTATGGTAAGATTACCAATTCTTTTTTTCATTATGTCCCCAGACAAATTTGAACCTCGACGATAACTAAGCCGAGACGCCGAAGGTCATTGAATGGGTTCCGAAAGCACGCTGGGTCGTCGACGGGAATGTGTGGACGAGTTTGGGCGCCACTGCAGGTACGAAATTCCCACGGTTCAATTCCCGCCAATTAATGCTGATTTTGAGCTACCGATATGGCCCTCGCGTTCATTGAGCATCTCGTCGGACCCAAAGTTACGCAGCCATCCGTGCTGATGCCGAAGTTCGTGAGATCACTGACGAGGATGAGCCTTTCGCAGAGTTACATGGCCTGGTGTAAGCGACTAATACGGTGAAATGTGTACTACAGAGTGATAAACGGATTTCGATTGAATAACCTATGTTGACTCGATAAATATCAATTATGTGCATTCTGCTGCTCTAAGAGGAATATAAGCCTTTCAATCTGCATGTCCGCTCGAGCTTATGTGTTTTTCATTGCCTTTTGTTTTCAACTGTGATACTGCTTTTCGTCGTTCTGCGCTCATGCCGTTTGGGAAGTTTCCAAAAGTTCATTTCTAACCGTTCAATTGCGTCCGTGTGGCCACGGAGGTTTTTGATTGATTGTTATGGCGGTAACGGTGGCTCAACTGCTCGCAGGACATATTGAAGTCGGTCCATGTCGACCTGAGAGCGTGAGCCAAACGTGATCTCAAGAAATTGAATTTATTGTCCATCAACTACAAGCGTAGCAAAGAGGTCAAGAGGTACGAAATTTCGTCGAGGCATTATTGTGTTAAGTCCTGACGAAGTCATCAAGTAGTACGCAACCTAGAATCGCCAAAGCGTTCGAGTTCATCGGTTCTTGGCTTCGCCCATCTCACATCGTCGTACGAGTCCACTGCTGGTTGGGTCCGTCAGTGCAATCCCAGATTTGGATCTACATCGCTGTATTTCAGCACACAGGCGCAAGAGACAGAGAATGAAACTTGTGACGCACAAGGTTGCCATCGGTCACACTTCCGTCAGTAAGATCGAGGCAGAGCGAATGCCCATTCCACTGGATGGTGTTCGCCGAGATCGTCCACATCTGGTTCGTGTTGCCCGCGGCGCAGGTCCAGATCTGCATCTTGGTGCCATCGGTGGTTGCGCCGTTCGTGACATCGAGGCACTTCGTGCCGAAGATCTGCAGGTTCGATCCCGAAACGGTCCAGCCTTGCGAAGTAGAGCCCCCAGAGACGCAGTCCTCGATCTCGACAGCCGCACCGTCGGTGTTGGACGCGGCGCTGAGGCATTTCGCGACGTTGGCGGTGGGGTGGATGTACGTGGCGGTGGGGGTGGGGCCAGAGGGCGCGGTGGTCGAGGAGAAGACGGGTGTGCCGGTTTCGCACGCGATTGACCCGCCACAGGCTGCACCGGGGGCAGGCGTACCGTCGCAAGTCCAAGAGGACTATAGATGATAAGATGATTAGGGAGGTAAATCCATCCGCAATAGATAGACTTACGGTTTGCTGCTGGGGAACTCCAATGGCTTGATACGGGTCGACACCGAGACACTCAGCCATGGTCACAAGCTGAGAAGTTCGTTAAAGAGAATCATCATTTGATGTGGAAAAGAACTACGTTGTAGCCCTTGCTTTGGAAAAGATTGAGAGCGTAGGGGACCAACACAGTAGCGGTGGTCTCTGACAGAAAAATGTGATCAGAAAATTGGCGCAGAAAACATGTTGAAACACGTACCCTCAGTTTCATGCTCCAAAATCAAGGCATTCTTGACCTTCGCGTTGGCCACATCGTTGTAAACCGCCTCGGACTGGGCCGTGGTGTTGCCGTCTGCATCACCGGTGTCCCAGTCCCACAGCGCGAGCGACTGCCCCCGCGCAGCCGCGATTGACTGGATGTTGTCGTTGTAATCGCCGTACGGTGGGCGCATGAACGCGGGCTTGATGCCGAGGATGCGCGAGAATGCCTCCTCCATACGGAACATCGCGTCCTGGATCTGCGGCGTCGTGAGCGAGGTGAGATCCGCGTGCGCCCAGGTGTGGCTCCCGATCATGTGTCCGGCGCATACGCGTACTGCACGTCGGAGATGCGGTCGGGGTTGTAGATGCAGTCCCAGTTGTTACCGTTCATGTAGAAGGTCGCTTTTGCCCCGGCGGCGGTGAATTGGTCGGAGATACTGCGGAGGTAGATGTATGGCCTGAATATCAGGTCAGGATCAAGCAAAGAGGAGGGCGCTAATGAGTGCAAGCATACCATCATCCTGCGTGAAAATGAGCGCAGTTCATATCGAGACGAGAGGGAGTACATACGAAGGTAAGAGCTATGTCGTTGGCGTTGATGCAAGCGTCATAGACTTGAGGAGTGGCACGGTATTCCTACGCAGACAAATTTCATGAGAGACACCAGCCATGAATTCAACAAACGACCAAGGCAGACCGACCCCAGACAACCGAAGCGGCCACCAGGTGGTCAATGCGAGACGTACTGACATGACGGGTGGAGGATGGAAGAAGGCAGAGGGAGAGGGCTTGTATGGGGGAAGCACAGGCGTCTCAATTTACGGCGACGCTCCCAAGCGGCTCTTAAACTGCGATGTAAAAATAGATTTCTTTTTTTAACCTCGTCACTAAATCCAAGTACGTCGTGCCGATGTACTTGCCGGCAAATTTTAAATGGAGATGATCATCTTGTCGTAAACAGCCGGCGCTATTTTGGCATGTCCAGGGGTGTTTGAGCTCTAGAATGGGCCATTAGGCTGGTCGGGATGTCTATCGCCACTGTCGCCGTTATTTTCAAGCTCTTGTACGCGTCTGCCGATATTTTTGGACCTGTTCGGACGATTTTAGCACATAACATCCGGTTGAAGTGGCGGCACCATATGCTGCATGAAGGTCACCAAGAGCTTTGGCGAATGAGCGGAAAAGACCTCGGTAAGAGAGTTCCATCATACGTTATTCGTCTTGGACGGGCTCGCATGACCGTCATCGACAAAAACGGAGAATTGCACAGTAGCCTATAGGGATGACAGATGTAATTTATCTGTTCCATTTGCCGCTGGATGATGCCTACCGCCGGTCCACGGCCCTTTGAGTGGCAGAGGGTGTTAGTGCTTACAGAACAGGAGAGCTCAATAAAAGTCGGCAGCCGTCCAGCGCCCGGAATCAAAAAGCTTGACAGATGCGCGACTTCATCTGCCACTAGCTGAGGTTCTGCAAATACCCTCCCTGGCCGCCTGTGATCTGAAGGTTTCCCTACGGTGAT
Organism: Mycena leptocephala; assembly: GCA_029378395.1. Taxonomy (NCBI): domain Eukaryota; kingdom Fungi; phylum Basidiomycota; class Agaricomycetes; order Agaricales; family Mycenaceae; genus Mycena; species Mycena leptocephala. Next base: position 29,822 of record JARJLF010000503.1, on the reverse strand, counting down.
CAGCTATTTCTAGCCTTGCTTGGAGATTGAGCGCCTGATTGACTTTGGGTGTTAGCGCGAGAACAGCGCAGACATAAGAGAACACCTAGGAGTTGCGGTCCTGCAACTTGAAGCTAGAAGAACCGCGCCCCTAGTCTCAGTGCCAGACTGCCATGACATCCCAATTTGAGAACCCTGTCATGACAGGGTTCTCAAATTGGGATGTCATGGCAGTCTGGCACTGAGACTACCGCGCCCCAAGCGAGAACCGCGGCTCCGGGTCTCTGAATAACAGAATTGGTATGGGGATGCGGGATGACCAAAAGAAGGGGTTAAGGTCGGTCATCGTGCGCAGGTATCGGAAACATGTAACTTGTGAGTCTTTTAACAGCAGTTAGCGCGGGAAAACGTCCGAAAAAATACAATCTCTCTTGATCTTGTGTGATCGAAGACCGGACGGCGGCGTGCAGGATTGGTGGCAGATTTAAGTTGGAGGAAATTGCGAAGTGGCACGTCGGGTTCGAAAAAAGCCCTCAGCACGAGTTGAGAGGGTGTGGTCCTGAGACAAGGCAAGGAAGTCTCTCACGGCCACGGTTGCGTACCAATCACGATGCCGTCATTCCGAACTCTTCTCCGTTCCAAACCACATCGTCTTTCCTTGCTCTTTCCTTTCAGACACTGTACTGTATGGCCGCCAGAAAGGAAAATCTCGACGCTGGTGAGGTGTGGGCGACCAGAAGAAATAGGGGAAGTCAAATATCTCGCGCAAAACGATTCCGCGTCGATTCTGACATCAATTGAGGAAAATGCACAGATCTTCCCGCCGTATATGACGTTCAGTGTAGCTTTACAAGCAGTTGATATCTACCTCGAACTCAGAACAGAGAGTAGAACAACATCCTTTTCTTGGGCGAAAGATTTGCGACATTTCAGGCGTACTGTCTCTAGTACTACGTGATCTGAACGACTATCTTCAGATTTCACGGCTAGTAGACTAGAGAGGCTGAAACGAGCCTAGCGTACTGTTGGTAATTTGGGCGCAAGAACTACAAAGTGGCTTGCACGGAGCTTTTGCGAAACTGAAAAACTCGAGCCCAGACAGTCAATCTAGTTCTGAAACAAGCGATAGACACCCAGAAGTTAAAAACTAGAGATCAAATTGAAGCTCAGATTGAAGAGACATGTGGATTTTGAATGCGCAGAATGATGAGATGAAAGTCCGGAGGAAGTCGGAATGGTATTTGATTCGGCCGTCGCAGCCAAACACACGTCTCGCGTCTTACCACCACACCCCAATTTTCCGAGTTTGATAATCCACGGCTGAAGACAGCGCGGCGGTATTCTAATCCATCCTTGGAACCAACCATCCCTCTGGAGTTCGCCGTATGCCCACGTTAGCCGCAGGGGAAAAAACTGTTTTGGAATCTTGCGCGGGCGAGCGCGTAAGGATAGCGAGATCCTGATCTAGATAACTAGGCGGTGCGTATTCATTTATCTCCCTACGTGCCCGTCTTTGCGACCCGGCAGCCACTATTATGCCAATTCCCGCATCCACACGATCGGTGTGCCCAGCGCCCGCCTAACCCGCCGTCACTCGCGCACCCTGTTACTACATACCTAGTCGCCCCGACGGGTCGTTCTCCGCACGCTCGTAGCCATCGACGCCTCATCCCGCCCCCGCTCCCACTCCCACTCCTCGCGGCAGTCCCGTCCTTGGCCTCCCACTATTCTGCTGCTCCTCCCACGCATCCACGGCGTCTCTCACCCGCTCCCCCCTCGTCTCTTCTTCGCGTACCACAATCGGCTGACCGCCGTCTCTCTTCAGTTCTTGATCTCGAGGCGACATTATAGATTCCCGGGCTAGATGAGTCACCTGCGGATCGAGTGAGTGTACCTTGCTCTTCCCCCATTTCCCTGTTTCCTTCTTGCCTTGCACACGGCGCCTCGCCCTCCCAATACATAGCATTTCCCACCGCCGTGCAATTACCCGTCTATCACTCCCTCCTTAACTTTCTAGATCTTGTCGGGCGATGCTGATGTGGTTCTTCGCATATCAGTGTCCTCCAGTGGCGCGGGCCTACCTTCCGCCATGCCATGGCTTCCCCCCCATGCGTGGACTACGTTAACCGGCAATCCGCACGTTCACCCTCGTCGTACACGATTGTGCCGCGGATCTCGATAGACTTGATTACGCGAGGCGCGTCTGGCGCATGTGCGGACGGACGCGGTTGCGGCTGATGTCGGTGGGTATTCTGAGTCCTTCCCATCGTTCATCCAGCTACGTTGCGGCTTGCCGTCCATCACGCCGACCTTTCCCCTCCCCTTTTGTTCTCCCTTCGTATCCATCGTTCTAACGTTCTGCTCCTAGCCAACGTCTTCCAGCGCTGCGCTGCTGTAACCGGTGTAATTGACCAGAGCACGATCGACGGGGATAGGTTGGATGGGGGTGATATGTGCGTTTCTTTTGCAGTTCTCTTTCTCCTCCTAGTTCTTTTCGCGGATTTTCTTCTATTCTGTCTGCCGTTCCCGAATCCCGCTCGTTTTACCATTCAATAGCAGGTGTAACGCCGACGCCTGCTGGCTAGGACGCGTCGCTCGTGCTCCGCGCGGGATGCTTCGCTGAAGAAGGTGCATGCATACACGTCCACCTTCTGTCTCCGGTGGACCTGGAGCAGGCCCCGCAAGCGTGATCGTTTTTCCGTCCAATGTTCCGTACATACAGTACGTGCCAGAAGCTCTGTTATCTGGTTCCTGTCGTTTCTTATTGAATGTGACGATTGCTCTCAATTCACTGTCCTCGTTTGCTCGGCTGCGATGGTCTTTGCGAGTCGAATATGATCACACACTACATGATTACCAACGTGAATCTTGCGAGAGCATGGATGATCATGGTTTATTTAACTGCTTGGGATACAGGAGGCCACACTCGAGTTCCAGTTAAACTTTGTCTCTGCGATCTCTAGCTTCACTCGACTCCCAACTTTCACCGAAGGAAGAACGAGCCTCCGGCGACAGAAAGAAACTTCCCCGCTCTGAGTAATGGTTCTTTTCTTGACGCTCAAACTCCACGCATTCGACTGCATCCTGCTGCTGGAGTCTGGGTTATATCCCTATTTTTGGACCGGCAATGGCGCCATTGACTGTGATTCAATTGGCGTCTCTCCCGCTACGTCCTGTTCTTTCTTATTTCTAAATTCTCCTCCAGTTACTTTCGGTGACGTCTTGGCAGAATAAAATCCTCTCTCCTAGGACGTCAACGCTCAAGTTCGCACATCCCGACTATGGCGACGTCGCCTTGGCTTGAGCCGACTGAGCGCTTCCGAGCTCAGTCTGTCCTCTTGCAGTACCTTCCCTCCCGTTATCTTTCATGCGGTGTCGGCACTGTTGCAGAAACTCCTTTCTAGCAACTGAGCCCGTCTCGCAAAAAGCGTGAGCTTGTATTCCATGGAACATGGTGTCGTCGATCTGACTCTGCATGCTGCAGCAAATAAACAGAATTCTATGATAGATTTGGACAGTTCGGACGCGGAGAATTGCGTTGTAAGTGCTTCAATTTCTTGGCTCTTTCGTCTGAGCTAGCGGAACTTCCTGCGCAGGGAAAAAAACTGGCCGCTGCCTTCGGGGAGCTTTGGCTTGGGTCGGCCGCGGCTGTGTACGAAGTTGTGGAACGTGGCATACTTCAGAGCGTAGTTTTAAATGGACAATATTTGATCCGGGCAGATGACGCAGGCCCAGGCTAGGATTCCCGAGTGAAATAAATGGTCCCTTTCTCATGTCTTCCCTCCGGTCATCTTTGAATCTGTTCAAAGGAATGAAGCACTCGGGCCGCCCACGATGTGATGCTCACTGCCACACCGTGGTTCCTTCGCACTATTATTATCTCCTTGAATGTCGGCCTCAAACCATACTCCCCCCGGAATTGGAAAGGATGATATGTGAACTTGCAGCATTTCTTCACCCAGACTCCATGCTATCGTTGATGCTCGTCGCACATCGCCTTAAAATCTGGTACGGCCTCGATTTCTTTTCATCGACCATCCTTTTGAAGAGATCGATAGTATTGACCCACTCCTTTACGCTGTCCTCACCATAGTCCCTAACGATCTGCTATTTCCTAAAACCAAGGCCCGTTCCTACTCCAAGCCCAGGAAATCCACAAGTTATTGGACTCGAGGGACGCACCGTTCCTGCGTGAACAAGTTCGGCATATATCCTTTCGTCGACCACTGCCCACGGAATCATTATCGCGGTGCTCTCTGCGTGCGATGCTACCATAAATCTCGCTCTCCCCGATAGCCGTTCTCTCTTTCCGTGTCTCGAATATCTTCCGATACAGCGATTGTCTGTTGATATGCACGCACTATTCCATCCCGCCCAGCCAAGCTTCACGCACCCTCTCATTCGCCCATGTCACGCATCTGGACCTTCGCGAATGAAGCGACACGGGGTGGGAGACATAATCCGGCCTTGCATCGATTCCCCGACTCACCCATCTATCCTTCGCCCGGCGCAACGTGACTGCGTCCCTCTGGCACGGAGCTCTGACCAATTGTCCGTTGCTTGAAATTGTTGCAATGTTGTGCATTCCTTTGAACTACCATGAACTACCTAGTCGGCTCAATTCTAGTTCCGATCCACGATTCGTTGTCATGCTGTTGGTGGATTACGAAGCGGACTGGGTGCTCGGGACACGGGCGGGGCGGATTATTAGGCCAGAGCGGAGGCGATGAGCTGGGAACAACGGGAGAAAATCACGTAACGTGAGTTGCTTTCACGCGAGAAGCCCACTCTAACTCTATCGCAGGTAAGTAATTTATCTTTCGCGCTGTACAGGCCATCTCTCCATTACAACGATCGTCGTTTATCGCGGTCTCCCTCTGTTATGTCGGTTATTCAATCCTGATATACATACGATGACACGTTTGCGCATGTATTTAATGCTCAAGTACTTAAGGGCCACCACTCTTGGCCCTCCGGGACGCCGATTATTTCCTTGCGCGCCAGAGGATTTTTGGGAAGTTTGTCTCGGGAACTCTGATGAGAGGGAGCAGACGTGAGCTATCTCTCCCGATAACAGTGATTGCCTGCCTGCTGGAAAATCACGTTCTTCCGCTCAACTTAGAAAGCAGAGCGTCAGCGCGACTGAGGCAAGAGACTTGAGCCGGATGATTTCGCGTGCCGAGCACCTACCAACGTATACAAAAATGGGGTACCCTCTCCACCTCTGCAGTCGAACGGGAAAGTTTGTGCAAACCGTATCCGTACCATCCAAAGTTCCTTATCCGAGACTGAATTCCCGTTAGGTTTGTCTTGCGCGATCAGGCGTGATCCAATATTTCAGGACCGGTTCCAGGCAGATGCGCTTCCGAAGCTAACCGTGGACGATTTTCATAGATATCTTCGCAGCTAGCTCTATTTTGCAGGTCGTGAAGAGAATAACAACGGTCATGTCGAAGATGCAGTTCTTGGTTCTGGGAGCACTGAACCTCGGAATAATTGCAGACACACAGTGAGCAGTGGGACAACGAGGACACGGCCCGAGCTAACGTAGATGCACAGCCATAAATGCAGGATCCCGCGTCCAGCAAGTGGAATGACAGCAGGGTTACGCGCGCAAATGTGGCCGGACCGCCGACAGGATTACATTACCACAGAAGTTCTTCCAGATTGTAGGAATTTTGTTGTGATTTGGCAGGCGGTTACAAGCCCGCACTTGTCAACTGAACTCCGCAAGCAGAGTAGGAGAGGGAGTAGGAGTACGGAGCCCGATGGAGTCGGAGTACGGAGTCGGGGACTTACGTTAAGTTAACGGAGTCGGGGACTCAGCGGAGTAACCCAAATGGAGCTGCGGAGTACGGAGTACGGAGAAGGAGTTCACACGACGGACTCCATTTATGTTATGGCACCTCATGGTTCACGGTTCCTTGGACAGCCTTTAACTAAGTATTTATGAAAAAATGAAGATGAAAAAAATGAAGACGAAACAAAACAGAGAATTCTGTACAGTACATGTACAGTACATCTACATGCTATTGAAAGTGTGCCAGGAATCCGAAGCCGTCGAATGTCGAAACTCGAGGTCAAAAAAGTGTAATCAGGTCTTTCCCGCTCGCCACCAGCTCGTTGAAACTCCATGCCTAAATGCCCGTGTGAGCTCAGCAACATCGACACAAACATCTTGACTCACAAGTCTGGTTCAAAGGCTCATATCATCATGCTCATACTCACGTCAGCACGACCACAACAACCATCTCACGTCCCACACCCGCAGAAGAGCTCGAGTGCGAGACGGCGTTCATGTGCAAGCTCGAGGAGCTCATGGAGACAAGCAGGTTGATATGTTCGGCAGCGCAGAGGGTGCAGAAGGCGCGCGCGGAACGGCCAGCAAATCGGAGGATGACGCTCGTTTGCCCGCTGATTCAAGGCGAGGCGTGGACCTGAGGGCTGGTAGCGGGAGCTGGGATGATGGGCTTGGTGAGGCCGACTCGGAGGGGAGCGTACATCTTTGGGCGTGGGGTTGTATGCAAACGCGCACGAGGCGGGGCGGTGGGAGGATCGAGTTTGGCTTGTTTTTTATATGTTGAACGGCGGAACGGAAGTGATCGAGTTAATTAAATGGAGGCGGAGACAATTCTGTCTCGCGGATATCGGATCGTGGATACGGATTCGGATGTTCCCAGTGCCGATCCCCATTGCATTCCAGTACTGTCTCATATGTGAGTCACCGCAACCAATAACGAAGGTACCCATGGCATGAGTTCGAATCAATATCTTTCCCGAGCACGCAGCAGCCCGGCTATTTTTCTTTGGTCTTTTCTTCATCCGATTTGAGCCGTGGGACAGGTTTCGCTTTATTTTACTCAGAGTGACATACATACGCACTGCCACGGAAAGGTTTTGAGGGTTATAACCTCGTTTCAATTGTGGCAATAAATATTTCCCTGCAAATAATCCACCGTGTAAACTGCTCAGAACTATACGAAAGTCTATATGGACGTCAAGTGAAGTTATTTCATCAGCGAATTATACGTCGGCAGATGCCGGAACGAAATGATACGATCGGGTGATGAGAGATACTCGCCCGAAATCCCCGAGACCAGCAGGTTGAATGTACTACTTACCTGATGCAGTACAGCTCGGGGTTGGCGCCAACTTGAAGTGCTAGTATCATGGGACGACCGGTCCGGGTTCAACCGCATCATATCAGATTATAGATTCCAGACCTAGACTCGCCTAGACCGGCAACCATCTTCATGATCAACCGAAAACAACAATCACGCTTTATCCTTCTTCCTCCTCCCCTCCGCACCTCTGAGTCTCCGTGCTCCTCCCTCCCTCCAGTGATCCACTCCGCCCATGGTCCTCGGCCCGCGCGCTCGTCAGCTCCTCCCCTACATCAACTTCGCCGTAGCCACCACCGCCCTCGGCTTCCAGACGATGGTGCTCTACCCTGGCACGCCCAGCTCGACGCCGGGTTCCACGTCCTCAAGCGTGAGCAGGCGGAGATACTGAGGGGATACCACGATGCGAAGCTGCAGCGATTCGCGCAGCTCGAGGCCCGCATGAAGGAAGTGGAACGGAGGATACAGGTGCGTTGGCAGGCGTCATTTTGCTGTGATTCATGGCACTTATATCTGGATTGCAAGTCGCTTGACCGGGGAGGGATTACGGAGTCGCCATAGTCGGGTTACTATTCGGCAATCGTCCGCGACCCGTCGACGTCCATATGACCCCCAATGCCGCCCGCTACATCGCATATCTGCCATCTCGCATACCACGTAGATGAAGACTAGACGACGAATTTCGATGCCTCGACAAATTATCTGTTTCTCCCCCCAATTGCAGTTAATCTCAGGGAAGAAATAATTGCCGGCATTCTGCATCTCAGTCGCCGGTCTGGTTCCCTAGTTACCTGTCTCTCGCACGAATTGCAGTTTAGATCCATATCCGCTGCTTTTCCGACTCTTCGTGGGTTAGTGCCCATCTGGAAGCCTCACTCCCAGAGAACCCAGAGACACGTTTCAGGCTCTTGTTCCCAGAGTTCAATTTTATTCTTGGACAGCACTACACCCGTTATTGCAGTTTACTTCAGAGACTACAGAACCTGGCCTTCAACTCCACGAGATCTTTAACAAATGAAACAACAGACATACAATATTGGCTAGACTACGGACTAATCAAGCTTCAGTGTCGGAGGACTCAGTGCTGTAAGTGATGAGCCCGAAAGGTGCGCGCTTCTCCGCCGCTGGGTCGGCATCCGCTTCGGCGCCCTCGGCGTCAGTGCCCCAACGGTAGCTGGCAATACTGAAAGGTGAGCGCTTCTCCACCGCTGGGTCGGCATCCGCCTCAGGGCCCTCGGCGTCAGCGCCCAAACGGTAACTGATAAGACTGAGAGGTGCGCGCTTCTCCACCGCTGGGTCGGCATCCGCCTCGGCGTCAGTGCCCCAACGGTAACTGGCAATACTGAAAGGTGAGCGCTTCTCCACCGCTGGGTCGGCATCCGCCTCAGGGCCCTCGGCGTCAGTGCCCCAACGGTAGGTGGTAACACCGAGAGGTGAGCGCTTCTCCACCGCTGGGTCGGCATCTGCCTCAGGGCCCTCGGCGTCAGTGCCCCAACGGTAGCTGGCAATACCGAAAGGTGCGCGCTTCTCCACCGCTGGGTCGGCATCCGCCTCGGCGTCAGTGCCCGCATGGTAACTGACAATGCCGAAAGGTGCACGTTTCTCCACCGCGGGGTGGGTATCCGCCTCAGGGTCTTCGGCGTCAGTGCCCCAACGGTAGCCGGCAATAGTGAAAGGTGCACGCTTCTCCACCACTGGTTCAACGTGTGCGGCATCTGCCTCTGGGTCCTCGGCATCAAAGCCCCAACGGTAGCTGCCAAAACCGAAAGGTGCGCGCTTCTCCACCGCGGTATCAACGAGTGCGGCATCCGCCTCAGGGCCCTCCGCGTCAGTGCTCCAACGGTAACTGGCCAGACCGAAAGGTGCGCGCTTGTCCGGCCACTCGGCCTGGAATGGACCTTTAATGTAGACATCCACAAAAGGTGCGCGCTCTGCCAAATTGGCAATATGTGAGAAATGATCAGTTACAAAGAAAAACATCTCGGCAGCGTAAGGTTCTACCTTCGTCCGGACCCGTGACGTATACCCAGCCGGGCTCGCTGCGCGCCTTGAGCTCGGCGGGTGCGCGCCTAGCAATCGCTGCGAAACAGAGTCAGCACATATCGTGGAAACAAAGTCCTGTTGACCGTACCTCTGGATGCGGTGGGTTCGACGTGCCCAAGAGAGAGAACGAGTACAATGAGCACGGGAGAGAAACGCATGATGAGAGCAAGTTTTGTGAGAGATTTGAATTCGAATTGGCCTGTTGTGATCAAATGAACTATTGGTGAATGCTGGGGCCTTTTTTATATGATTATCGGTAACATCCAACCCAATGGATCAATCATACTGAACCAGACACCGTCAGGTGAGCGCACCCGTCGTCAAATCTAGATGCATTTTCACCTTCCCTTTCTAAAATCACCGAATCTATCCTCCGAGTTGCTCTTTTTCGTCATATCACGATCGGGCTGAAATCTTCCTTATCCAGCCAGGAATAAACGTCCTGTTAAGGTGCGGTGACCCGACAATGCCTGGCAGCATCGTTGATTAAGAAGATCGTCCCCCAAGGGGAGTCTTTCTTTGCGTGGCATCATCGACTTGGTATAATATCCATTCCAGCGAACATCATTTGAGACCAATCCCGCAGTGTCCGACCTCGGCGATAAAGAAACGCTGGCCGCCGTCACTAAATCAATCAGCATGCGGATTAAGAGGCTTCAAAGCCCTCCACCTCCGCGACATGCGAACTTCAACTTGTAACGCAGAACTGAGGCGGATCTCAGATCAGACTCAACTCAAACACATGATGGGCAGATTTTTTGGCGAGTCACAAATGGGAGGGCGCACAAGTGAGAGGAAAACCCCATTGTCACCGTCGGACCGAGCTGTGTCAACCATTAATTAGCCGATGTAGTAGGGTGTCATGATAGAGTCCAGCCGGCACATGAGAGTCGTTCGTTTTGGATTACAACGAGAGCGGCCTTGGAAACCCTGGACTGAGCTGATCGACTAGTACTCATTATATGTTTTCCATCCCCGCGACCCGGGACCGCCGAACGCCGTGATCCAACACAGTATGTGCGGCGAACTAAAGTTCTATTAGTAAGAATGGATTTTAATACTAACGCCGCTTTCATCGGCGAAGGAAATGTAGTCGCCGAACAAAGCGTTGCAACCCCGGGAACCTGGCCTTTCGTTCGCCGCAGTCAGAATGGATCTAAGCACCACCCATGGTTCGTTATCTTCCTTCAATGCAGACGCCGCTTTCATCGGCGGGTTGCCGAATAAAGCATTGCAAGACATGAAAGAATGAATTGACACACGAGCCCCGTGGAACCCGGCTCCCCCGACCGTCATGCACACATACACACCTAAAAAAGGAAAATTCCCGCCTTGTTAAAAGGCAGGTGGAAAGTAAAACTGTTCACCGCACTTTTACATCGCAGGAGAGTTCATCATTCAGATACGAGGAAAGTTGTATTTTTAGCACGCCTTTCAGTTGCCGGAGAAAGAAAGACTTTCGACAAAAAAGAGAAAGGACGGTTGAAAGTAGATCTTTCAACCGTGCTTTCACCGAAGTTGAAAGAAAAAAATTCAAATGTGGAAAAAAGTGTACTTAAAGAACACCTTTCCGCCTGCCCTTCACCTCAACGGAAAGGAAATCTTCCAGGTAGGCGGAAAGGCTAGATTCACTGCGTTCCGGCCCCCACTGGACAGACCTCTGTCCCCCCTCGTCCAGCTGTGGCTATATCTGTCTACCCCCTGCCAAACTCTGTCTATGGGGGTAGACAGAGGGTTGTGGACACATGTCTGTCCCCGCTCGTCCAGCTGTGGCTATATGTGTATATGTCATGTGGACACAGTCCGGCTACCGGAGTCTATGTCTGTCTACGTGCGTCTACGCATTCACTCAACTGTTGTGATTTTTTTGCTCAATGTAGGTCTACCTCTGGCTACGTTGATCTTTACGTTGGTCCACCCTCTGTCCATGTCGGTCGACTCACGTAGACAGATACAACGGACATAGACATACCATGTCTACGTGGTGTAGCCATACATAGCCACATATAGCCGGACTGCCTTGTCTAGGGCTCTGTCTATGCATATAGCCAGACCCTCTGTCCATTGGGGGCTGGAACACAGTGATTAACATTCAACTTTCCGCGCCACTTTCAGAGGCGCTGAAAGGAATATATTCTCAAATTATGAAAGCATCGTGGAAATATAAACTTTCCGTTACACCCTGGGGTGCACCTCCTCGTTCTAACAAAGCGGGAATTTTCCTTTTTTCGGTGTGATACATTCCCCGAACACTGTCGTTTCAGAGTGGACAGCAGAACATGTAGATTTCAGATACTGCGCCGTGGAGCAGAGAAAAATCAACCAGTATTGTCCCATCGAACGGGGGGTTGAAATCTGTAGCGAAATCTCGGCAATGAGCATGCCACCATAATTAATTTGGGTAATCAGACTTGAATCAGACAGCTAGATACGAGAACGGAAATCTTGGCTAGTATTCTAGCTACGCTACGCTACCATAGGGTTCTGAGCTACCCCAGCTGCATAAATTCAAATCCTACAAAGCCAAATTAATGGAAAGTGCGATGACTGTTGCAATATACGAACCAAGGGGGGGATTTGAGAAGACCTGGTCAAACTCCAAACGACACGTCGTGCAGACCACCTCAACTGTGATTTGCATGTTCCCAAGACAGTGAAAACGAGGTGTTGGAGCCCGTAACTCTTGCCCATCCAGCTCCAAATCGCGGCGCTGAGTTTCTATGCTCGTGAAATTGACCGTGCCCAACAGGGAGACACGCTTGGGGCGTGTGTTCCAGCTCATGGTTTTCAAGGTGTCCGGGTCCGCTGGGGCGGTGAGATTCCAGATTTCGATGGCAGTGAGATCCCCATCCGAGCTATAGCTTTTGTTGCCCGCCATGAGCTCGGCCGTGGAGGAAACCCACCCGGTCAGGTAACACATTTGCCAAGAGCTCTTGGTTTTCCAATGGTAAATCATCGAGTCCTTGTTGAACAGCCTTCAGTAGTTTTCCGAGAGACAGATTGAGTAGACCTTACAGAAGGGCTCAGGACAACATGTGGTCCGGATTGGTAAACAGTATCAGGCGCCGCCGCATTTGCGCGTGTGATGTACTTGGGAAATATCATGCGGGGAACTGATACATGGGTTCAGTTACCGATTGTCCGGGAGTGGAGCGGACGCACATTTCATTTTCCTCTCTATGAGGAGGTCGGAGGCTTTTTCCAGGTTTGGGGAAGGAATGGCCATGCGAAGACTAGATTCGATTTCCTGTGGAGTGAAGAGCAACTCTGGACCTGATAAAACGCTCAGATGGAACGCGGCTGCTGCGCATATGGCTACAAGAGCCACTAGCGCGCTAAAAAGACGCGGGTAGCGGGTTGAGTCCTCCTTCATGTGTTCTTGGGATTCGATTCCCTCGTCCGTGCTGTCCTCTGGTGCGGTCGACATCAGGGGAGTGTATTCCCTCATATTTGCCGAGGGAGGTCCCGCCATGGCAGAATTAAGAAAATTTGAGGGTTTGAGGGCGAGGTAGTCAGAAACCTGTGCAAATTAACCGTTTTCAATATCTCCATACCCAGAGCACCGAACGGTCTGACAGGGACTGAGATCGGTCAACCGGCGGTTGCTACACCTGAGTTGATTGAATGTCCGTCGAAATGCCGCATCTCAGACGCCGTGACCGGAGTGGACAAGATGCTGGTGCGGCGAGCCAAAGCCGCCGAGCGAACTAAAGCCCCGGGTTTGGACACTCATGCATGCACTACGTGAACGCCGTAATTCCAAACACCGAACACCGTCCTTCTGGAAACAACAAATCAACAACCTTGGACCAGAAATGATTTCCCCACCTGAATGAACGCCGACGAACAAGGACACATCAGAATGCCAGCAGGTGCGATAAATGGAGAACAGTGCCTACACTTCATGCAAGTAATCTGCCTCTTGCCCTCGCGAACCACGAGCTTACTTCTCAACAATGGTCAAATTGCCAATTCCCAGCACATTGGAAATTGCCTTGACTGGGCTCCTAGTCAGCATCGGCCTCAATCTATCCGCCATCTACGTCTTCCGCGCTCAACCGGGCAGCTGCACCCATGTGGGGCCAGTCGACGACAGCCGTTTCAGTGGGTGTCGTGATCCCATGCACATCCAGTGCGCTGATCCAACATTCCAAAGGCTATAAGGGCAACGACCACCCGTATAAGCTACCTCTCCAGGTACCGTTGGTTGCGCTCAAGATCGAGGACAGCGAAAGATACAGCCTTTCCGGTTTCAACGCATATGTTGACTGGCGCTCCACCGATCTCTTCCCGGGCGGCAATGGTTTTGTAAGATTGGGACCGGACGGTGGGTTTGGCATCCCTCTTTGTTGAAATAATTGACGGCGACATACCTTTCACGGAACCCCAGGTCGAAATTTCGGTATATCAAGAGCCTCGTGATGCATGTCGAAGTTCTGACCAAGGTTGTACAGGTATCGCGATGTTTCATCAGATGCATTGTCTGCAGATTATCAGGACGGCAATCGTGGAAGGCGAAGCGGATCACCATGTGGGCCACTGCCTCAACCTCCTTCGCCAGACTGTGTTGTGTACCAGTGACACCACCCTCGATGCCCTCAACTCCAAACTGGGGACAGATGGGCTTGGAATTGTTCATGTCTGTCGTGACTGGCAGAAGGTCTACGATTTCGTCGAAGAGAATCAACTTAGATACCTGAATGGGACTAGTCTCCCATAGACAGACACTACAACAGAATTTTGCTCGTACCTCGCATGTCGTAGTCTGTTGATAATTGGATGGAACGCAGCTGCCGCGCAGATGGCTACAAGAGCCACTAGCGCGCTAAAAAGACGAGGGTAGCGGGTTGAGTCCTCCTTCATGTGTTCTTGGGATTCGATTCCCTCGTCCGTGCTGTCCTCTGGTGCGGTCGACATCAGGGGAGTGTATTCCCTCATATTTGGCGACGGAGGTCCTGCCATGGCAAAATTCAGAAAATTCGAGAGTTTGGGGGGCGAAGTGGTCAGAAAACTTGTGCAAATTGACCGCTCTAAATATCTCCATACCCAGAGCACCGAACGGTCTGGCATTCGTGATGGGACTGAGATCGGTCAACCGACGGTTGCTACACCTCAGTTCATTGAATGACCGTCGAAATGCCGCATCTCAGACACCGCTACTAACAGAAAGGTGTGCTGTCTCAGACTGTCATGTTTGCTAACGAGGCCCCCGCATTTTCCGCCAGAATGTGGGACCCATAACACTCCATTCGAGCGCACGTATACATGAAGTAAGAGCCGTGTAATCACTAAGACCTGGCCACAAGACAGTCGATCGTACGGATGACCTTTTCCCTACTTCCCTGATAGAGGCATCAGATTTGGAACGAAATGAAAGAGAGCTCAGGAAAGCACGCTTTATCTTGACCGCTACCAGCGTCAATCTGACAGCCCTTGCAAATTTAGCGATGGGCCCGCTCGGAGCGGCCACAGGGGCAATGTCTGGCTGTGAGCCATTCGGCGGCTGGTGCGATGCTGTCCTCTGCGATCGTGTGCTGGAGCCAGGAGTCGTGCTGGCTCCGTCCGCCTTTTTAGGGATCGGCATAAGTCGACCAGTGCCGGTGTGTCCATATTGATCCTGAAGTCTAGCGTAGGCTGCTGCGTAGTCCTTTCGCGGTGGACGCTGCGCCGCTGCCAGCTCTGAGGTAGAGTTCACAGAGATGTCAGAGATGTTTAATGCACTGGTGAACATCTAGGTGTGCCGTGTGCCTGTGTCTGAAGGGGTGGGAGCTTTTAACACGGATTTATATCTCCGGACCCACCGTGTTGGGTGCCACGTCAAACAGCACCAGATCGCATTAGTCCGTGCATTCGATGAGAATAATAAATATGTTCAGTGTCCCACCAAACGGCATGCCGCCATGCTAGACATCCGTGATGATGATTCAACCCCGCTGTAATTGGAGATCCCGCGGAATAGAACCTCTGGACATGCCAGAGGCCAAATACAAATGCAGCCATCGAACAAAAGTCCTCTGTCTTGTGAATTTGCGAGGTGTCCCATGTAGATTTCTGGCGAAATGGTTGGCTTGTTTCCGATCAATCTATTTTAATTATTCTTCAGCGCTTTCAACACTCATGACTTTCAAGAACTACAACCAATCCGTCGAAGATGAAATGAGGAAGCGTGACCCGATGGATATTGGCTGCCCAGGGGGAGATGATGCCGAAAAGAATAGTAATCATCGCAGTTCAACCTCATTCGTTATCCTTGTTGATTAGTCCCTGATTTTTCTCGCAAGGGGACTACAGTTTCCGCATGTTATTCGGCGAAGCCAGGTCTCATGGTGGCCAGGAGTAATCCACCGCTTGATTAACTCCTTCACATTAGTCCCTACGGTTTGTTCGGCGACCACTTTTCCATGGGGATGGATAGCCATTTCGAACAGTACGCCCAGATGATTTTGATTCATCGACCGACTCTCCAGACTAAACCCTAGCAGTACCACGGAAGAGTTGCGTTCGTAGTGATTCTGGTCGTAAACGCCGTTGCAATCGAACAGTACATTTCCAGCCTGTATTCGGGCTGTGCTCGTGCGTCTGACACAAGGAGGGAAGCGGGTCTCATAGGTATTGCCTGCCAATGGAGGGATGATACCGAAAAGTGGTAGCCCGTACTTTCGAGATCCGGTAGATATACTGTAGTGTACTCGAACACCCCAGTTTGGCTGTGTGAGGCACATCGAAATCACGATCGAGGTTGTTTGTACGAGTAATATGGAGTTCGATCAGATCTTCTCCACGCCTCCCAATAATCTTTTCGTCGATTAAGTAAGTGTTCGCAGGAGTTGAATTGATGCAGCTGTGATAGTCTGAATGGTGGTGTATGTTAAGAAGGTGAAATCACCTGGCTCTGGTGGCTTCGGAGGAGTGTTCAATACCTCAGGCTCTTCTATCATACACCATACGATGCAAAATTCCTGCCCCTTCAAGTTTGCAGAATATGAACTTGTATAAGCTAGCTTGTTGAGTGTGAACCAAGACAAAGTCAAAGGGTTTATCTGCACATTCCATTTCGTAGTTCCAAATTTTTGTCCGCATGTGTTGGTTCGCGCTGTCCACTCTGACACGACGGTGTTCGGGGAATGTATCCTTCTGCACATGGCGGTCGGGACGGGGGGGGTCCACGGGTCTCGTGTGTCAATTCGTTCTTTCGGGTCTTGCAACGCTTTGTTCCGCAACTACTTTTCCTTCGTCCACGGGGTTGCAACGCTTTGTTCGGCGACTATATTTCCTTCGCCGATGAAAGCGGCGTTCCGGAGTGATTTATTAAAATTCATTCTGACTGATAGAGCTTTCGTTCGCCGCACAAACTGTGTTGGATCACGGCGTTCTGCCGTCACGGTCGCAGGGGTGGAAAAAACATAATGACCGATTTGGACCAGCTCGCAGAGTTTCCAGACTCTCCAAGGCCGCTCTCGTTGTAATCCGAAACGAACGACTCATGTGCAGGCTGGACTCTATCATCGGCTAATTAGTGGAGTTCGGTCCGACGGTGACAATGGGGTTTTCCCCTCAATTTTGCGCCCTCCCATTTGTAACTCGCTAAAAAAGCCTTCATCTGTTCTGCCCCATCATGTGTTGGAGCTGCGTCTGATCTGGAATCCTACCCCATCGGTTCCGCGTTACAAGTTGAGGACAGTGTGAGGTTTGGCGAGCAGTGACCCGTGTGTGAAAATATTTCGAGTCTTATGGGAATCTTATGGAAGTTTTCACCGAATCTTCCAGCCCGCTGCCGAAGGCGAATGGCCAGATTCGAACCCATCGTAACCATCAAGCGGCATTTTGCACTGCCACGCCCAGTATATCATCAGCGCTGAAAGACGGACTCCGCCCTGACGCCCCAGTGTCCCCGTCCATCACGATGTCGTCTCTGTCATAGCTGTTGAACAAAAACAGGCATTACCTACCAGGAGAACCGGTTCCAACTTCAGTAGGGGGTTCGAATCGCGTAGCCTCGTAAGTCTGCCCTACGGCTGCCCGATAAAGTGGGCTTATTGCCGTAGTTCTCGTTTACAACATCATGATGTGAAGTGCTTCTGTGCATGTGCGAGTAGCGTCTGTCTTATCTAAGTATGGGGGCCGTAAGTTAGGAGCGCGCAGTCTCAAAGGAGATATTCAGTCGCACACGATACGGATCAATGTTCTCGCAAGCTTTTATTTGAGTGACCACAATCCCTACCGTGAGGAGCTGCTACTACCCCTCGCAATTGTTAAGCTCGAGAATCACACATTACATGGCAGATTACGGGGGATACGCAATGTCTATAGCCGAAACGGGGGAATGATTAGGGGCCGCCGGCGGCGGATGGTTGAGACTTGTTTTCGATCTGTCTGATGAGATGCACCCGCATCACCGCACTAGCGGTGAAATGATATTCTCCGAGCGGACGCGCTCAAGGTCCGATTGTTCCATGTAAACATTCAATTCAACAGACTTACATTTTGGGTCTACAAGAAAGAAATCGGGAATTTCCGGAAACCAGGATGAGAGGTCTTTCAGAGACGCTTCAGCATTATATATGACGCCCTACTTCGGTTTGTTGGGGCAAGAATCGGGTTGTAAAATAAAAGACCCAAATTCTCACTGTGATAACAATCCGTTGCGCTGTTCACGGGTACCAGTTAATCAAAGGATGCCGGCGCTCTCGCCTAAACTGGCTTGACTCCAACTTGACTCACGCGTTCCCATCGCCCAAGATTTTTCTACTCCTTGACTCGCACGTGGGCTTGGACACGTCTTCAACTTGCTCTGCGCTATCATGCCACGGTACCAGCTCCAAATCGCCATCGCACTCAACGTCTCTGCTGCTCTGAGCGCGCTCTTGTTCTATCTCACCCGGCCTAAGGAGGGGAAGATTCACCTCCCCATTCACGCCTCGAACCAGCGCGACGCGCCAGAGGACACCTATCCGGAAGGAGATCCGTTCGATGTGACCACGGCTGAAGATGTTCTGGATGGCTACCCTCTGGATGAAGAAAGGTTCTGGGCGAAGGTTAGTAAAAGATACATTCCCTGGCATGCGTCTTGAACGCGAGCAACATTCTCACGCAGATGCGGACCAGAAAAATAAGACTGTCCTCCATAATGGCTCTCTTGGCGTTGATTGAGGCCGTCCGCCTCGGTCTCGGCGGACATGTTTCTATCTGCACATTACACGTTTGTTTCGCTCTCTACGTCCTCGTCGTCGCCATCTGTTCTGTCTATCGCCAGACCGTACCCCTCCACTCTGCTTCTGTCTGGCACTTGACATGCCTAACCCTGCTGGCCGTCGCTCTCATGGGATTTGCGTCAATTTTGCCGTCTGAAACCCTTCCGGTAATCGTCATTGGCACGCAGGACTCCATCCTCACATCTCTGTCCCTGTGGTACGCCTCCCTGGTGCTCTACACCCTGGCACTCGTCACGGCTGTGAACATCCCCTGCAGCCCCCTGCTTTACTATCCTCCCTCCTTGATATATTCCGAGAAAACCGCACTGGCCATCACGCACAAGGAAGAAAACAACGTTACAGGTGTCTACGGTAATGATCGCATCCCCTAATAATTCACGGTCTCTCGTTCATTCTTCTGATGCAGGAGCCTCCCCGTGGAGCTTCATACTATTCTCCTACTCAACCAAAGTCGTGATGCTGGCCAACACAGTCGCGAGCCTTGAGATCGGCGACCTCCCCATCCTCACAGCCGACATGCGCGCGACCTTCCAATACGCCTCCATGCGGCGTGCCTTGCGCGACTTGAAGCAGCTTTCAATTGCAATTGGGTCATATGCATGGCGCGCGCAGATTGGCACGGGGACGACGCTGGGGTACCAGCTCGTACGCGTCAATAGCGTGGGGCTCGTCATCATGTGCGTCCTATCCCTCGTGGTGGGCTCGCTATTCTACATTCCGCCGTTCTTCATGAGCCGTGTCCTCTCGTATCTCGAACGGGATCCGGAGAGGGAACACACGGAGTGGGGGTGGGTGTGGGTGATATGCCTCTGCGGGTCGAATCTTCTTCTGGTTTTGGGTGCGTTTTTCCTTCGTTTTCTTTGGGTTTTACGTGCTTCGGTGATACTAATATATTCCACAGTCACTGGTAAGAACTCAGTCCTCTTTGCTCTGTATATATAGTTAATTAACCGCCCCGTAAACCGCCCCGTGCGGTTTAGGCCAACTATGGTCGCTCACCACCGCTACGCTCCACGCCCGAATCCGGATCCAGCTCAACACGTCTCTGTTCGCAAAGACGCTTGTAAGGAAGGACGTCGCATCCTCCTCGTCCTCGTCCCCTTCCCCTTCTGATCCGGCGACGGCTTCCTCGGATACGCCTCCCCCCGGATCCGGATCTGAGACCGCGATCCAACTTCAACAAAAAGAAAAAGAAAGAGAAGACGAGTTCTCTTCCAAGGCACAGATCATGACGCTCATGTGCGCTTTTCTTCCTTCTTCTCTTCAATTCCCCTCTCCTCATTTAATCAATCGCGAATTCCAATACTCACGCACTCACGTTCGTTCATGCAGGACGACAGACGTCGACCGCGTCGCGAGATTCACGCACCAGCTTTTCGTCCTCATCGGTACGTACCCGCCTTTACCTTTATCTACTTCTCTTTCGTCAAGCCACAGAGATGAGCTGAGAAACTGGATAATTCACACAGACGCACCGATAGAGCTCGCCGTAGGGACCGTGTTCCTGTACAACCTGCTCGGTACGCATTTTCTTTCTTTCTTACGGCTTACCCTTGGGCCGAGGAAGAGGGTGACTTACTGATGTGAGAGCAGGAAGGTCGTGTTTCTTCGGACTAGGAGTCGCGGTTCTGTGCATGCCGCTGAATCATTATGCGGGGAAGGTTATTTCGAGTGGGTCTTTCTTTCATTCTGTCCCTTTATATATATATATATGACTTGTCTCTTCAAATGCACTCGATTTGATGATACTAATCGAATATCCAGGCACACAGGATGACCTCATGAAAGCGCGCGATGAGCGGGTTGCGCTGATGAACGAGGTCTGTCTCCCCTCCCTCCCTCCGAACTTCAGCTCGTTTTGAGTATCGAGCATGTATTTTTCTCATCATCGCCGGTTCTGATACAGGTCCTCGGTGGAATTCGTATGTTGAAGGTCAGTTGGTTGGGTTGTTGGATAACTTCCGTTCCATCGCTCCTCCTGACGAGCTCGCGGAAACCCACCAAATTATTACAGCTCATGGCATGGGAACGCAGCTTCGAAGCGCGCATAATGAAAATCCGCACTAAGGAGCTCAAATACCAGCGCTTGAATTATATCATCGAGGTGAGGCTGCTGCTTTTTGGTCTCCTTCATCCTTCATACCATACCCGTGATTGCTCACCTCTCCCTAGGCTTTGTTGTCGGGACTCTGGTATGTGGTGGTTGGATTTAACTCTAATGCTCTGATATTTACATGTACGTCCTACGCGTCTCGCCCGAAGGAACATGGCGCCAATAATCGTCACTGTCGTGTCGTTTTATCATTTTGCGGTTATTCGCGGGGAGGCGTTGACTCCTTCGATTGCGTTTACGTCGGTGCGTAGCACTGCTACTTTGATCACTAATTTTACTCAGGGCAGACGACAAATAGGTCATTGGTATAGCTAACTTACATCTTCTTTGGGGAGTTTGTTCTGACGGTTAGCCTCATGTAGTATTTAACGAGCTCAAATTCGCCCTGGCGGCAATACCGGAAACGTATATCAACCTCCTCCAGGTATAGTTCTCGATGAAAGGTGGTCGTTCAATCCATTCTGATCTTTTCTGGCAGAGCATCGTCTCACTTCGACGTATCGAAAAGGTTAGTACTGGGCTGCTGAATTCCAGGGTTATTCTGTCGCTCATTCCCGTAAAACTTACTAGTATCTGCATATGGCAGAAGTGAAGCCCGTCCTTCCCATAGGGAAACAGTCGCAGGAATTAGCGTTCCAATCCTGCACCGTCACCTGGCCGCAAGATCGCTCTCCTTTCAGCGCCAATGTGAGCGCCGCACCCTCCACCGCGCCGACACCGCGGTACAAGTTCGTCCTCCTGGACCTGACGCTGAAATTCCCTCCGGGCGAGCTGTCGCTGATCTGTGGGAAGCTTGGGTCTGGGAAGACTTTGCTGCTCCTCGGTATGTCGTTGAATCCCATTACATTTCATTTTATGGTGATTCTAACGTGCACATCCAGCTTTACTCGGCGAAGTGGATGTTCTGAGCGGGCAGATGATGTGCCCGCGCTCTCCGGCTGACTCAATCGCTTCTTTCGCAAGTTCTCGTCCCACAAAGGAGGACTGGGTTGTTCATGGGATATGTGCCTACGTTCCCCAGGTGCGATGTTTGTCTAAAGTATATTTTGCCATCGTTCATTGTTCTTTTTTCTTTTATTCTTTCGTTCAGGTGGCCTGGCTTCAGAACGCGTCCATCAAAGGTGGGTACATTATTCTGTGGCAAGAAAACATAGTATAAGATAACCAATACCGTTCAGAAAACATCCTCTTCAACTTGCCATACGACCAGGAACGATATAATCTGACGTTGGAGGTGGGTACAGGGTATTTCACCCCATGTACAATGCTCATTTTCACAGGTCTGTGCCTTGGTCAGTGATTTGGAGATACTCGAGGACGGTGATGAATCCGAGATTGGGGAGCGTGGGGTACGTATTTTATAAACCAGTCAATTCGCAGTCTTCCGGATTCTCATAATTGGTAACAGGTGAATCTCTCTGGTGGACAGAAGGCCCGAGGTGCGGACTTGTGCTTGTCTTCCGTGTTTTCATGTCACATTTTGCAGTTTCGCTTGCTAGGGCAGTCTGTGAGTATTACTCTCTCTCTACCATCTCATTTGCTAAGCTTACGGTCGGCTTGCCCAGATTCGCGCGCTTCTGTTCTGCTCCTGGACGATATCCTCTCAGCCGGCAGGTTTCTCAACACACTTCAAATAAAACTCTCCCTCACACTTTCTTCAGTCGATGCCCACACCGCCCATCATTTGTATCATTCTTGCCTCAAAGGTGAACTGATGCATGGGCGGACTTTGATTCTGGTTTCGCATCACGTCCAGCTGTGTACTACCGGCGCGTCATACGTTGTTGCGCTCGACAAAGGTCGAGTGCAGTTCCAGGGCCCTCGGGACGAATTCCAACGCTCCGAGGTCATGCGTGGGCTAGTCCAATCGACCACGACAGAAACACAGGACGTCAAAGAGGAGATTGCGATCGACGCGTTCAATATTCCGGGCCACAAAGACGGCAGGAATGGTAATACCGTCGTGACGCCGGCTTCGATAAGTGAGACGGAGAACAAACCGCCCCGCAAATTCTCTGAAGAGGAACAGCGCGCCGTGGGACGGGTTGCATGGAGTGTCTGGGAAACCTATATCCATGCGTGTGGCTCCGCCTGGTATTGGGCGCTTTTTGCCTTGGTCTTTCTCGTTGCTGCACTCTCGCTTCTGGTTGAAAATGGGTGGCTCGCTTATTGGTCCCGAGGCGACGACTCCAAGAGCGCCATGTTCTATCTTTCTATATATGCAGTAGTAAGCCTCTTTTCTCACTGTTCCCTCGGTCAACTGTTTAATATCCCACAAGATTACGACGACTGGTGGGTAACATTTCTCCATTTTGGCCGTCGGAGCTGATATTGGTGCAGGGTTAATTCTGGCAACTGTTCGCTATTTTGTTCTGTGTAAGGGCCTATCTTCTAATCATGTATCTCGGTTTATGGCCGCAACATAGTTCACGGAAGTATCCATGGATCTACTGTTCTTTACCAAAGTCGGACTTTGTCTTGATCACCGTTTTCACAACCTGACACATTTTTACAGAGCTTCTGCAAGCCGTCCTCTTCGCACCCATTCGGTTCCATGACACTGTATCCCGCGGGCGTCTCCTCAATCGCTTCGGCAAGGACTTCGAAGGTAGAACTTTCTCGTGTCATTTCAACACACAGTGCACCGACAGTGTTCAGGCATCGACAGCAACCTCCCTAGTAACTTCGGGAGAACCGGCATTTATCTCATCGCGGCGACCGTGCGTTCCATTACAAATTACTACGTCATCCACTCCAATCTGTATTAGATGGGCGTTCTCAGTGTCAGTTTCGTCGGTGGTACTCCGTTTGTTCTCGGTGCATTGGTTGCCGCGTTCTTTTATTATCAAGGTGCGCGAGTGAATTGTTCGCGCCTCTTCTATTGACTCCGCATTCTCAGTCGCGAGAGTAAGAGCTGTGACAACCCTGATGCAGTCAGCTGACCTTGTTTCAGGTTTATGGCCAGACATGCAGGGATCTGCGACGCTTAGGTACGTATTATTCATTTCTGTGCTTTCACACTTTTTTGATTTGCAATCAGACTCTGTGGTAGGTTCAACTAGTGTGCTGCTTTCCTCATGTTCAATCTCGTTCGCAAGACCCGCTCCCCACTATATTCCATGTACTCGGAAACCATTGCGGGAGTTGCCGTTCTCCGTGCGTTCGGCGCCTCTTCCAAATTTCTTCGCGACATGCTTCGGCACGTTGACACTGTCAGTATTTTGTATCTGAAGTCCCTTGAGATATTTATCATGCCATAGAATTGCAACCCATCTTATTGGACCTGGGGAGTCAATCGCTGGCTGTCGGTATGTATACTCTGTGCCCACTTTAACGCTCTCTATGTTTAAACGTGGTCTAGATTAGAATGACCAGTTTTGCGAGTATTATCACCGCTTTCATGGCCCTTTTGGCGGTACTCAACAAAGACATGTCGGCATCGCTGGCTGGTTTTGCACTCGCCTTTTCGGGCACGGTATGTCCATCGGTGTTCGTAAACGTTCACGCTAATCGTTGCCCTAGATTACTTACGATCTCCTCCTCCTTGTACGTCGCATTCGTCCATTGATTGGTCTATCCGGACGATATTGCAGGTCCGTGAGTTTGTTAGGCTCGAACAAGCCATGGTGAGAAGGTTTCCTGATTTTTTTAACCCCATTGTTTGATATGCGGATTTGCGCAGGTTGGCCTAGAGCGCGTGAAAGAATATTCGGACTTGGCTCAAGAGCCTCCCGAGTTTATCGAACCGCGTCCAGATCCTTCCTGGCCTGAACATGGTGCTATACAGTGCGAAAATCTTGTTATCCGCTATGCTGTGAGACATCGCTTGAAAATCTTGAACAAGTTTCTCAATTCCAAGCCAGCCCGAACTCCAGGACGTACTCCACAACTTAACATTCGACGTTAAACCTGGCGAAAAGGTATGCATCGTTGCCCTCTTACTGCGCTGGCTCAACGATTGCAGATTGGTATTCTGGGCAGAACAGGTACTTGCAGAGGAATTCGACTCTGACCCTTAGTTTAAATGGCCGTCGATTACTGTATAGGCTCCGGCAAAAGTACGCTCGCACTCTCATTCTTCCGCTTCGTCGAGGCGACAGAGGGCCGGATCGTGGTGGATGGACTCGATATCGCGAAGATCGGTCTCACAGACTTGCGCAGTCGGCTTACAATTATCCCCCGTGCGTGTTCGTTTTATCTCTTCGAAAAATGTGTATTTATTGTGCAGAGGATCCCACAATCTTGAGCGGAACATTACGAACTACCCTTGATGTGTTCAACGAATATCACGATGCCGATATTGTGCGTTGCCCAATTTTATGGCGTGGAAATCGACTCGAATCTGCCATGCCAGTTCGAAGCTCTTCGCCGCGTGCATCTAATTCCCTCCGAAGACACTGCGGAAGAAACGGCGGACACCGTAAACGCCAACATGTTCTGCAATCTGGACTCCTCGGTCTCGGAAGGGGGAGAAAACTTCTCTACCGGGTAAGCCGAATGAATTCATCGCACAGCCAAACTAATGGGCCCTGCCAGGGAAAAACAGCTTCTGTGCATGGCGCGCGCGATCTTGAAGCGCTCGAAAATCCTTGTGATGGATGAGGTGTGTGCCTCTCTTTCTTTTGGTTCTACTGTTCAGCTGTCCGTACCTAGGCCACTGCGAGGTTGGTCACTTCTTGCTCTTCAACGATGGATTTTTTATGCCAACTTGACCAGTGTCGACTATGCTACTGATGAGCTCATTGGAAAAACTATCCGGCAGTAAGGTCGAGTTAGTTTGTTGGATCGGGACTCATTCCTTCGTCTTTTAGCGAGTTCAAAGCCAGCACAATTTTGACAATCGCTCACCGCCTCCGTACCGTAATTGACTACGACAAGGCACGCCACTCTAAATGTTCCATGTAAACCCTTGATGTAAATGTTGCTTCTAGATCATGTTATTGGACCAAGGCACGATCGCCGAGTTTGAGCGGTAAATTGTTGTCGCAGAGGGAGATCTCCTGGCTAATATTTTCCTTTTCTCAGGCCAGCAGTCCTCCTGGAAAACAAGTCATCGAAATTCTATGCGCTGTGTCAAGCAACCGGCAAGGAGGAGTTTGCAATGTTGAAGAAAATGGCTGGATTTTCAACCAGTTGAATGTGATTCATTATTCGCTTGGGTAATACCGATGCCATCTATCATGATAACACGGAAAAAAGTCAAACTCGATAGTGGCCATTGTATAGAATATAGATAATAAAACGGGAGGCAAAACTCACGCCTGGAACTTTCATCACGTGCGACATCACATGATCCCACTTTTTTTTTTCTTTTTTTCTTTTTGAATCTGCATTTCTATACCAACCTTACTACGAGGACGCGGTGCCCGGAGGCAATAAATAAGTAAAGGCGGAAGCGCGAGGTGAGTCGACAGGAGGTAACCGAGGTTGTGTAGCAAAGTTTGGATGTGATGGTGAAAGATGCAGCCCGAGGGCCGAGTGTCATACGAGACAACGAAGCGTAAACCATATAGAGACCATAGCACATAATAGAAATAAATAAAAATGGAGGAGCGGGCCAGGTTGTGGTGGATTTCATTGGGGTTATGTGGCGACAGGTGTCGTTTGTAGTGGAGGTGGTATGATGGTGCCCCGGCACCTAACCACCATCATCTGATTCCATCGGGCTGGGCTTGTCCTCAAAGGTCAGTACGAGCGTTTCCTGGTGCAGTTTGCTATGGAAAGCCAGGGCACCACCAAGGGGTAGCCGATGTGTGATCGCCGGACCAGATGCTGGGTGGTTGGTTCGGCCATCAGGCCTTGAAAAAATTTCTGGGAGCCATTGATTTCACGGCTCCAGGGGCCTCAGGGCAGACCAAAAATACATATAAACTGTCTTTTACATTAGTCTGTCCCCAAGACCTCATTTCTGGCTATCTTGATAGGTTTATCAAGGATCGTGTCAGCACAGGGCCTCACTGCAGGGTTACTGTGACGTGGGCAGCTGGGCAATACAAGAAGATAGGTAAAGCGCAGTAGATTGAGCTCTGGAGAATAGACTAGAATAGTGTAAAGAGCCTAACTACCTATCCTAGAATTATATATACTGCAAGGCGTAGTAATGACTGCCGATCATCAAGGGGTAATTGGGAATGCGGTCGCATCGTTGAAATACGATTGCAATGGAAATGCGATCAGGTTGAAATAACCCGATTGTAGATGGAACTCAATCCTACGATCAAGGGGTCGAGTGGGGCATCAGAGAAGACGAGACAGAGGACAGAGAAAGAGAGAGTGGTAGGGGCATCCCGAGGTATAACCTGGTGGGTGTTGTGTAGTCCGTTGGGTTACTGGAATGAGTTTGAGGAGTGTGAAAAAGAGCAAATCATGACAATCAGGGAGCAAGTGTAAAATTGCCCATTGCCCGACTACGGTGGTCGTTACCCGCCAGCTTCGTTTAAGTGAGAGAACCATGATGCCATCAGTTGTGCACTGCTTCTCCGGCGCCACTCCCGGCGTGCCTCCGTCCATTGTCCTTCGCCACTCTCCCCTGCGAGCTGAACAGCACCTCAGTCGCCATAGCTGAGTTGCCAGTAATATAAGTTGTTGAATGATCCTGCACATATGTATTTTTCAGTATAAGATTCAGGGTCTCAGCGGGTTGCCACCGAAATGTAACGCTGTCACATCATGTCACACTTGTGATCCTCGTGTCGATCCGTCGATCAATCCATTGCTTCAATTTTTGAATGCGGTCGTGGCCGGATGAACACAACAAGGTTTTGCTCGAGCTGCCAAAGCACCCCACCCAAATCCAAATTAAATAATGCACTGGGTGACCGGGAAGGTGGAACTCCGAACACTTCTAGGTTGCCGACAAGTTGGCGACGGCTCGGATGTACCCGCGATGTGTCTGTTGGGGTCCATTAGGGCCCACTGTCAACAAATGTGACACCACGCGAAATGAGATTTCGGTGGCAAACTTGCAGTACGACAAAATCTTAATTGCTATCTACCACATTAATACTACTTTAACTCACTGAGAAATGTCTGCCTTCCTGGCAGACGGTCGCAACAGAGGGGAGAGGAGGAGACTCAGGAGAGAGTGAGAGAACAATGGGCCAGAGGCCCATCAGTGTGGCGCCGGATAAGACGGTGCGCAACTGATGGAATCATGATGCTGTTGTTAGCCATCGCTAAATGAAGCTGGCGGGTCCCGGCCACGCTACCCGACTCAAACACACAACCTTCGCAAACCACAAAGATGAGATGACACTGGCAATAGCCACCAGACAAAGCAGCCAATATATGGTTTCCTCAACACATGAATACCTGGTGTTCAGTTATGTCCAACACACAAGAAATATATTCACTTTAATTTGATTGTCATCTAATGCACCTACTGTAATGACAGTCTGCCTAAAATTGTGTTGGAGAAGGTGAGACAAAGGGGGGAGAGGAAGACAGTAGCAGGAGCATCCCGAAGTATAACCCGGGGGTGTTGTGTAGTCTGCCAGGTTATTAGAATGAATTTGGGGAATGTGGGAAAGGGAAAATCATGACATTAGCCCAGGGATGCTTCATCTCGAGGCATCAAGGCTTCTTCTTTTTTGCCTAGGGGGCAGGTTCTCCCTTTTCCAGCCTCCCTTTCCGTTCAGGATCTCTCGAGGGACCCACAGGTTCTTCTTGTAATACTCTGCTAGCATGTCCTTAGCACCCACCAAGTGGTGTCGGGGTTCCCAAGTGTACTCCTCCTTTGGGTAGCCTTCCCAGCGGATATTGTACTGTAGGCTCCAGTTGTGCACTTCAATGTTGAGCACTTCCCCAACCTCGTACAAGTCCATGCTGTCAGCCACGTCCGGTGGGGGCGGAGTGACCACCTTCTGGTGTTCCGCTACCAGGGGTACCCACGGCTTCAAGAACACTGTGTTGAAGACCAGGTGTACTTTCCAGGTGTCCGGTAGCTTGAGCTCATACGAGAGAGATCCAACTAGTGTAGGGGCAGCATAGACTTTGGGTGATTGAGCCGGGCAGAATGGCGGCAGAACTCGGCAAAATTGGCAGATTATTTATTTAATCTTCTCGCAATTACTGCTGAAATAAATCGTGTTTCCTACGTTGGAATGAGATCTTCGAAGATCCAACCTCCGTAACGTCACTTCCAACATTATCAATGCTATCTTCATCATTCCAGAGATGTCACCGCCATATATGGGTTCATATTCCTGCAGAACCAATCTCATTCCAGTCGGTCTTGCTGTTAAAACATGCATACAATGAGTACAGTGCACAGTGTCACAGTCAAAGTTTTTTTCCGGAGTCGCAATCACAGCCTGACAATGTTGCAGAGCCCTATAACCTATAGTTCTGCCAAATTCTGCCAGACCTGACACACCTAAAATAGAAATATTTCCGTTAGGAAAAAAGGCACATGTAAAGTAGAACTGTTCGATACACTTTCAGCTTACCGGAAAGTGTATCATTCAGATCGCCTTTCAATCAGATGAAAAATATAGATTTAATCGTACTTTTCAGATTAAAAGTAAACAAAGAAATTACTTTGAAAGCGAAAGGTGCGCGGAAAGTTGTTCTTTTAACCGAGATGAATGCCACGAGGAAAGATGTAATTTTAGCGCACCTTTTAGTTGCCGGAGAAATCACGACTTTCAACAAAAGAAGAAAGGTCGGCTGAAAGTTGATCTTTCAGCCGACCTTTCCCCGAAGTTGAAAGAAAGACTTTTGTTTGTGGAGAAAGCCGTACATAAAGGTAAGCTTTCCGTGTTGCTTTCACCTGAAAGGAATGATAACCTTTCAAGTAAAGGGAAAGCCAAAATTAATTTATATCTTTCCGCGCCGCTTTCAGATGGGCGGAAAGACATATTTTCTCAATTTCGGAAAGCCGCGAGGAAAGCTAAACTTTCCATGACACCCTGGGGTGCACCTCAGGGTGTACCGGCGGGTGCACCTAAAGCTACACCCGCAGGTGCATCTCCTCAAGTAGACCCGCGTTGCGTTTCACACACCGTATAGACACAGAGTATATATATACAACGTATAATAAAGTGCGAGCAAGTCCCTCATGAGCCTGAGTTGTAAACCGACGTAAGGAGGCGAGTAGGTAATGAATGGTGCGGACGCTTTCGACGGCGGGCGGCCAGAACGGCACCACCGCCCTCTCGAGTACGTTCTGGGGTATAGGTGAGTACAATTTTTCAAGAGAATCAAGCCAAAACTGACGTTTGTACATAGATTTTGGAGGTGGGCCCATTTTGGCGGGCTGCGAGGCAGGGCCGCGCACCCAAGCTCCCACCCGATCTCGGGTATGCGCCCGATGTCGAAGTCGCCATCTGGGAGGCCTGCGGCGCCACCGTGCGC
>JARJLF010000502.1:0-181351 GCA_029378395.1 Mycena leptocephala | reverse complement strand
AAAAAAAAAAAAAAAAAAAAAAAAAAAAAAAATTTAACCCCTAAAACCCTAACCTAACCCTAACCCTAACCCTAACCCTAACCCTAACCCTAACCCTAACCCTAACCCTAACCCTAACCCTAACCCTAACCCTAACCCTAACCCTAACCCTAACCCTAACCCTAACCCTAACCCTAACCCTTTCCCTAGTCCGTCGACCGGAGGCGGCCGGTCAATTGGAGGAAGCGCGGCAGCTTCGAGATCGTGGTGGGTGACATGGGAGGCCTCGCGAACGTAGGAGAGGCAGGCGTGGGCGGCTAGATGGCTTTGAGCGTGTCTATCTTCGCTGTCGCTGTCGCGGTGGCGGGGAATGTCTGGGAAGCAAGAGAGACGGGACACTGGGAGCAGTAGCGGCTAGAGAGGCGCAGCTAGACATGCCACGCGCGGGCGTAGTATTGGAAGGCATCCTGTTTCCAAGATAGTCAGCGATGCCACCCCACAGACAGCTGACAGTGAAGAGATTAAAGAGAAACGTCGTAGCAGAGATTAAGTGGACTTGACTAGAATAGGGAGTGAAAGTGGAAGAGAGAACTTACGAATGCTAGCCAAACGCATTGCAAGTCGATGAGGATGATGAAGTTATGTGTACATGTTTGTCTACAGCCTCGATCGGAGTTCGGCCCGTCTTCCTCCTTGCTTCCTCCGTCTTTCCGACTTGGCTTCCTCAGTGCTCACCGTCTATCTGACGACCAAGTCCATTCCAAGCACTATCGCTACCTATTGCTTTGATAGCAACCCAACTTCCTCAGCCTAGGCCCCGTCCTCGCCCGAAACGAAGCACGGCGCTCCTTCATCCAACACCCAAACGTGCTTTTTATTCCAGTCTTCATTTACCTCTGACACTTCTTAATGCAGGGACTGCGTGTACTTCCTCCTTCCTTCTGTCTCCGGCACGGGGTTCCACGCAAGTTATTCCAGGATTCCTGTGTATCAAATGCAGTGCGATCGACGTGCGCGCGGTTACCTACTCTTTTGCCTCGTCATCCGCTTCCCGCTTGATTCGTCCTCGGTGTATACTGCGCGTATGTACCTTGAGTCACGGCGATATACCTCAAATTCTACTCGTACCGATATCTTCGCGCCATTGCGTGAAATAGTACCTCGAGTCTCACTCAGCAACGCATGTCAAATATTTTGTGCCGACATGCGTGAAATATCTTGCCTCGAGCTAGGTCTCCCTCCTGTTTCAAATCACACCCGTTTCTACATCCGCTTTCCATGAAATAATTGGCTCGCTTCCCGCCGTTTCTTCTCGCGTTCGGTGAAGTACCTTGCTTTCCGCTTTCCCTTCTCACAATCTATTCCAGGATCTGAATTCATCGGCATGTACTTCGAGTCTCAAGTCTTGATATTTCGTTCCGAAATCTGCGAAATAGCTGGCTTCGCGCTGTTTTTTTTTTTTTCGATTCTATCGCAAATTGTACTGCGTAAGCGTTTGGATCTCCGTCCATCTAGTGTAACTAACAGTTGCGTGGAATGGTTTAACTCTTGCTCCCTGCAGTCTCTTCTTACATTCTATTTCCAATTGTACTTCGTCCCGATTTCCGTACAACACCTGCTTTTAAATTCTATTCCAGGATCCCGGCGTCTCGCTTGATCACATCTCGGCCGCTTTTCATTTTGTAATTCGAACTGTAGCTGCAGGGTGTGCGAGTTCCTCGGAGAGACTCACACCGCGCTTAGCTATACTGCTATCAGGAGTCTCTGAGCGCAGTTAACTGCTATTCAGATTCTCTCCACGTTTAACTGCTGTTCAGCCTCTCTGCGCAGTAAACTGCTATGCAGACTTCTGTGCGCGCTGTACTTGCTATACAGACTCCTTGCGCGTTTAACTGCTATTCTGACTCTGCACGCTTGAATGCTCCCCAAGCTCCAAAGGCTCACCCTGTCTCGGCGTTGAGTCTGAGGGATCTACGTAAGTTATAAGTTATACCCACCCCGCAGTTCCCAATCTCAAGTCTAACTCCAACCGGCGATCTCACTCGCGGCGTCTAAGAATTATCTCCCCCGGTATTAAAATATTCAAGACCGAGTCCATTCCAAGAGTCTCAAGACTCGGATCCCGGTGGCTTATCGACGGTATAATCCCACATCGCGAATCCCACATCGCGATCGGGCGTTTGGTGTTTTCGCGTTTGCGTTTCTGCGTTTTGCGTTTTTGCGTTTAGGATTTTATGGTCTGCAAGAGTCACGGTATGTGAAATATTGCTTCTTCACTATCACTGCTCTTCATTCCTGCTGCATTGTAATATCGCGCTCATTTAATTCACCTCGCTTCCTCCCAACCTACGACTGCTGCGCTGTTCTGAACTTGTTACTTCCATTGATTCTCCTTACACTTGTCGAGGTTTCTCAAAGTTCCTTTCAGTTTTTGATTAAGGCCAAAAGTCCAGTTCTCTACATGTCCGACGTGCTCGCGATGGGGAAGCTGAATCCACACACGCCATATTCAAAGAAATCACAAGCGGCTCTTGATTTGTACGCGGATGTCGGCTCGACGTTGTGCTTTTCGTCGTTTCTTCATTAAATACAGCCACTACTTCTTTGCCCCGTCTGCCCACAACAGCCATCCTATCTTTGTCGAATTGACTCCCAGTGTCGCTACACAGCACTGCGCGCTAATCCTAACGTTACTACCCACGGCTACGAGTCATGGCCCTCATACAGCACGGTTCACATTGCCGGCCTACGTCAAGAAATTCTGGCTGTTCTGTAATTCTGGCCGGTATTTGTTTCTGCGGGCGAACCTTTTATTTCGGGGAATGTATCGTTAGAAAATATAGGTAGCCAACCTACTGTAGCAACACAGCTGCAACCGATTTTTTCCGTGGTCGCTCCAGCGGTTCAAGTTGGTTGAATGGATCCTCTGCGACGGCGACAATTCAAGTTTGCTGTTAATTATTCAAGTGTGTAAACATGATACCCCGAATTTTCAATCGATCTCCAATCTCGGTCTAATTTCTTTCGTCTACTTCGATCTAAACCCACCAGATGTTTGCGGAACTAAGATCCGAATCCTGGACAGCGTCAGCATGGTCCAACAAATGGCGGAACTTAGTAGAGAGTGATGCACCTTGAGATTATTTGGACATTACGCAGAGGAATCAGATTGTATTTCCTCGTCCTCGTCGTCCTCGTCGTCGTCCCATGTGAATACCTTGTTTACGTCCAGCCCAGCACGTCGCATGGCGTCAAATCTCTGCCGGACCAAAGTAGACACAACATCAACCAAGTCAATGTCGACATGCATCAGGGAACGCGTGTGTGTCGGCAGATTCCATCGGGACTCCACCATTTCACAGAGTGATTCGTAGCCCGTTGCCACGGCCTCTTGCGGCGTGCCACAATTGGGAAATACCACCTCCATAGAGGTCAAATTTGGACAGAGAGGCGTCGAGCTGCCGGCGGCCTTCATGGCATGAAAGTACTGCGGGATCAGGGCTTGCTCTTCCTCGGATGCAGCATCGCCGTCGATACGGAAATCGAGTTCCAAATGCAACAAATTTGGAACGTGTCGCAACAGTTCATGGAAAGCGTCCAATGCGGGATAACAACTTGAACAATGGAGTTTCATTGTGTTCAAGGGACACTGCGAGCCGCGGAAGAATTGTGGAACAGAATCATCTGACCAGTGAACTTCGAGAGATTCCAGCTTGGGTGTTTTCAGACAGTGCAAGAACGAGCCGTCATTCAGCACGAGCTGCTTTAAGTGTGGTAGCACCACATTGCTACCCGACGGTGATGGAATGCTGTCTACGACCCTGATGTCGCAGTGTAAGATGCCATGTAGTTTAGGCAAGGTTTCCAGAAGGTGTTCCGGATTGGACTCCACACGAAGCCGCGTTAGCTGATGCCACGGGAGAAAAAATGTCGGCAAACGTGGTAGCAAGGCCTCCCGCAGTTGCGGTGCCTCAATGAAAATATCTCGAAATTCGAGGGGATACTCCTGCGTAGATGGTGTGATCTGCAAGTGATGGAGTTTCGCGAGGTTTCCTCTGATATATCCCGAGATTGCAGGCATAACACAGTCGCTGATGTACAGTCGTTGCCAGCGATTGCTATGGCGAACGAGAGCTGCTAGAAGTGCGACGTCGTGGGGATGAAATGACTCTGTTAGGAATGAAACATCCAAGGGGAGTGTGGCAGACAGCTCGAGTTGGGTTTCCAAGGCAGCCAGAGGATAGCAACTTTCGCGCGTGCCGTGAGGAGCAAGCGTCGTGTCTATTACGACGTGGCACCAAAGAGATCCATCGCCACGAGCTGCAGCTCTCCAGGCCCGGCAGATATGCGTGAGCCACCATGGCGCTATGGCGACACGCTGGTAGACCACCTTGCGCATGCACTCGTGTGGCGATGTCCTGCGAAAGATTTCACACAGGATCTCGGGTGGTGTTCGAACTGCAGGTGAGACCGAATTGTGGGCACTAATCTCTTGGTCCAAAGCACGAATCTTTTCCTCGAGGGATAAGTTCTCCTCCTCCGTAGCGCGCGCCTGTTCTAGGAGAGCAGACGCCTCGTTCTTGATAGCAATGAGTCTCGCCTGAAAGCTGGCGGCCATGGTGTGATGTTGTTGGGCGTGTAGAGTGGAAGCCTCTGTCACGAGGAGAGTCATCCTCGCCCACAGATCGGACATCCTGGCGTTCAGAGAAGCCACTTGGGTGCGAAGAGCGTCAAGTTGCTCCCGTGCTGTTGCGACGAAATTTTGAGTCGGCTGACTGTTCCGGAGCAGGGCTTGTGCTTCCGGGTTCGACATCCTTGGGGCTATGGACCAGGTGAGCAAGGTACGAGGGATAGATCGCGCATCCGAATACCTCCAACTTCCGGTGGCTCTTTGGTGGCTCTTCAAATATGGTGGCGGCAGCTGCGAGGGACATGATCAAAGATTTGATGTCCATCTGACACCACAAAATCGGCCGAATTCCCGATTCCCACGCGTTCAGTTGCCTGGTTCTAAACAAGTTCTCAACTGGAATATCCATCCGGCCACAAATCGTCCCATTGGTTCAGTCGGCGTCTCGCTATGTCCCATATCGGCGCTATCTACTTCACTTGAACGGTTCAATCTGAATCATTCATTTCAGCAGACTCTGCCAAGTCCCGGCCGCGGAAGACGGTTGTAGGGAAATCAATTGATTGAATGGGAAACTTTGACGGACAGAGAATGTACGAAGGAAAGAAGTACTGTACTATTAAAATCAATTCGTCAAGGGGTGTGACGCGTGACCCAAAATTCCAATTCGTCAATTCGTCAAGGGAGCTCGAGCTGCGTGACATCCCTCAAAATTTCGTCAACCCGTAAAAATATTCGAGGAGCTGTCGCGAATGCACAGTGACTCAATGTAATAGTTTAGGATGACCTGAGCAATTCATTTCAACATATCCTTGAGTGATGTGAAAAAATGCACTTTTTGTTGTTGAACTTGCTCTGAAACACGATATTTGTGAGATTTGAAGTCAAAAACCTTAAAAATGAGCAAGAAATTGAGTGAGAAGTGCCCACAGGTCAAGAAAATTGCTCCGAGCACCCCTGAACCGAAATTTTGAACCTACCGTGACGAAAAGTATATTCGTCAACAGCCTCCGTGACGCGTGACAAGGTTGCAAAATTCGTCGCGTCAAGCACCCCCGTGACGCGTGACTGACGAATTGATTTAATAGTACAGTACAACGAATCTGAATGGTTTAAACTTGACTCAAAAAAGACTCAAACCAGACGTGAGTTGGACGAGCATATTATCCAAGTCCGCAAATGTGAATGAGCCTGAGATGTTAGATATTGGATACCGGTCTCAATAACGATCACGCACGTCCCCGCGGTCAAGCACTCCGCCACCCCATCCACCATTCCCCCGCATAGCTATCTGATGCTGGAATGTGGCGCCATATTCTTGGAGTAAAAATTTAGAAACCTCCAGAGGCCAGGAGAAAAGCAGAGCGATGGAGGTCACGGTTGAGGAAGGGAAGGGAATGACGGATCAATCAATCACGGGCCGCTGATGCGCGAGCACCGCCACATCCTCCTTGCATCCCGCCACCATCTCGCTTTTCTTGTAACTTAGTCTGGACCTGCAGGCCTCGATTGGACCATTCACGGTCTTTTTTGGCTCTGAAACCTGGGACATTTGGCTGTTCAGGCTCATTCAACGGCGTATTTGTCTTTCTGGACTCCTGCGAATACGCACACGCTCATCCAATTTGTCCGAAATATGCACCGTAATTCAAACCGAGTCAGGATGTATAAGTGTGGGGTTAGAATTTTTGTTGTGTCCACCTCCTTGCGCCGCGCGATGCCCCACTCAAACCCCTCGTTTGCAGCACCATCCCGGCACCCAAGGCTCTTTTTACCTGCTCCCCGGTACGCTGCGCTGCACTGAGCGTAGACTCCTTCTATCGACCTCCTTACTAACATCTTTCAGCCAACTTCCCCGCGAACGGACACGCCAGCACATCCAAAAGGCGACGACGCGCTTCCATCCCTGGACGGTACACGAGCTCCGTGGAGCCCAGTCCGCTCGTCCCTAACAACGGCGCGCAGCTGGTTGACCTCGAGGACGAGCGTACGCAGTACGTCCTCATCGACCACGACATCGTCCCGCACGCCGCGACGCAGCGCAAGCTCCGTGCTGATGCCGCCCAATGACGCGGAGCCTCTGCGCTCGAGCCGGTTACATTTACCCCTCGTCTTTGGTCCGCTGCCGGCGCACGGAAGCGATTCGTGCATCTCGTGGGTCTACCGTTGCCAGTGGCGCTGGATGCGAAGGGCGCGGGAGGGAGGGGAAGGTGGATCTAGAGCGGGTGCTGGCCGAATGCGGAGGTGAGGGCATATGTCTGGAAGGATGCGGGTGTGTGATATTAATTCTCGTTTCGCCATTTTCGACTAACTCATCTCTCACAGACTCCCTATCCCACCGACGCAGGCGCAGCGGCACCTGGTCGCCCAACCCGCGAATATCCTTCACGAACGGATTATATTCCCGCTTGTGCCCGTCGAGCGCGTGCAGTCGCGCTACCAGATCAATCCCGCAGAGGAGATGGACGTCGATATCGACATCGACGGCGAGGCTGCGCCCCGCGTGCGTGCGCCCTCCACGGCATCCCTCCACCCTCGCTGACGCCGCCACAATTGGGCTCGCCTTCGTCTTCGTCACCGACGACTCTCTATCCCTCGTCCTCGGCATTCGCCTTCCTCGCCGCCTCATCGCCGTTATCCATCGCCCACCTCTCCACCTCTCATCCCACCAAATCCACATCATCATCTTCTTCCAAACCCACACCAGTTCCTCATGCCCGCGCGACTCGCTGGCCCCGGCGTGCCACCGCCTTCCCCTCCAGCGCCCACCGTGCGCTGGGGCCCACTCATCGATGCGGTGCGTGGCGTACGCGCGGTCGAGCGCGAGCGGGGGAGTGCCGGGTGGGGTGGGGTCGTGCTGGATCGCGAGGTGATGCTCGATTCGGCGGCGGGATTCGCGGGGTATGGGTACGGGATGGCGGAGGCGTATTTTGCCGACGGGTTTAGGGAGCGGTATGCGAGCGGCGATGGGGACGAGTGCAAACGGGTCTGTGGCGAGTAGTAGCAAGCCGTGCGATGCGGCGTGAAGGGATCGGAGACGGAGGAGGATGGGGTGGTGGACGTCGTGAGTGGTGGAGCAGTCGCCGGTACGTTTATTTCTCACCTTTGTATTCCCATACTTGGATCTCAGTCCCTCGTAGACGATCCCGCGCAAGGAAGATGCGGCGGCGCGAGAGCAAGTGGAAGGTCGTGCCAGATTCGGTGTGGCGCAGGATATGGCGCGGTCGACGACGAACTCCCGATTGCGCTGCGCGTCTTCGGCGAGGTCAGTCCCGACCGAGCACGACCCAGTGCTAGCACCAAGCGAGCAGGCGGAATCCCCAGCAACGTTGCCGCCGCCTTCGCCTGCGTGGGGTAACTTCAGCGCGACATCACTCTCGCCTGAGGCTCCGCCAGCAGGGCATGCGGCGTTCGGAAGTGGGGGTACATTGCGGGTCGAGGACGGTCGACCCTCAATGCAGACTGGACCCATTCCACTCACCCTCTCCGTGTTCACCACCTGGCCATCTTCCCGCCTGTTCTTCTCCGGGGGCGGACCCTCCTTCCGTTCCACCACCTCCCCCTCCCCTCCCGTCCCCGCTTATCTGTTGCGTCCATCGTTCCGTCCAGTTGCGCTACAAGGGAGGGACTCGGTGGCGGTGCTACCTCCTCGATTTCCTTTTTCGGCGTTCTTGCTTTCGATTACGACCTACAATATTCCGCCTGTGTGACATAATGTATCAAGCAATGCATGTTCGTTGTCTCTTCGGTTGCTCTTCGTACTGATTCGGTGTGAAATCTGCGTGCTGACTTGGGTAAGACGTCAACGAGGTCTGCGCGGTTGGGACAAAGTTACTTGCATATTGTTGATGGCAGGAGTCAAGGCCAACGAAGTCGAGAGTGGATGTTGATCGATGGGTCTGCGGTACGTTGGTACTATTACCGTATCAATATACATATTCAGACTCATATTTCTGTGCAGATCATCGCTTCGCTAATAAGGTACAGTAGGATAGATCACTTCATCGACCAGAAGACAAGACGCGCCAACGTCAACCCGGTCTTGCTCGAGCTCGACTTTGAGCACATCTCAATGGGTCGAACGTGCAGAATTTAGCCTGCTGTTCATCGGCGTTTGTGCTCCTTATCGCTCTTTTTTCATTCTAAGACTCGATTTAATTCTTCCAATGGGACTTTTCCTTGGTTAAGTCATTGGTTACCAGGTACGCACTCGGCCCTGCGTTCGAGTTCGAAGCCGGCTGTGCCCACGACCGGCTGGTGACCATTGCCTTGACCAATTACCATTCGGCACGCGCTGGTTAATTTTCCTTGCCTGCCCGCAATCTAATCCACGCCACACGTTCACAGCTTTTCATGAGATGCTGCTTAGTACAATCGAGTTCTTCATTCGTTCTCACTGCCCTTTAGGGCCGTCTTACCCGTGATCAAGATTTCAACAGATACTCAGTCAACTTCCGTTGGCTCAACAGTGTGCCTCACATCTTGACCCTAGCTGTGTTCACACTTCCGTCCTTCCTCAGCCTATCAATATCGCCCGATCCTGCCGCAGCTTGGTTGCTACATTCCTCCTCCCTTCACTGCAATCCAAAATTCTCAATTTTTTCTCACGCGTCCTACCCCTCCCTCTCTTTCCCCTTTGCAACACCCGACAAACTTTTCCCGCCTATCGTTTCCCTTAGCTACATCGGCTCCTTCAAAAAGTTTTAGGCTTAAAACGTGAGCCACATCGGATGGGATTCAGGGGGTCCCGCTTCCGACGTGGGCCCAAATCGGGGGATCAGTAACATAGGTTTAATCCCGGGTTAGTATTGTCAAATGAATGCGAAAACGCGTAAGGTTACTGTATAACCATCAGGTACGGTTGCAGTGAGTTCGTATCGGCCCGGAACTGAATGAAAAAGGCTCAATCGAACCATATGAGAAGCAAAAGGGCGGGCGCATATGGGAAGTCACCCAGTGACTCTCCCTCTGTTGTTGAGACCGAAAATGCGCGGTGCGTGCTGAAGTTCCTAACTGCTACTATGACGGCCCGGTCTCAGAGATGCTATGAGTTTGCTCGTTGTTCAGATGTAAAGTAATCCCAAAAATACTGAACGGTATGTGCCATACAACTGCCCCGTTACCTTGCTTACATCGTGAACCGTAGGCCTTGACTGAGAGCGAGTCGCGCGAACTGGCTTTCCGGGAGCCGCAACAGGTCCTGAGGAGCCCCACTTTCTACCAGTGTACCATCCTCCATGACAAGAATTAGATCAAAGTCGATAATGGTTTCTGCAATTTAATTAAGGTCATTGACAAATTGAAGACACGTGAATTCGACTAACCTATTCGATGGGCCACCGAGATAACAGTGCACTCGGAGAGATCTACGCGAATGACTTCGCGAATCTTCTTGTCTGTACCGGCATCCAGGCTGTATTTGGTTGAGAAATCATCGACCCTACGGGAAAGTGCATACCTGCTGCTAGCTTCATCCAGGACAACTATCTTGCGCTTCCTCAGAAGAACTCGAGCCATGCAGAGTAACTGCCGCTATTTCAAATGTGATATTGAGCTCCGCAATTCACACGCAGTATCAAGGACATACCTGGCCGCCTGAGAAGAGACCACTCTCCTCCAGGAGAGTTTCAAGCTTATCTGGAAGCTCAGACACCGCGAGGCTGAGTTCAACCCGTTCCAGGGCCAACCAGATGTCCTGATCAGTACAAATTTCATGTGGGTCTAGGTTGTGGCGGATGGACGCATGCCATATAAAGGGGTTTTGCGCAACTAGACTGGGCAGTATCATTAGGATGCGCAACTCCGTATTTGCAAGTTGCGACACACCTTAATGAGTCACGGAGTTTTTCAAGGGATATCATCTTTGTGTCCACGCCGTCGATAAAGACTTGGCCCGACATCAGGGACGCTTCCACGGCCCTAAACATCGCCATTATCAGGCTGCTTTTACCAGACCTAGACGAAGATTCACAGTTGGCATTATGCCTGCAGAATTGCACAGAACTCACCCTGTTCTTCCACAAACACCAACCTTCTGTCCCGCCGACACTCGAAAGGATACGGTGCGTAGGGCGGGGGTAAGATCGGGTCTGTGCACCATAAGTAAAAGGCTCCGAATAATTGAGCTGACCAGCACCTGTATTGCAACCGAATATTGTCGAACACAACAGCACCACGGACAGCCTCTTTTTCCGACGGCGAGCTTCCGGCGTCACCATCTCGTCCCAAATCATCCTCTTTCGGTAATGTTGCGATTTCGTGTATCCTTGATACAGCGACCGCGGTGTTCTCAAGATCTGACAAGTTCTATACATATTTCAGTTGTCGTTTCGATGAGATTTCACGAGACATACCATAAGTAGACTAGACAACTGAGTAGTCAAGCTTGTTAAGCTGGCAAGGGCCAGTCCCAAGCTAAACAAGGGAAGGCAATTCAAGTGAACAGGATCGGACTGTATGTAATTGACCTACGATGATGGACTGGTTGAGTGTCGAAACCCGACGGCAAGGGCGGAAAGTCCCGTGGCGATTATGAAAGAAATGAGGGACAGGAATGTGCGCCTGCATTCCAGTTATTCCCAGTTGCGGCAGACCAAGTTAAACCTACAGAAAGCAGATGCTGGCGAATCTAAAGTAAAATGGTATCTGCCACATCATTTTAATACATGGCGACACTGGTGAGATATCGGGTACCTGACTTCGATCCAGGTGGAAATTGTTCTTCGTTTGAAAGTGTTTCTCGACAGCGAGTGCTCTGCCCGCCTGCTCGTTGGTAATGAGTGTAAATGGATTGCATATGGAGACGCACCGGATGGTGACCAGGCCAGACACAGTGGTTGAGAAGAGTGTGTATAATGGTGATTGAGTCGCCGCTCCGAGCTGCTGCAACTGTTGAGACGTTCGCTATGGTGTTTCGTCAGTCAATTTCCAAGTCACTGTGTTTCACTTGCCAGATAAAATGACAGGATCGTCCAAGAGAAGGCCCCAAGAAACGGTACCGCCACAGTTAGCCAAGGCGTCTTTAACACAGGAGGTCACCTCAGGTGCATAGAATTTCACTGAAAAAGCCACTGACCCCAACGAGAATGAAAACCAAGGACCCAACTGAAACAATGGGTTTCAGCCGAAACTATACGGAAACAGAGAGGCACTTTCCAAGCATGGTCCCAGGAAGAACGACTTCTAAAGTTTTCTGGGGGAAGTCGAAGTCGCACATGAATATATCCTGCCATATTTTAAACCGTGGGCATTAGGCGAAGTTTGAGAATCCAACCAACATGGGAAAATCGGTTGATGATCCGTCCAGAAGGAGTTGATGCGAAATACGAAGGAGCTGCCTGAAATAGACCTCGCAGCTGCGTCGAGTGTACATCTGAAAACAGGGGTTTATCACGCAAGCCCTAAAATTCCAGATGGGAACACACTTCGTCCGACAGGACTGAACTGCAGTTGTCAGTGATTGGAATCGCAAGCCTGTGTGGGCTCCTACCCGGTAATGACGATAGAGAATCCCCACATCCCAAAGGCGCTAGACGAGGGTAGGTCAGCGAGAATTGTAAAGAAATGAGATACGTACACAAATAGAAAATTGCCCAGCGTAAGACCAGCACACCCTCCCACCCAAGCCCCGACGTGTTTCCCTCCGCTTCCAGACCACTGCTGTAGATAAATCTATGGAAATGAGAGTTTTTACCGCACGACGGAATCGGACGTATTACCTGCAGTGCAAGTCTTACCAACCCTGTCAGCGACAGCAGGATCTAAGGCGAGTTTAGCGGTGTTACCAAACGACAGAGAAAGGATTCCTCTCACGATGACCGCAAGGGAGCCGGACAAGCCAGCCATTCGCATGTAGAACAGATAGGGGGTGAAACCTCGCGAGGCTTTGGGTATGCCTTTTTCACCGCTCTCCTGTTCATCGATGTGGTCCTTAGTCCTGATCACTTCTTCAGGCGACCGTAACTTGGTTGTGGGGAGGTCCCGATCTGGATTCATATCGCGGTCAAAATTGTATCCGAGTGCGACGATTTCTTCCAATGTTCCGTGGTATTCCATGGTACCGGCGCTTAGAACCACCACGCGGTCCGCGCTGTTGAGGTGTTTGGCTGACCAAAGATGTATGAGCGGGACCACAACGCAGCGGTAGTAGTTACCATTATGAGTGACCAAAATAACTCCTCGGTTTCGCAGCAATCCGTTCGGTCCAAAAAGTGCCAAAAAGACTGCAATGTAAGTTCAGCGCTCTACAATGTTCAAGAAGTAATGTTAAATGCGCACTGTGCTCCTCTGTCTCTGCATCTAGGGCGCTGAATGAATCGTCGAGAAAAGTCCAAGGTGCCTTCGCATAAACCGCGCGCGCCAGCGACTGTTGTTTGTTTATACATCAGCGACGAGAGCAACGGACCGAATTTCAACGATCCACTGACAATTCGTTGGCGCTGCCCACCACTGAGAGTTGCGCCCCTTTCGCCCACAAACATCCCATCCTTAGAAGTCATTCGGTTTATGTCGACTGTCAGCGCGCACGCGTTCAGGACAGTGTTATACCATTCCTCGTAGAATTCCTGGCCAAACACGATATTATCGCGGATGGTTCCAGAGATTATGAGTGGGTCCTGAGCAGCATAGGCAATTGGTGTTCTAGCCGGCGAGAAATCTCCCCCTGTGCAGACGGTTTCCCCAAGAAGAGACAGAAGAAAAAATGTCTTTCCCTAAACACAATGATGGAACCGCGTAGCAAAAGACGAGGCAGAAAAACACATACTGAAGCCACGGGGCCGATGCAGACATAAAGATGAGGGACCGAAAGATCCAGGGAAATGGGCCCTAGAAATGGTGGTTTGTCTGCTCCCCAAGAGAACGAGGCCTCCTGGAGGCTTATATGCGCTGAGCGGTCATCCGGCTGTTTTTCCTGAGATCCTCCGTCGGCGTCTGGCGGAAGCCGCGGCACCAGCTCTTCCAGTTGGAGGTAGTACTCTATTCTTTTGAGCGACGAGTACGCTGCGCTGAGTTGAGGCAAGATGTCGCCTATGGCATGGTTAAATCATGAACAGATGCAAGAAAAGGCGAGGACAAACCGAGCATGCTTAAAGGTGGTGCCAATAGATTGATGGTCGCAACAATCGTGAAGAGACGCCGGGAATCGAGCGCGCCGTGTCCAGTGGCTGCAAGAGCACTGTATGGGCCTAGAACAGCAAGAGTGGATGCCGCCCAGGCGGTTTCTGTCAAGGCACCGACGGCGGTGAGGTTGTAGCTGTAACCAGAGGTAAAAATTTAGTTCCAAAGCCCAGATATAAACGCACTAAAAGGAACGAGCTCCTTTCATTTCCTCTGCACGCAAATGAGCGGCGTGTTGGGCGAAAGCATCCTCATATCGACCCAATTTCATCGGTAGATAGTTATTGATGATGGAAACCAAAAACTTGACCCGCTTGTCGGTAGACCCGAGCCACTTCCGATGGGCGCCGCCTATGCCCTCGCTGACATATCCCGATATCATCACGACAATGAATGTAATCATGAGGGGAAGAAAAGCCGGCCAAGTGGTCTAGTACATCATGCTGAGATGAATTGAGCGTAGAAGAGGTAGACCGCCAAATACCTGAGAATAAAGAAGAGCTACTGCAAGACTAATGGATACGACCGCCGCCCAAAGTTCATGGATAGTCTCAAGGCCTTGGCAAACACGCTCGACATCGACAGACCTGACGGTAAGTGAGCCTGGTGTAGACTGGGAAGAGAAAAGCGAAAAACGCACATATACGTGCTTGCCACTCCGCCTCCCATTTCTCTTCCTGCAGCAGAGGATAACCGGAGTGTCTTGGCGTGGATGTTCCCCACAAGCGCACCACGATAGCGGACGGTACAATTAAAAACCTGCACAGCTTGATTATAGCGAAGAAACTCGAGGACTCCGTTACCTTTTCCCAATAGAGTGAGGTCATGAGAGAAATCGCTGCATATGTGCACACAAAGCCGCCGACAAGGGCCCATCCGTGCGCTGTCTGGCTGTCGGGATTGGACACGTATGTGATCAGCCGGGAAACTAATAGAGGTTGCGCAAAGGATGCAAGAAGCAG
Source organism: Mycena leptocephala (assembly GCA_029378395.1). Lineage (NCBI taxonomy): Eukaryota > Fungi > Basidiomycota > Agaricomycetes > Agaricales > Mycenaceae > Mycena > Mycena leptocephala. The sequence goes on along the minus strand of JARJLF010000502.1, from coordinate 166,663 downwards.
CAGTACACGGGGAGGTATCGGAGAGAAGAAGAGCAGAGGGAATGCTCTCAGTGATGCTCGTGCGAGGTGGTGGTTTCGATGCCTAAAGTAAGGTTAGCAACTCTCGGGGATGTATCTTCCGGACAGGAATAGACATACGGCATGGCGACGAGCATCCGTTGAAGAGGCTTTGTACTAGCCTCTGCTCGCAGCTCGAGGGGTATATGACCACAGTCATCGATAGTGAGGGTTTTGTTGCGACCGGTCCAGAGCAAGGGCAGGAGCCACAAATATAAGGACTTCGAAAGGAAGCTCGACGCGGATACTGTTGGAACATCCTGGAAAAGACCTGAGCTTATATAGACGCATCCGGGGAAACTAAGAGACTTTGTTTCGGAGTATACGGTGTTTCCCTACAAGCTCGACACACATCAAAAGAAGATATGCTGACACCAAAAGAGCTGATCTGAACGCCAAACTGGGGTCTCCAGTTTGGATGGACGTTCGCATGATTGCGGCTGTGAAAACGCTTTTCAGAGAAGCATACGATATAACCAGCGTGCTTGGAGCAGGTGACTTGAAATGCTCGACCACAACCAGGCCCACCAAGAGAGTCTGTGCGTCATACATCAGCTGCGCGTAAAGGGAATCGGCGACATCATGCTCACGGAGCACACAGTTTGTAAAATTGGTGCGCCGAGCCCCAGAGACGGTGATAGAATATAGTGGTGCGACTGGGTTAGACTCGCGATATTGCTCGCCAAGACGTATAGCGCAACCACAGTTTTAGCTGCAACGAACATCGCTCCCATCGCAGAACGTTCAAGGCACGAATCGCGCTGGCTTAGATAGGCGAGGCGAGATCCTGCAAGCAGAAAGAACAGAGCATCCGGGGCGAAGCAGAGGATACTGCAATAAAGGTATAAGCTTCTTTCCAAGACGCTCAGTGGGATGCGCACGTCTGTTCAAACTCTATCGTGAAGTCCAATGTTCTGCAAGTAGACGCTGGACCAAAGTGACCATCCTGCGGGCAGGACGACATGCGAGTAATGGCGTGGCTAGTGTCTTCGTCAATGTGTGAGAGAAGGGACCCACGACTTCGATCACGGGCGTGGTCCTGGGTTTAAACAGGTCTTATCGCGCATGGCTTCGATTCGATTCGATTTGCCGTGATGATCGGAAACCGGAATGCCGGTGCAGTTTGACCAGTTCCAGTCTCCTACCCACCCTCATTTCCGGGGTTGGGGAAGACAGAGGAGCGGTGTCCTTGAATTGAGCGAGAATCCAAGGCGGCACATCAGCGGCCGGAGGTTGGGAGCCTCCAGTTAGACCAAAGAGAAGTACAGAGGGAGCCATTGGCCAAAAGTCTGGGCCAGGATCCAAGTGCCTGACCCTTCGTCGAGAAGGCGGCAGGAAGGAAAACTGTAGCCGAGGGGCTGTGTCGTGGCATTGACGGTGTGAGCAGCTTCGGAACAAACCGGCCGATTCCCTCTCTTTCTCGGTGTCTTCTGTGTCGGAGCGCAAAGTGACAAAGGAGGACGCGCTCAAACGGCTTGTTCACGCTGTCCTGAAACACAATGCTGGTCCCGCGAAAATGACTCTGCGGCTTCGTCAGTGAACCCCCTGGAGCGCATGTACTTCCCCCAAACAGCGAGGGTGTTAGATCTGGAATAGAATGGGATGGCGGGGGTGTGGTGAGAGCGGGGTCGGTTTAGCGGAATGGTAAGTCCTTGGTCCCATCCTTCCTTGCTTTCTTTTCAGATTTTGTTTCCGTTACACGATTTCGCGTCCAGCCTTTGTTTTGTCTGGATTTTTGTGGCCCAGCGTGTCATCTTCTCGGGCTTCATATGCTCCACAATCTGGCGCTGCATGTCGCTTTCAATTTTGGGACGTTCCTGCGGATTCCTTTGCGCTTCATCGTTCATTATCTTCTGTTACTCCGCGTCTGGCGCTGGAGTAACTCCGTAACTGCCTATTTTGTGGATGTCTGGCTGGCAGATGGCGTCGAGTTTCCTAACTCTCCGTGCATTCTCCTGCGAAGCTCAGAATCGCGTCGCCTCTGTAGCCCGATCTACTGTTGAGCTGTTCCATCACTTTTTCGTCCTCTAAACTTATTTCATTTCCATCCCGTTCTCATCGATCTCGTTCCACTCAGCGGAAATGCCCTATCCGTCTAATCTCAGAATGTGGTGCTACATTCCGGGATTAGATGGATAGTCTTTCTCGCTCTGGGATATCTTGACGATTGGCGCTGACTCGGAAACACATTTGACGTGTATAAACTTCTCTGAGGCTGGCTTACTCGGTGGACCAAGCGGTGGACTGTATTCTTCTGATTCAACTGGATTCTGCTGGCTCGCGCACAGTTTCTTTCTATTGGGGTGAATAGTTCCGGTGCGTCTACCCCACCTTTCCATTGCTTCGCGTTTTGCGGTTGAGCCCACAATCTACCTTTCATGCCAACCTGCCGTTTCGTAACTTTCAAAGACGCAAATCTCTTCCAAGAAATCTCTATTCTCGAAGCAATCCACCAAAGATCTAGGACCTTCTTCCCAGGACCAAGATGTCCCAAGATGTGGAGTCAAAGACAAAACACGTTGAGACGGCGCAACACCAAATGCACGTCCTCTAGCTATTTTTGTGCTTATAAACACATCATAAAAGGCGCAAGGTAGTTTCAGTGATATACAAACATATCTGTATACCTGAACTCTGTTAGGTGATATAAAGGAGAGTCAGAGCGAGCTCCGCCTACTGACTGTAGTATTCAGAGCACGACCGTGGTGACGCCGCGGCGTGTTGTACTCTGAATACACTACCAAGGAGATATACCCATAAACGCCTATAACCTATTCAAGGGATTTATTCCTATAAAAGCGACCCAGAGACTGCATAGATGAAGTGGCGAGACTTAACATGTTGCGCGGTACATTAAACTGCGTAGGAGAGCTGCCGCGGTGCCACCGCGGCGCCTCTCTGCCAAAGACATAGTTGTGTTAACGGTTACATTATGGAGGAAAGCTGCCGCGGCATAGCCGCGGCGTCCCATAACTGTGTATAACCTACCGCGGAAGCCTACTAACGGGCCGCGGTCGAGCATAGACCCATTATTACCCTAAGACAGGGAACTGCCAAAGCGATCGGACGATCACGTGGCGCCGTGGCGCGACGCGACCTGTCAAATCAAAGACACACAAGTCCTAATTCGGATTCTAGCGATTGGATTCAGGCACTCCGGTACTTCGCGGGCCAAGCACTGCCCGCGGCCGGATCCACCAAAGACAAGCACGAGGAGGACTGTATTGAAAAGGCTGGGTTCAACCCCAGGCCGGCGCGGCATCGTACTGCGGGTGCGGAAGGCACCGCGGTATTGCCAATATACCAAATATAGACCGCGGGGGTCAAAACCGACGATCTCCCGGCACCAAGAGCATGCGGGATCGACGAAAACCACGAGGGAACGAACCTACATGACCAAGCACCACATCTCAGTTACCATATCTAGTTTATCTCCTTTCGTTTGTACTATTACTATAAAAGCAGCCTGTAGAACCCGCATACAGCCAGTTCATCGCACCGTCTATCGGCGTGGGTGTCCTCAGGCATATTTCGCGGAGATTCGTTTACTATCTCTGTTTGTAACTTGTCTATAAATTGAAGTTGGTTGTTGGCTCGAATTGTCAAGCAAGGGACTCATCAGTTAAGCTTCAAACGGTTAACCACCTGAGAATTGGTTGTGACTTGTCAGCTGCTTTGCCTTCACACTCGTCAGGGAGAGTCCTGTCATTAGCTGTTGGATCGATTAGTTGGACTTTGCAATCAACGCTTAAGCCGTTACTATAAAAGTGAAGGAAACGTCCCTAAACGAGGACAAGTTTAGGTCTGCTGTACGGGAGAGTCCTGCAGTAAAGAGAATTGCCAAGGAAGAAACAGCTTGCCTCATTATAACAATAGGAATTGGCCATTGTTGGGGATATTTTGTGAACACCAAGTACAAACTCTGCCCTGAAGTGATAGAACTATCTTTATAGTCACTACCTTCTTGTATCCGTCTCATACAAACGTTCATCCAACGCCGCGGCGGAAAGATAACTGCTGTAACTTGCCAAGTGAAGTGCCGCGGGGACTTTGTTAGTGCCTCATAGTACTTGTTTCGTTGTTAACTGTACAATCCAAACCTGCTGGCCGCATACTACGGTCCGGACCCGAACTCACTAAGGATTGCGCTAGTCTTTTGGGAGTGATAAGATATTGTTTGTGTGGTTTTAGTGTTGTTTCCACAACACGCTATAACTAGCATATTCAAGACGTATTGTAAGCGCACCATTTCACCGAGACGACTGCCCACAGCGTCGACGACGGCGTCAGACCCCTGGCGGGGTATCCCACGGCAATCTTTTACAGTAGACGGGTGCGGAGAAAAGTACGCCCGAAATACACGCAAGCGATGGATCGGAAATATGACGTACCAACTCATAATTCTTTTTCTTCCCTAATAATTCCGCTGAGGTTATGTCCGTGAGGATTGATCCAACCTGCGTACAAATAAAAATGGTTAGTATGCGGAAAAGATAAGGAGGCCCGATTAGCCTGTTTGCGATGCAGCCATCAGATGGCTGAATGGCTGAAAAAAATGAAAATAGCAAAGAACCTACCACATATCTTTCCTACTTTGAGTGCACAAAATTGACGCTATGGAGGTCCTCTACAGAATAGAGACAAACCCTGAAATAAACAGACCACTGAGAGGAGAGTTGGCGAGCCATTGGATGGCTCCAATGGCTCATCGCAAACTCTCTATTTAGCGGGGCGCCAGCCGGCACAGCCAGTACTGTCTAATCGCCGCGCGAGCACTCAGTAGGGCGCGGATGCGTGCACGTAGGGAAGGGAGAACGGATGGCGCAAGCATGTACACAGCAGGGCTTGGATGCGGTACATGCAGTACGCAAAGGAGTCGTGCACGCAGGTACGGGCCTGATCCATACGCGTACCTGAAAAAGAGGGATACAATTTAGCGTGAGGGTCGCCGTCAAATGAAAGGAATTCCCACCGATCCGAGCGTGTACAAATCCCGTACGTCGTTCCTTAGTCTCCTCTCGCACCCAGTCATCGTCTCCACGTCGCATCGGCAGAGGGGCTGCTGTTGGTTATTTATCTGCTAAGAAGTGGGAGATTGAACCATATTGCGCCAGTGCTAAGTGTTGAGTTGAGTATTGCGGTCGATTGCAGCCGCCGGAATCGTGTTGACTGATGTTGAAATCGCCAAACCAACAGGATATAATACAATCGGTCTCTTAAGAATTTAACCGGATTTTCCGCTTGAGAGATGTCGGTGGCACATCCTGAGATAGCCATGGCGCGATGACAAGCCGTGGAGTCCCGGTTTCCAACATACCGAGGGACTTGTATCGAATCGGAGGATCGAATAGCAAGCGGCGAAAGGCGGTGAAGCTCCAAGAATCCGATGATTATACATCTTAAGCGCTATGAGTCTGAAGTTCCAACGTCCCCTGCCATGCATCACGATCTGGCCTCGCCCTGAGGCACAGTCATCCCGTGCAAGCCCCTATACGGTGCCGGCTCCGGCATCTTCCAACCCCATTTCCGCAGCAGCAACTCGTCTTCAAGCCTGAATACCTTGACGTTCAGTGGGCGGCAGCACTGGACCATCTCCTTCTCGCTGTCGGCACCGAAGCCCCAGAGGGACAAGTCACCGCCGGGACACGTGCCTGCGACACAACGAACAGTCAGCGACGGACCACCAGCCCATCACAACCATAGAAAACTCACTCAGCGCCAGCAAGAGATCCACCTCGGCCAGCATCTCGACGTAGTCCCCCTTCCGCGCCGGACACCGGCTCATGCAGTACCTTCCCTCGTCATTCAGCCCCGTGACCTGAAACAGGTTGAGCACGTCGTGGACGTCCGCCTCGGCGAGCCCGAACGGCAACACGGCGCGCACGAGGTTCGAGTGGCAGTGGAAATCGTACGCCTCGCCGCTCAGCAAAGTATTGACGTACGGGTCGCACCGCGTGCCCAGCAGGTCGTGCACGCGGCCGCCGTGCGCGTCAGCGCCGTACCACGCTAGCGAGTCGGCGAGGATGGTCGCCAGCGGCCGCAGGTGTGGGAGGGTCGACCAGAGGCGGTCATAGGTTGACACGTGCGTGGCGTGCAGCTGGCGCGTGCGGGCGGCCCAGAAGCGCTCCGAGGGGTTGTGCGCGTTCCAAAGGTTGAGGTCGCCTGGAGGCTTGGTGAGCAATGTGTGGGACGGCTAGACAGATAGGTAGAAGGGGGTCTGTTTGGGAGGAGATACACACCGACTTGCGGCCCTTCGGGCGTGCTAATCTGGACGATGGATCCGGCCGGCGCCGTCCACGCCCTGCCGGAGCGGATTTCAAGACGGAACTCTTCGACGAGGACGCGCGGCGCGGACCTGATCTTGGTGTAGAGCTCCTTGTCCACGGTGAGGGGAGAGCCGGTCGTCGGAAGATAAGCGGGGACCGGCTTGGGAAGGGGACCCCCCTCGGTTGCTCAACGTTGCTTTTGGACATGGCGGGTTTTGACGCGGTGCACGGAGCCGCGTCTTACAAGCACGCGCGATAGTCCTGGTGCCAGAGGGGAAAGGGGAAAAGAAAACGAGCCGATGTGACGTGCCCATCTTCGAGGACAATACCCACATGGTCCACATGGTCAGGGGGCCGCCTGGTCTTCTCCACGCCACGTGGGATTCTGCCACGAATTACAGCAAGCACTCTATCCGCACAAACCCCGAGCCCGGCATTTTCAAGCTCGATCCTCACGTCATTGAGTGCATCGCCTATGGACCCACGTAGTATGCTGTAGTGCTCGTACGCAGAAATACCCGAATCCGTGACAAGGCTCCACAGGCCCCGGGTTTTAGCCAAGAGAATTCACGCCAATTCTCACCAAACTGACATTCAACGTTCTGAAAATTTACGACGCGGCACCATTGTTCTTGATTGAACCACCAGAAAACTAAGATATTGGCGGGCAAAGGGATTTTGCCGCTACAGTGCTTTAAAAGCTTTTGCGGCATGCAGCGGCAGTTCCAGCGGCACTACAGCGGCAGTCTGCGGCAGTTTGCCTGGCAGGTACATGTTGAACTGCTTGGCGGCATCGTAATTGGTGGTTTAAAATGTGTCAGTGCACTCGACTGTATTCAATATATTGCTACATTGTCGCCTAGGGTTGAATCTTGTGTCGTCCGCGACGTTGAGACATGAATCACTTTCGATGCAGCGGCACTATACGGCTATGGTGTTCACTTTGTACATTTATTATTCACACACACACACACACTTTTTTTTCCCCTTCACACACACACATTGATGATAATTTGCATTCACACACACAGAGTTCGGTGTTATGGTTGCCTTATTGGGAGATCAGCACCGTGCCGGTGATAAGTGGCATCGAACACGTGAAGCATCGCGTGAGCTGCGGGCATGTCCACAAAGCCAAGCAAAGGACACGGGCCAGGCTGTTCTGACCAGAGGTTAGAACTGACATCATCAAAAGTTGAATTATATTCTGATGCTAATTTTCATGGAATTGAAGGTAATGTTGTACTCAAAGGGTTAAAAGAAAAAGGTCCCCATTGATCCCAAGTCGATGTTTAGCCAGTAATTCATGGAATTTGTCACCAAATACCTTGCAAGCCTTGCCCCTTTGTCAGCTAAATAAGCCTAAAATCCGGCTGAACAGATTTCTGAGTAAATTTCCATGTTGGGTTGCGATGGACGTACTGGTGTAGTGGACAAATAACCATAAATACAGACTGAATCTACCGTCCTGTAGTCATTAAGGTACAATAATGCACAAAACTCGTTCTTACGATCATGGCATTAAGGACCTGCTTATTACAGTTCACCGAACCATTTTTTTTTTGTTACCTGGGCATAATCAAAAACCAAAGAAGCGTCTGAACCAGGCAGATTTCTCAGGTTCCCTGATCCCCAGAGACAAACACCGGGCATTTATATACTGAAAAAAGGTTATCTAGTCCATTCACTGCCCTTGTAACCTCAAAACTCGATATCTATGGATTGAGAATTTTGTGTGTCACAGTGTGTGTGTGTGTGAAGTCGATGATGTGTGTGAAACTGATCAAAGACCAAACATTGTGTGTGTGAAGTCCAAAAATGTGTGTGACTCTGGTCAAGGAACGGACATTGTGTGTGTGAACCGTGAAAATTTGTGTGTGTGTGTGTGTGTGCAATTGAAATAATAGATGTACAAAGTGAACACCATAGTCCGGGACATGTTGAGCAGCACTCGCAATTTAACTGCAGGTCATTCTGTGGCTCCTGCTTACCTACGGTGACTCGAAAGGAAAAATAGGAAGGCCTCAATATCTAGGCAAAGATTGTGGTTAGGCTACTACAGTCATTTTGTGATCCTTGCATTTTCCATGTAAGTTTTTTTTTTTTTTTTGGCTGGTCCTGGGTGCATATTTCTGGCTAGTTTCTTCACATAGATATCTCAGTATGGGGCCCATATGGCGGTCCGGATGCACATTTATTCGGCCGCAAGAAAGATCGGTGATTTCAGCCGTCCCGCAAGATAGATCGGTGATTTGATGGAATTGCCGCAAGATTAGCAGCGATAATCAGACCGTTTAACTTGCGGGGAAAACGTGGCATCCCGCAAGATATATATAGCTGATTCCCTCAAGATACAGAGTTTCCCGCAAGATAAAGTCAACCAAAAAAATTTGTCCCAACAAATTTGCGATAAATTGGACAAGTTCCTAGTACCCATCCCTCGTTGTTTTGACTGCATGTAAGTGGAGAGCGGTGCCTCGGTGTGGGGTTGATCCAGCAAAAAAAAAAATCAATTCTTACGATTCCCAAATTGCTCATTAGGAAATCAATTCAGCTTGTCGTTGAGGTTACACGGTGGAATTGCACACTCTCTACTTCTCAAAAACTGTTCCATCCCTTGCTGGAGCACTTCTCAGATAGTTCCATTGATTAAATACACGAGATCTGTGAAAATCTGTGAGGCTCTGACAGCTGGGTGGATTGTATATGTCCGATTCAGTGGCTTTAAAACCTGAAGAGCTTCAAAAGCACAAGTCCTGCTGGTGCTATTGTCAGTTGAACATGCCCGAGATGGCCGAGAAGGATGGAATTCCCTCCTCCATCAGCATTCAACAATGTATTGTGTCTCTACTATCTGCTAGAATTCATACTCAACCACTTTCATCCAACTTTGCACTGTAAAATGACCCTTAGAAAATTATCGAAGCACTTTATGATCATTCAAACATGCTCTCCGTTTCTCAAAATGGATCCAATTCACCCTGTTCAAAGTTGGTCACAGAGTTTCACTGCAATTATCAGAGTTGTAGATTACATGAAGTCAGTCAGTGTCTTCAATGCATATGGATCTAGTTGTAACTTGAAGGAAGTATCGAAGAATAGAATGAGAGAGATAAGACTTGATGATTGTCCAGCGAAGTTGACAACAGCTTTTATACTCTACGATAGGTACTAGAATCTTGGATGTATCAGTAAAGTACTGGGTAATATATCTGTAAGTTCCACCGGACAGAATGAACCGGAAAAAGTGCGCCGGAGGTGCTGAGTAATGATCTGTACTGAAGGCGTGTCAGTGCGTCGGCTTCTTTAATCAGGTTCGACATCCAACAGAAAGCTAGTCTGACTAGTCCTACTCTCTAGTAAACCAAGATATCCAAAGTTGACCAGGTTGAGACTGGCCAGCCATGGCGATCTGGCACTGTTCTCCACCTACGTGCAGTCAAAACGACGTACAAGCAACTTATCTGATTTATTGTAATTGTTTTGGGGCAATTTATTTTCTGATGACTTTGTCTTGCGGGGACTCTCTATCTTGCGGGGCGCGTCGGGTGTGTATCTTGCGGGAATCAGTTATATACTCGTTATTGCCAAAAGTAACCGGAAACTCGCATTTTACAACCCCAATTTGTGGTATATTTTTGTACAAACTTCATGTACATGTTCACTAGGTTATATTGCCACCATCCACTCGAATGATGGTGTTGACAGTGGTGGATATGGACACAACGAATGGATTCATTTCATTGCACGTGATTTTGCATCAGATGACCAAAATCCTGCCGTGTTACTGTGTCTCTGTTGACAGACGAGGCTGTTAGTCTAGGAGGCGAGTCTTGAGGATGCTCCTCACAAGTCTTTCAGAATAAACAATTGGGGAAGTGAATGGATGGCCAAAAAATGGGACATCATCTTTGGCGAGCCAAATCCAGCTTGAGCTTTCCACGGTGCCTGGTTGTACTGTCCTGTTGCAAATGAGATTGGGCCTTGAGCACTTCATATTTGCATGCAAGTGAACAAGGGAGCTCTAGAGTAGCTGTCTGGTATATTTATGAGCCATCATCCTCCCTCCCTTCTCACCAGGGGGCCTGACAATCAAAAACAGTCGTTTCACACGGTTCGTGATTATTCTTGACACTGTGATGGGCAGTTCACAATTTGGGTCTGCTTAAGGTTGTAGAAGACTCTCAGGTATCCATTCCTACACTGGTTTAGTATTGATATACCCCTCTGGATCTTTTTCGAATAGTTCTTTCCTGAGGATGATGTAATGTTGTGATTGCGACAGGTACCACTGCTGTTACCATGGCTTGGGACAGCACCAATAAACTGATCTGTGCCAGATGAATTATGCTGTCAATAGGTAATATCCTTGGGCATCTGGTGGTAGTGGGTTGTTGGATTTGGTGCACAGGGTCTGACAAAATAAATCCATTTCCGGTTACTTTCGGCCATAACGAGTATATCTTGCGGGATGCCACGGTATCCCCGCAAGAGAAACAGCCTGATTATCCGTCATCAATCTTGCGGCGATATGATCAAATCACCTCTTTATCTTGCGGGATGGCCGATTTCGGCTCTTTATCTTGCGGCCGAATAAATGTGCATCCGGACCGCCATAGGCCCATGAATCTGATGCATTTTTCCCGATGCACAAGATTGCGTTAAATCTGGGTAATGTTAGCACAATGAGTGATTTTGCAGTGTGCTAGACTCCACGCGCGAAATTGGCCAACATTGGTGGGGCAATTACCGTAAAATTATCAACACAATGATCTGCATCACAGGCGTTGAGTACAGAAAATTTGAGGTGAAAGGGGGAAGGCAGCATTGAATGACACCATAAAGATGTGTTCATGTGATGTTGATACTTGTACAGGTGGGTGCTTCCCTGTGCTTCCCAGAATCCCACTTGGATCCACACAGGTCCCGTGTGACTAAACCCATTCCACAGGTTTAGCAGAGGCGTGGGACCAATATAGGATGGTTGATAGCTCTCATCGGAATTGGAAAATGCCCACTTTGCCCAAGTCAGAGACAAATAAATCTGTGCTACTCTCCGGGTATTTATCAGTTGTATGGTCTAATGGTTGTGAGCATCTTCAGTATTTCCTTCCTCCTGATCCATCACCTGGAGGTCATATGTTTGACCCCCCCTGTAGGTATGCTTTTTGCATTGAGTCTGAACAGTGTTCAACGGGTGATCAAACACTGATTATACGGTTGAACAAACTTGATTTGAGATCGATGATTGACCGTTGATTACAGTCTGTTCAAACTCACATCATGTCCCACTGTTCATCAGGGCAGCATGCACCCCAATGCTTCCCACTACCGGTGTTGAACAGAACAAAATTTAAAATCTGATTTCCATTGGGAAGCCAATTGTTTAAACAAATCTAATAGAAATTTATCAATTACACATAACATATTAACTCCTATATAGTTGCCACTCTGTTCCATACCATGGAGCGGTGGCTGTGGCACAGTATAGCCACGGTGGCTATGGTACAACATAGCCACCGTTCTGTGGTACAGAATAGGGCGGCAACTATATAGGGTTCCCGCTCGGCCCGAACTTGAGCTCGCACAAAGTTGTGTCTATCGTTATTGATTTAACTGAAAAACGAGCAAGCACCACTACATCAAAAACCGGATATTATTTCTGAAACGGCTGTATTTCGTAAATGATGCAGACGATATGTTTCGAGCGGCCCGGGCCAGCTCCGTTGGAGCTGGCGCGGCGACTCCCCATCAGGAAAAAAGTTTTTCCTACGTAGCTAAAAGGTCAGTCATATACCACCGGTAGTGCCCATAGCTCTCTGCGAGGATCTGTAGCAGTTGGTAGCCCTGATAGCCGTCACTGCAGGATCAGTAGCATCTGATAGCCGGCTCACGGAGATCAGTAGTGCCGAGTAGTTGGTGTTTAGCCGATTGATATATATAATTTTTTTTTTTTTTTGGCGGTGCTATGATTGTCTTACGGACCATTTTCGTCACCACGGTTCTCCGGCCGTGACCGGAGTAACCCCTTGGGTCTAGGCTTTCGCCCCCTTTCGGGCCGACATTGTCGAACGGCACAATCAGCCATGTAGTCTATCTGGGAAACTGTGACCCGATGTTGAGCGTGACTACTCGCCCAGGAAGAATGCATTTACGCAGACCACTTTGAGCATATGCCCCGTGCTCTTGATGGTACTGTGGGACTCAGCTGACACGCAATACCCACTAAACTCCCTGGTGGTTTCTCACGGGACTTAAACCCGCGGCCGAAGGAATATCCGAACGGCGACCGGCGCATTGGCTCGGCCGGGTCACGTGGCACATCCACAAAAGCCAAATGACCCCATAGGAATGGCTTTACTGGGGTTCGAACCCTCGCGGGACCCAGGACTTCAAAAACTAATCAGAAGTCAGAGCAGGCGGTATAACCACTCCATCCTGCCCCCCGATTGATATTTTGAACCGCGGGCGAAGGCCAACTACTTCATTTCAACTCAATGCTTCGTCTACAACATTCGCCGAACCATATTGGATGCATAAATCGCAGGACATGATCGTGTAGCTAACCTCAAATTTGCTAAGTCCATTTCAAAGTCCGCCGCACGTGTGCACGATATGGCGTGATCAGCCGTGATTGTTGGTTGGCAACACAGCGGTTGACAGACAACGGCGGTTCGTCGCCTTTCTTCCTTTCCCCCCATCTTCCCTGCGTCCTCTCCCTCATTCCCCTTCTTCATGCCACGAAGACACCCCAGGGTCCGCCCTTTATTCCATACCTCGTAACGTACTCCCAGTGTGTTCCCGGGCCATCACACCCGCCACCCGCCCCAGTTCAATGAGTTGCAAACCAATACCCTTGTCCTGCTCGTGCTATCCACGGGTCGTTGTGATCTCTTCAAGACATTCAAGCAATCACCCTCAATATTGCTCTTCTGTTCTGTGTAAAATGCTCTTCGGTGGCTGCAAGATCGTTGCAAGATTAGTGCAAGATTGTTCCAAGATCATCGCAATATGGCTGCAACGCAAGTTCCCTCAACAGGTCTTGTCCTTCAGGGATCTTGCTATATGGTCTTGATTCGGGCTTGTGCCACCCGTTCTTCCTATCAACGGCTTTTTTGCGCAGCATTTTCGTGTCATAGACCGCCGGCCGTCGCCCGTGAGATTTCATTTTCTTTGCGACATTTCTGACTATCCATCCACCTTAGAATCACCTTGCCTCCGAGTCAACTATGTTTGGGATCGTCGTGTGAGTTCTTTTCAGTCCTACATGTATCTTCACCAGTTTGATTTTTGTGTTCAGGTATCAACTCAAATTCTTTCGAGCTTCCCACCTTGGCTGAGCACAAGTGATCCGAGTCGCAGTCAGGTATCTTGCTCAATTTATAGCACTTTTATGTTCTTATATAGTTTGAATGCATCTCGTTTGCGTCAATTATGTGTACTACTAATCACTATTAATTGGTATTGTGCTCTACTGAGTCCTACTGAGATGGACTGCAGAGCTATTAGGTGCTACGAGACTGCTACGAGGGGCTACGGAGCCCATGCGCGAGAGCTACCAGGTGCTACCACGCGCTATCAGACGATAGCACGTGGCTACGAGGGTACCATAAGGGGGACTTGCCTACAGGGCTACCACGGGTATTTAGCTACCAAGCACTATGTAACCATGTGCTTTTTTCCTGATGCCCCGTTGGTGCACCACGGTTGACGTTACGCAGGCACTGCTTGACGAATTTAAGAGGCCCGCTCAGCACTCACGAAACACTCACATCAATGTTCCCATCTTCACTCTTCGTCTTAAGCCTGACCGTTACACTAGTCGCGGCTGGCCCTGCGACATCTACGCATCCGGAAATACTCCTTGCGTCGCCGCCCACAGCACCACTCGTATTCAACGCATACTCTGGGTCGCTCTACCGAATCAAACGGGCCTCCGACAATGCGACGAGCAATGGTTCCCCTGTGTCTGCAGGCGGTGTTGCCAACGCCTCCGCGCAAGACTCGTTCTGAGCTAGCACAACGTGTGCAATCACGACTATCTTCGACCAGTCTGGGAGGGGCAACCATCTCACGCGGGCTCCCCCCTGGCAGCGCCGATCCAAGTGGTCCGACAATCTGGCCCCTGCGCGTGGCGCACCGGTCATGCTGAACGGAAAGAAGGCGTACGGCGTCTTCATCGCTCCTGGAACTGGCTATCGCAACGACGCGACTAATGGCATCGCCGTGGTGATTTTTGCCTTGTTCCCTCTTATGCGACGATACTAAAGACCGAGACATCTTTCTCCAAGGGCGACGCTGCGGAGGGCATGTACGCAGTTTTCGACGGCACGCATTTCAACAGAGATTGTTGTTTCGACTATGGGAATGCGGAGAGCTCAGCGACCGACACGGGCAACGTGCACATGGAGGCCCATCTACTTTGGCAGTGCGGGAGGCAACAAAGGCGCCGGCAACGGGCCCTGGGTTATGGCTGACCTGAGAACGGTTTGTTCAGCGGAGGCAACAGGACTGCGAACCCCTCGCACCCGAGTATGACCTCTCGGTTTGTTCCGGCGGTTGTGAAAGATAGGCCGGGACATTGGGCCATTCGCGGTGGGAACGCGGTGTCTGGTCAGCTCGGTACGTTCTACAGTGGTGTGCGTCCGAGCGGCGGGTACAATCCCATGAAGAAGGAGGGTGCTATCATTCTCGGGACAGGCGGGGATAATAGCGATCGGGGGCGGGGCACGTTCTACGAGGGCGTGATAACCTCCGGCTACCCGTCCGACGCAACCGAGAATAAGGTCCAGGCAAACATCGTCGCAGCGAGATACACAACTAGCTCGTGAGCGAGGTGATAGAGACGTTTTCGTCAAGTTTGTACAATGTACTAGTCCAAGCAAACATCGTCGCAGCGGGATGCACAACTAGCTCGTGAGCGAGGTGGTAGCGATAGAATAGACATTTTCGTCAAGTTTGTACAATGTACTGGTAATCCGATACTTCTTCCATTATATCGACTTCTGTATTGAATTACTTCCTGCTCAATCGTATCTGTCTGTCTGTGTCCTGCATGAATCGCGTTACAACTTGAAAATGAACGAATCTTACACAGATCCACGGAATCCGCTGCTTGCTTCTGGCCTACTGTTTACAGAATTCTTCCTTGGATGAGAGGTGAGTCGGGAGTGCATCGACGTTTATAAAAGGGTGTGAGACTGGGGAACCAACTAGTGTGCTTTGATTGTGTGCTATTATCAGAGACCGGGTACTCGGCTACCTTAGCATAATTGAGCTTAATTCTTCCCATGGAGGCCGGTAAGTATGTATGTATGGGCTCTAAGCCAAGGTTATGCATCCTGGAATTGAGCTTAGACATTTCCGCGAATTTACATGGCGATTCCAAGCCTTACTGAATTTTCTTTTCGGCGAAGTCCCAAAGGGGCAATAAACGGGCTAGTCGGCCACCCGGCTCTTTCGCTTGTTACCCCACTGTGGCCCAAATGACTCAAAAGGTACAGCTGCACGATTCTATACACTCCAAGTGTACATATGAGCTATATGAGGACGACAATAATTTCCCTTTTAAGCCGACCAGAATGGATGAGAGGGCGGTGCGGAGGGAATGTTGTGCCCTGCAAGAGATAGAACCTGTTGAGGACCCGAGAGAGAGTACAAAAGACTTAATAGGATGTATTTCGACACACCCATGACCACAGGAGGTCTCCCACATACCCATAACCCCTCCAAGAAAATCCATCTTTCCATGTGAGTGAAATTCTGTGGTTTGAGGTAGCGGTCGAGTGGCTGAACCTTTCGGATTTTGTCACATTATCTCATGTTCCCTACAAGATTTGACCGAACACGTATGCAAAATTTTGGAATCCAACCTTTTTCTCCCTCCTCCTCCCGCGTCGCTGTTTTTCTGGCCATCTTGGGCGCTCAGGTACTGTCACTGCAGCCAAATTCAGCTGGAAGGTTGTCTAATACTATATATCGGAGCCTGTCAAATACATGGTCAGCCCCATAAAGGTTGGAGGACATGCCCCAGTATCCAGTGTATCTTTATTGAGTATGGTGAGGGAATTTTGCTTGCAGAGAGAGCCGAGTCGGACTTGCGGACACAACCAGTGACAACTGCAACCCAGAACCAAGGAGTAATTTCATTCACAACTCAAAATAAATCTCTGTCAGAGAAGTATTTGTGAACTGGGATATGTAAATGGGCATGGCGTGAACTGGGGAAAAAAAAGGCAAGAGTGGAGAAGCAAGCAACAGCCAACAATTTCTAGGATAGGCTATCAAGTTTTGACAGTTTTGTGGCTGGTATTCTTTTTGAGAGGCAACCGAGGTAACAAATTGAAAGATGGTTGAACCCATGATACGGAATTGGGAGAACAAAGCACAGGAAAAGAAATTGCTTCTGCGAATCGGCTGCAAGAACTTCAAAGAGTGGAATTGGAGTGGAATTTGAAATCTGATATGCGACGGGCGCAGTAGTAGGAGCTTGAGAAGGATCAAGCAAATATGATTGATTCTAGCCAGGAAATTTGGTCGGTAGTCGAACACTGAGTGGAAAGTGCGAGACTAGCAGGGAATAGATTCTGGGTCACAATATGCAGGAACCAGCTGCAGTATCTGTGAGCTTCTTCTTCGGTTGCCTCGAGAGTCGACATTGATCGAGCCTACCAAGAGACAACTGGCACCAGAGATATCAGGAGCTGACTTGTGGAACTCAGTTCAAGTGCACAGGAATCAATTGAATAGTTTAGTCGGGAAGAACGAAAGAACGAACAGTGAATTCAACCTCCACGGCTCACCGGCCGGAGGCTTGCCGAACATTAAACAACAATGACTAACTCAGCGGGATCATGAAGCAGAAATGACTATACACAAAATTGAACTGGAAGGATCCATTGGCCTTCTGTGAGTGAAATGCGGTGGAACACCGGCTTGAAAGCAGTAAACAGGGTGAACAAACATGTTCATATTTTTTCGAATGCAATTTTGTGTCTTTACCACGTCCCTCCAAATTTTTCTTGCTGTGACCAATGTGGTATGACTAAATATTGTTTGTGCATGTTAGGAAAATGGATCGAAACCGAAGTTCCCCAGGGTAGCTAAACCTAAAGGTTCAGCCAATAAACTTGCGGTCTGAGGAGTCCAGAGGTAAGTACTTGAATGGCGGTGTATGCGCCGATGTCCTACCTCCAAGCGGCAGAACGAGCCGTCGTCCCCATTGCATAAGAACCCGAAGAGCTTCGCCCAAACATAACGAAATTTGAGCGTGAAGTGATAATTGGCCAGCCAGAACATCACCAGAGCGTGAAGGAGCGCGACGCGACCAGCAAGAAGGATACTCGCCTCCGGAGAGTGTGATGGAATGAAATTGATCCACGCTATAACTCCGGCGCGAGAAGGTCTGTGTGAGATCCCTAGTAGAGGAAATACCCAACAGAGCAGTCTTGATCCCCAATAAATAGGTGAAGAACCCGAGACGAAGACAGCAACGTGTATCAGAATCTTGATTGAAGACAGTGGCAATAATTTAGGTGCGAGAGAAGTGGGCGAAACATGGCTGTCCGAAGGATGCTGCCTGTTTACATGTCGAGAATCCGAGTCTTCGGCGCATACGTGGCCTCCCGCTTGATAACAATCGCTGGACTGCGGCGACTGCGGCGATCGCCGATAAACAGCGTTTGAACTACGTCCTGTCAAGAAAGGCTGCGCTGTGGTCAGCTGTTGAGCCAGATGGAGCTTGAAGTGTAAAATGAAACTGTGCCCATGAATGTTCAGACCCTCGATGCCAAGAAATGAGCACAGCGAGAGAGCAGAAGGAAGGGGATATGCTACATGGGGAAAAGCGCAACATGTACAATGACACGCCGAGGTAATCGTTAAAGAACGGTAATTTGGGTGGTAAAAAGTTGCCGTAAGAACGATTCTAAAAATAATTTTTAGAACTCGTAATATAGAGAGTGATCATCTCGTGCTGACGCAACACAGCGGCGCCATGGCACCTCCCCACCTGCAGAGTTTATACGACTTGAGAGCCCACTCCCACCCCATACTCGATGTACCACCCCCAGTCTCGACCCCTGCGCTTGACAGCACTGAACTGGAAGGACGCTGACAGCCACTTTACAGGGGAGGAAGATTCTACAGAAACACTCATAAACTCAGCCAGGACGTTCCTTGATAAATCCAGAGAAGGTACGTCGTCTACGCCATTTCATTCCATGTATCTTGCCACTGAACCATATGGAAGAGTCCACGAAACCGTTTTTCGACTCATCACTGCTGCGCGGCCTCTCTCTAAGTCTACATCTCACGCTCGTCGCTCTGCATGTACTTCTCATTGCCATTTGGGCGATGAGGCTGGAGCATCAACTGGTTTTTCCCATTGACACGGAGAAGAATAGGATTATCAGTCTCGTAATTTCAACGATTTCAACCTCTTTTGTTACGGTGCGTGTGTCTGTTCGTCGAGACAGTTCAGAAGGTAACCACTCTGGTCGAAGATATATGCGGCGTTGCTGGTGTTCGTGACCCAGACCCTGTGGATGCGGCGTAGCATGCAACTTGATCAAACATTGACGGCGACGCACGATCACGCCGCAGCATGGGCGGGCATTGGGGCTGCCATTTCTTGTATACAGCACCAGAAAGCGCTTCCTGCGTCAATTGGAGGAATCGTCTCCATCTTTCTGTACCTAGGAAACATCCTGGTCCTCCACATCACAATTCCGGCCGTGTTATCGCTAGCGACCTTCAAATTCCCCATATCCAGTCCCGTTGGAACTAACAGTCTCCCAGATTTCAATCGCTCCCTGGTTGAGCTGTCGATAACGAACGGTGTGGCATTGCTGGATAACTCCGGGTGAGAAAGTGAATCTTCGTTTGGTTAAATTTATAAACGTGGATTGAAGGTGGCAAACTGCTACCAGCCAACTATACTTTCTGCCAACTGTGGTGGGAAACGGGACCAACTTGGGATTATATGGGAGCACGTTGTTTGACGTGCTCGACATTAATCGCGGAACAGGCAACACTACCGTCAGCGCCACAGGCTTCAGTTTTTCTTGCGGCTACCCGACAAACATCAATAGCGAGTTTATTCTCGATTCCGAGGGGAGTGGATGGTGGGATGGGAACTGGTCCACACAGAATGCAACTGGCATTATTACAATCCCCGAAACACGTAAGCCCATTTCACACCACATTCAGTTCAATTCCAACTCTGTTCAGAACCTGGCATGATTGCTTCTTTCCACAAGTACGACGCCCAATCTGTGATGCTCTACAGCACAATTCCCATCATTGATTCCAACGGGACTCGGGGGCCGCTGGTTAGCCTTCATCCGCCGATGAACACTTCTATTTCCACAGTCCAGCTCCTCCAGTGCAGTTACACCATTGTTAATCAAACAGCGGTCGTTGACGCGCAATCAAATCGAATCCAGACAGTGGAGCCCGATCTCGGCAAATCCCCAGCAACTTGGCACCCTTACACTAGACCAACGAATATCCTCACCCTGGACAACGTGAACATTTTTGATGTGGTCAGGACATTGGATGTCAGTTTTCCCCACGCTAATGACAGGCTAGTTCCCGTTCCTCTACTATAGCGCGCCCGTCTCAGATATTCCCCGCGACCCAGTCGACTTTTACACAGATGGAAACGAAGCACCGCTCACTGTTGCAGACCTGTGCGTCAAATAACCATTAACACACGTAGTGCCTTAATGAACCGGACATCGATGTTCGAGTAGATATTTGGCCCAGAAGCTAAATCTTTTCCCGCTCCCAGCGGACACAGTGGACAGTTTCATTTCAGTGGTCCCTGCGGCAATCTGACCTGCAAGACGTCGAAAAGGGCTGTCGGAGCTTATGGCCGCGATCTTTTGGACCAGTACGCCGCAACTTAGATTTACTCTTGACCCGACTAATGATATTCCGCATTACACAAGTCGGTCACCTCCCTCCAATTCACCAAAATAGTGTCTATTGTGGCGACATAATTTGTTTCAATGACACAGAAACTCCATTTATTTTGCTTCGTGGGACTGCGAGTGTGACCGAAACCATTACGGAGGCCGGCTAGATGTACGTCGGCCGCACCCCGGACGGTCCGTCATGGCATGCCTCAGCACTAACGTCTTCATCGTAGTTGAGCATCATAGCGGTATTAATTTCGCTCAATCTCTCCTTGCTGGCTAACACAAATCAGGTCGCTGCTGGACTTGCCGTATCCATCGCGCTCTTGCTGCTCTCACTTCCAACCTCGCTGTTTCACAAGGGCGGTGACAATCCCACGGATATCCCGATCGATGGACTGGACTTCTGCATGCCATTTGGATGTATCGCAACCATCCGGAGTTGGAGAAGCTCCTGCCACAGGTTGAAAACCCAACCATAAGTAATTTACGAGAGGCAGGGATGGTGCGGACGCGGCTTGTATCAAGAGTGGATCTGAGAAAGCGGCGGAGTTGCGAATCGTTTTAATGGCGCTGGATAAGGAAGTTTTCCAGTAATGCTCCGCAATCTTAGCGGTGTTTGCTTCACGCTGAAAGGATAGAATAGACGGTAAAGATTACTGTATGTAACTTAGCCAATGACTTGAAAAAAATGTGCAACCTGATGTGTTGGAATTAAAGCGACGTGCCCTCTTGTCGCGTAGTGCAACCCTAGGCCACAAACTCCGGCGTCGCGTCGTTATCAATATATTATAACTCGAACAGAGCGTAAGATTTTCACAAATTTTGGGCTCGAGGTTTTAAGGGCCAGATCAAGCAGCACAACTCGAGCGTTGACTTTGGTGACACTCATGAATAGAAGAGACCGCGCGGGCAGAGTGCGAGATATGTAGGAGAAATGAGGATCGTGTTAATGTCTTGCGCTGTATGATTATCATAGCTGGGTGTGATAATAACGACTTGCAGACCGAGTTGGCTCTAAGCCGGTGAGACAGGGTAACGAGTGGTGATTCAGTGAGGTAGTAGATCAAGCACAGTATTCGACGAGAATTGCTCAATGCTTTAGATCGACGCGGGATAGATTTGAGATTGATTTGTCTGTCGGTTGGGCTCTGAAGAACATGTCCAATGTGATGAGGTTCTCGGGTCTGTATTGAGCCGCCAAGACTTGTTTGCTAATTAGTGCTCGACATGGGTGTGAATGCGCACGGGCACGTACCAGTACTTGTATGCATACGCGTCGACGGCACGCTGGAATTTTACCTGCAGGGACTGATCATGACTTTTATCAGGATTAAGCAATTACGGCGGAGGAGGCTCTGACCTGCGTGAATAACTGACCTTCACAGCACAGACGTGGAAAAGACGACGTCCAAAACATCGGGTTTATCAGCCGACCGATCTTCCGATGAGATTCTTCCCCTCCGTCGATTCTTCATTTTCAATCATTCTATTACTTTTGTTTCCCACTTTCTCTGAGGATGTTCGACTGAAGATAATATAGGAATAGGAGGAAGGCCACCATATGTAGAGACTGGTAATGTAACACAAAGCAACGAACGAACAGGTGGTGTATGCAAAAAACGCGGGAAGATAGGCGGATGGACTCATTCGTCAAGTTCGAAAATCGGGGTACCGAGCCCGTGCCCGTCCTGGCTCGCGCTCGGGCGGGTGCTGCTGCACGGGCTGCATGTCCATGCGCTGTCCACCAGCTGCCCTGTGAATGGCAGCGGTGCTTGCGCTTGCGTGTGGTCGTCCATAGTTGGGGGTCGACGCCGGCACGGGCATCGAGTGGCGAGTGGTCGGTGGTGGGTGTTAAGGATCAGGTACTTTGCGCTGCTAAGCCCCTGATATATTCACTGCAAAGCAAAACAGAGATATAACTCTACTCGGCTGCGAATAGTCCTTGAGAGTTCGAGAATCCCCGTAAGAGATTCCTAAGGTTCAACTTGAAGGCCGCAAGACGCAAGCCTTTGATACTTGAAAGGCTGCAAGACGCTGGCCTTTGTGCTAAAGGCTGCACGACGCAGGCCTCTGAGACTGAAAGGGTGCATGCAAGACGCGAGCCCTTTGTGAGCAGAAGGCTGCAGGACGCGGACCTTCGAGAGAGAGAGAGAGGCCGCAGAGTGCTAGCCTGGGAGACTTAGATTCACGCAGAAAGGGAGGCAGATGAGAGTTGTATTCAATGTGTCGTGCCCCATATCGAGGGCTACAGTGCTATATATACTATTCTACCTACGAGTCATTTGAGTCATTCACGGCTTACTGCATTCTGAATCAGTCTGAGTTATTGAGCCTGACTCATAATTCAAACCGTGGGAATGATCAAGTTAGACTAAGTACTGTACCTCCTGTACTGAAGCAATGCGAGTCCGATCGTGACATTTCCGTTGCTTTTTTCTGAGGCAACGGGAAGCATCGTGACAGTGACCGTTGCGGAAAAGGCAACAGTGAATATATTTTGGCCATTTCTGCAGCATAAACGTCGTTTTTCCACCTGCGCAGCCAGGTTGAGTTTGGGGCTGTTCAAACACCAGAACCATTTTCCTGACTCACCGGACTTTTTTTTAAAAGATGTCACGGTAATTTTATGGCAACCGCCCTCATCGTGACCGTGACCTTGCCAAGATTTTGCAACGCAACGACCCCATCGTGACCGTGACCGTTGCTTCAATACAGGGAGGTACAGTAGTTGGTATGTACGTAGAAACTATCGGTCAGCAAAACCTTGCATATCCATAACAGTGGGGAGTACTTTGCTACAGATGGTCGGCGAGCGGGACGGGGTGCAGGTGATGTGGGACGGCGGTAGCGCATGCTGCGCGTCGGGCGATGGTATGCGTCGTAAGTAGAGTGGCATGGGCGCAAGCATTGAGCGGTGGGCCGTACTCTTCGCTGAAGGCGGGCGCAGGGGAGCGGGGAGGTGGAAAGCCGGCGCGGGCAAGATGTGACGGCCGTGGGCGCGCGGTGCATGGGCGCAGTGGTGCAGGTCGTGCGTGGTGCGTGCATGCGAAGACGCCACACAGACAGTGTCAAGCAGGTGGGTGTATTACGGCGTCGGGCATGGTGTGCGGGTAGCGGTGTGGTACTCGCTGAGGCAGCATTGTGGTGTTGCAGATGGTGGGCTGCGGCATCGAACGGCGGTGGTAGTTGCAGGAACATCTTCGATACGACCCTTGAGGTGACGGCCACGGGGCGCAGAGTACGCGGGGTGGGCGGACACGGAGGCTATGCGGGCGGCATTACACGGTATGCGGCGCTGCAGACGACCGTCGCCGGTGCAGGGCGACGTCTTGATGCTTCGATTGATGCGGAAAGGTGTGCGCGCACGCTGGATTACCGAGGAAGGCATCAGTATACGCTGGAGAGGAGAAACAGGGGGAAAGAAAAGAATAAACGAGGTAGGAAGAAGGAAACAGTGGGGAAGAAGGGAGGGAAGGAAGCGTGGAAAGGGAAAAGAGCGAAAGAAAAACGCACTTTCCCCTCCTAAGTCCTGGCTGCAGTCATAGCTGCAGGCAAGGAAAGTGGTCAGCGCGCGTGCTCTTTGGAAGACAGAAGAAAATTTGAAAGACAGACTGGGATGAAGGAGAGAGTGGTTAGGACCTGTCTTCGGGACGGCTTAGTGCTACAACATCTGTTCTTGAGATGGGCTTGCGCCGCATTCAGCGACGAGGGGAGACGCGCGCCGATGAGAAACGGGCTAGGCGCAGTGGAGGTTTCAGGCGGCCTCAGCGGATAAGTGTTGCATGCGGCGAGAGACACGGCATACATGGTAAGAGCACGCGTCATCGCCGGTGCCGATGGCGGCACACACGCGCAAAAAAACACGTCGCGTGGTAACAACGGACGCGGCGGGAGTAGGTGATCTGGAGGAACCCCACTTTAATCGATTCTGTTTCGGTACATGTGACTTGGATTCGTTAGTCGATTCTCTTAGAGACCATTTCCATTGAGTTTTTACAGCTGTTCTCGAAACCAATGAGATTACAACATTTTTTTT
Source organism: Mycena leptocephala (assembly GCA_029378395.1). Taxonomy (NCBI): domain Eukaryota; kingdom Fungi; phylum Basidiomycota; class Agaricomycetes; order Agaricales; family Mycenaceae; genus Mycena; species Mycena leptocephala. The sequence goes on along the minus strand of JARJLF010000502.1, from coordinate 142,382 downwards.
TTCTCACTTCCCAAAAAGGAAATTTCCGCTGCCAGTACTATCAGAGACTGGGATCTCGGCCACCTTAGCATTTATCGCCACGGGCCCATACACATAGCCCGACTAATACAAGTATATGGGGTCTTAATCGAAGGCATACACCCTGCGAGTCATTTGAGATTTTTTCGCGAATTTACATGACCATTTCATGACATGGGCGAATTTTTTTGTGAGCGGATGCCGAAAACGGCAAAAACGGCCTATCCGGCCACCCGTCGAAATCGTCCGTTGGCACTTGTGTTATCCATGCCAGTGTGTCTGAATCATTCATTAGATCGAAATACATTGTCACATACCCTCAAACTACAAATATAATATGTATAGGGACCACCACTGTTTCGGTTGCCCGCCAAGGAGGATGACTGGGATCGAGTGCAGGACAAATTTCACACCGTGCAAAGGACAGAGGGTATTTAGGGCCCAAATCAAGATACATATGCCTTGACTGGATGTGGTAGGACATACTGTAAGCAAGCTAGGTCATCCATATCCCAACTACCCCTCCAAAAAATCTATTTGTATGCATCAACCAAGTTGGGTGATTTTCAACGTTACCCAGCCTTGAACGGGAGGTATGACATTAAAAAGCGCGATCGATATGACATTATGCATTATCAGGTATTCTTAATGACCGAGTTAAATCCCAGGTCCCCAGCAGACATTGTTGGCTCGTTACAGTGGTGGCCGGTTTGTGCCACTCGAAATCAAGGCAAGGTTTGTTTCGAGGATTAAGCAGACGAGTGAGAGGTTTTTCACGTATAGTATGGTACTGGGGCCATTTCCCGAGCAATGGGATGAGAACGGACCCCCACACTTGTGAATCGGCGAAGAATTGGGGGAGCAATAAGGAAAGGACAGACGAGAGGGCCGGCCGGGATAAGAAATGATGATCCCACGCTCGGCATTTTGTCCCGAACTCCCATCACGTTTGATTGCCGCCTTCCTGTACCTTCAAATCTGACATGCAAGGTCCCCATACGTTATAGTCCAACCAGCAACCACCAATTTGACTATCATACATTGCACCGACTTGTACTAGGCAAGTGGCCGGATACTTAGTTTGGCCGGATAGGCAGTCGCAGATAGTAACAATTCTGGCCTCACCAGAATTCCAGGGCACAATGAATCTCCTGCAATCACTTGAAGGTCTCGGAGCATTTTGAAGCTAAATTTGGCAAGAAAGCCGTGATGCCGTGATCTGATTGATCAGGCCGATCTGACTGATCCGACCCACTTTTGGTCGTGTTTGAGTCTCGGCACGTCATCAAAACGATGTATTTCGACTGGCCAAGTCCTATGCTTCCATTTACATCCGCTTTCGAGCCTGTACACTTTCATTTCTCTGAATTTCCATTTGGGAACCGCCAAAAAAAATCACGTCGTCTCATTAGTTTCGAGAACAGCTGTAAGGGTAACTTACCTCAACCATGCGAAATTATGCATACCACGGCTGGACATGGCAATCATCTCATGATTGGGCTGGGTGCGGTTGGAGACGAGGAGCTGTAGCCGTATCCATCCCCAACGACACGCTAGAAACGCAAGCGACGTCGAAGCATGGATTTCCCGCTAAAGACAGATCGGAGTATTCAGTGAATGAGCACAGGAAAATTAACATTCTCACAAAGGCGCCAGCTCCAACAGGACAATGTCTATCGCAAGAAGGCGGAGAGAATCAACCATTCTCCTGCGGCGTTAGGAATATTCTGCGTTTGGTCAAGAATAAGCAGTAACAGCGTAAAATATAATTGATAATGCACGGATACCTCGGCTAAGGGTGAGATTCTTCAGAGACGATGATGCCAGAATGAAGCTAGCTTCCAGGAGTAAGTTTCGTTCAAATTGGGGGTCCAGATGTCGAGAATCAAAGATATTAGAGTCTGAAATTGACCAGGGAAATTTGGGGTCATGTAGAATCCTCTACACACACACCGGCTCGGCGGCAAGCGTCGCACACGCCGCAGTCCTCAATCCTCCGAGCTACTACCCACGCATATCTCCCATGCCGCGCCTCACACTCCCCGGATCGCTGTCTCCCCCGCGGCTATGTCGGCCCTCCTCTCCGGCGCATATACTACAGGGCCGATTTCGGATTGACGTTCCTTATGATGTCCTAGTCTCTCTTGACAGATGCTTTGGTCTCGTGTCCTCCCGTGTTTCCGTGACCATGAATTCTTCCGCAACTACCGCAGCAAGATGGGCAAGACCAGAATCAAGAACGTCCATGACGCGGTCAACTCTGACGACCTGCGACCATCGAAGATCGTGCCGAATGGGTTGGCAACAAGCTCTTCGACTCGAACTTTGTTTATGAGAACGAAGAGGAGATGGTACATCTTGACATTAATATGATATTTGCGCGATATTAAATCGGTTCGGACGGGGGCTTATCGGGGTGAGCTCCTGCTTCGCACTTTTGCCGCCCACCTGGGAGTAGTGAAAAATTGCGATGTCTTCTACGGGCACCCCGTCGGTGCGTTGGCCACCGCCTGTGCAGCGGTGAGTCCCTTCCTATTTATCTTGGGCTCAGTTCTGTGGGCAGGCTGGTGGCTGTACACTTTGAGTGTAGAAATAAAAAAATCCAAGCAAATCCGAAAAGATTCTGGAAGGTAGATCTTACCCTTGTGTCTGGCCACCTGACTTGACACCTGCCCAACACCTACTGCTCACCTGCAGCAGAGGCAGGTAAAAGTTACCTGCTCTGGAGATTGCCCCCGGTGGTATTTCGCGTTTGCATGCCAGGGACCCATGGGATCAAATATTTTATATACAGAAGGCGATCGGAAGGGTCAGATCTACCTTCCAGAATCTTTTCGGATTTGTTTGAATTTTTCTTTCTACACTCAAAGTGTACAGCCACCAGCCTGCCCACAGAACTGAGCCCAAGATAATAGGAATAAATAACCAGCTTTTGCAATCTCCACTCAGCCGTACGCAGCCCGTCGCTGCGCTTGGAGGAGGCGTTCTGGAATTTTCGCTGGCTCACGCCCTCGTTCACACACCAAATAAAGAATTATCTTGACCTAGGTCAAGATGTTAGCTGAGTTTGTATAAATCGGTACCCAAATCAAAATTTATAGAAAGATGTTATTTCATGTAGGCCGAAAAATGGAACAGAGAGAGCCGCAATCAGCAGCTCTTTCAAAGCCACAAAGTCATTCCATCTCAGTAAGCGATGAAAGGACTGCTGAAAGTTCATCTTTCAGCAGCACTTTCAAGCATGCTGCAACAGAACTTTCAAATTTTCCTTTGTTCGAACTTCTTGTGGTGAGGCTTTCATAACCTACTGAAATAGAATAACTTTGTGGCTTTTGAAAGAGCTGCCAACTGCAGCTCTTTCCATTTTACTTTTTGGACTCAATGAATCAAGACCTTTCTCTCAATTTGATTTGGGCACTAATTTATATGAACTCAGGTAACACTTCGACCTAGGTCGAGATATTTCTCTATTTGGTGTGTCAGTGCTCAACCCTTGTCCGGTGAACTGTAAATGCTGGCTTCCACGAGGCGGTGTTTTAGACGCCAATGTCCAAGAAGCTGCCAGAGTGCTGTCAAGACACAGCCTTCGGGGTTCTCTCCACTGTCTCTTCCTCCCATGTCGTTCTTCAGCTATGCCTCCGGGTCAATATCAACGGCGGCACTTTCTACTCCTCTGCTCGGGACGTAAACATCCAGAACAGTGTGCAGCTCGCGATCGAGAACGAGTCGCAGGCTCTCGTCTACGCCGATGGTCCAGAGGTGCATGGTCACCATGGTGCGCAGAACGTGATCGAGGACCGCCGGTTCGCTGGACCACAGCGCAGTGGTGGGTATGCACCGAGGACGGAAAGGTTTCTCCGTACCGTACGTTTTAAGTTACATCGGGATTCTATGCACTGACATCGAGGTGGTAGATATTTCTGCGAGACGTGGGATTGCTTCGCGGAGCGACCCACACGAATATGGGTTTCTGCATGTTATGCACGCAATGACCCCTGGCGGCGCTATTGATTCACCCACTTTCCCCACCTCCACCCACCCGACCCCTGGCCTCTCTCCCGAACGGGAGAAGTGTTTCAAGCCGTCGAAGCTCCGCCAGCAGGTGCTCTTGAAAACGCTTCCCACTTGCACAGCACTCCCTTCCATGCGGCGCTGTAAATGTAGATGCTCCTCCATGGCCACACGAAGCGGTTACCAATATTCACGGCGGGACCTTTGTTGGGGGCAGCGTAAATAATATTCAGAGGAGTGGTGAATCTGGTGCGTCCATCTACCAAGGGTATTTACACATTTCTAATAAAATACAGGGATTGGCATCCTGCATAGAGCAGTTGCATTGGCAGCGCTGCATGATGCTGCGGAGAGCTATCCTCAGCCTAGATGTCATCCAGAAACCCGGAAGAAATTACTTGACGAGCTATGGACGTGGTGCGGCGACAGCTCCACCAGCAACTACGTCAGCGACGATTCCAGCCACCACTTCCGCGACTGCAGCGTGGACTCTCCTATCGTCTGGCTACACGGCCCAGCAGGCGCGGGCAAATCCGCGGTGATGAAATCACTCTCAGAACGGTTGGAGACCGCCCACCAGCTCGGCGGCACATTCTTCTTCAAGCGTGGCCATCCTACTCGAGGCAATGCCCACGTTTTATTCGCTACACTGGCCCTCCAACTGGCCCTCAAAACCCCGGAGCTTAGGCTACCCATCTCGCGCATGGTTGAAGAAACTCCTACTCTTGTAGCGGGATCGATGGAGGCCCAACTGCGGGAGCTGATTATTGAGCCCTGCCGCACCCTCGAATGCAACGCCAAACGGATCATCCTTATAGACGGTCTGGATGAATGCGAAGGTAAGCACATACAACAAGAGATTCTGCACTTGCTCGGAAATTCCGTCCAGAAGGCGACATTACCCCTGCGATTTGTCATCGCAAGCCGCCCAGAACTGCACATCTGTGAGGTCCTGGAACTATTGTCTTTCCGTGGGTTATACCGACCATTCAACATCGAACAATCCTTCGCTGACGTCCGGGCATATTTGCAAAGCGAATTCGCCGAGACTCACTCGACCATGGCCGCGGTTCCACACCCATGGCCCTCGCCGGAGGCTATCGCTCGTCTCGTATGGAAGTCGTCGGGATACTTCATCTACGTCACCACTGTCGTCAAGTTTATCGATGACAAGGACTATCGGCCTACGCGACGGCTGGCGGCGATCGAGGCAACGGCAGCAACTCTCTCTCAAGCCCCGTTCGCCTCGCTGGATACACTGTACACTCAGTTTCTCTCTGCAACCTCCGAAAACTCGAATCTTGTCCCAATCCTCCGCGTCATCTGCCACTGTTCCCTACAGCCTGGCGAGATTGGAGAGCTGCTTGAGTGTCCTTTGCTGTTGGTGATTTTCCACGCATATCGGTGGGCCAACGTCTCCACGTTGCGCCCGGGGAGCTGCGCTACCTCTTGAACGTCTCATGGAACGAGCTCCGCCTGGCAATATGTCGGCTGCGGCCCATTTTTGGCCAGCACCCGCCATGCCTCCATGCATTGTCGCGATTCACACACAACTCTATGATAAACCAATACACTTGGAGGGCGAACATTTCCATTGACCTAGCCTTCGGTTTCAAGCTAATCGAAACAGGGAACCTACCGGAATATTTGTGGTAGGTTTGGCCATCTCGCATCATCATGATCACACTCATACCGGTTGGATAGGAATCCGTGGATCCACTGGGGTCGCATCATCAGAGGGTCCCCATCCTCTGAGGAATTACTGAACGGCGTCAAGATGTTGAACAAATACCCCTCAGGGCATCAAGAACAGGAACACCATGATGTTATAGAATGGCTGAAGGTGCGATGAGTGATTATTTATGCCGTCGGGACCACCGTGACCTCTCGCTCAGAGCTTTCCCGAGCCCCCATTGGATGAAATTCGTCGCTGGGAAAATCTCTTTCGAGACGAACAACGCAAATTATACGAACGTAGCCCCCATTATCGACCGCCGAGTGACTACGATGCGAGATGGCGAGAATTTGACGAAATGTGTTCGGAACTTGGTTCGGAATGAACAACTCAGTTTTTATCCTGTGGGTCGACAGGAGAAAGATTCAGATTGTCGTTCCGAATGGTGGCATAATATATTATCATCTCGACTGGAATACCTGAGCTAATAGGCGCAGTGTAGTGGGGTCAATCAGTTCTCTCCTGGGAAGCGAGTATCTGCAGCACGATACCAAACTGAGTCCGTGATCGAAAGCACAAGCAGTCACCTCAGTGGTGGCGAGGTTGCGCTGGCGTGTATACCGGCACGCCGCTGATCCACGCCCGTCAGAAAGGGGCCTCCTCAGAGGCAGACACCGAGGCATAACTCTCATAATTCCAGCGATGTATATCTCCCCCGTCCGTCTGCGAAAAATACAAGGAGACGAAGCAGCACGTAAACCACTACACCATCCTTCCCGGCACCAGAAACTCCTTCAATTCTCTTCCGAATCCCCCAACAACCGCCTCCATTTTCTCCCTCGAAGTCAGCGCCGGCGCAGAATTCTGAATCGCAGCTTTTCCAACCAGATGGCGGTGGAGCAGTGGCGAGACGAGCAGTTGGACCCGGCAAGGTACCCGACACAGAGATGAGAGAGCCGCAGCAGGGTGCAGTCATTGGAGGATATACAAAACGGAGTGCGCACATAGATTTGATGTAGGGCATATAAATGCAAAAGACAGCACATTGTGCAAAACACGGCACATTCCATTGGCTCTGAATCAGTGATGGTGGGCTCAATTTAGAAATCCATCCTCATCTTTTCCTAGATACATCACATATACTACACCCCCTCCCCCCCCCCCCCTGCAGTAACTTGCTCATACCCTGGCCATACCTTGTCCAACTGCTTAGGTCTCTTCAGATTTGGAATTTCAAAAATTCGTAGCTTCTAGCAGTCCAAGGATTGTGGAAATCAGCCAAGATTTGAGGAAGATACGAAGCCAACTACAAGTCTACAACAAGGGGGGTTGTCTTAGCAGGAATGTCATTAGGCAGAAGATTCGCTCCACATGTACAATTGGGTCATATCCGACGGACAAGGGAGTGAAACAAGGGCTGGAAACAATTTACTGTTAACGTTCCGGTTTTGGACACCCTTTTTGGCTTCTTTTTGCGTCCTTTTTGCCTCCCTTTGCACCATCTCGTGGCCAGGAACACTGCTTAAGAGCGTAAACTGCCTTAGAGTATTGGGGACATGCGCCAGGTACTCAGAATAATTATGCAACACTGTAGTTTAGCTCTAATAGTCTGGCTGCATGCTTTGTCAAGTAAATTCGAAAAGGGAACGCACACGGGAAGCGAAAAGGGGAGCTCTGAATATATAGGTTGCGCAAAAGCCGCACTAGGGTTAAGCCGCATGCGGCTTCATGCGGCTTTTTGGGCATTGTGCAAAGCTGCGGCCTTTTCTTCGCTGGTCTTGGTTCTTGTCTTTCGAAGGGGTCAGGAGAAAATGACGCGGAGCGGCGCGCACTGACGCGGAGCGATGCGGCAGTGACGCGGAGCGGCGCGCACTGACGCGGAGCGATGCGGCAGTGACGCGGCGTGGCTGTGCTATTGCCGCGGCATCCCAATCTATGACTAAAATGGACTTTACACCATCCCAACACCTCAAATGAGCCTATTAGACATTCCTCTTGAGCTTATAACGCACATAATGCATACACTACATCATGCTGAGGCAAATTGTATTGTTCTTTCACTTTTCTGGATGACTTGGGATTGGGCCTCTTCGAGGCGGGTGCTGAACCTTTAGGTAGGGGGTAAACACTAAGTCAATATTCGTACAAATACACATATACCAGCTTTTTAGTCTGAGTTTCAACAAATTAGTTCTCAATTTGAAGAGCTTGAAACCATTAAATTGGATAAGCACAACGTGAAAATACTGCCATTCTCTAATGCAATGAACATGTTATCTGTACAACTGGGTAAGCAATTGAGAAGTACACACATTCAGTGCCCGAAAATTGGCAGAATTCCCAATGGAACTTCAGATCCACAAAAGATGAGGGCTTCTACCTGGGGCATGATCCCGGCTTTAAGACCGTTTAATCTGTTGCACCGACCTGTTTCTAGAGATCAAGCCATTGGCCTGGACTAGTGAAAGTCACAAACAAATGGGGCATTTTCTTTTGTAAGCAGCCGTTGTATCCTAATTGGTAAGGCAAAAGCTGTCCGTCTGAGTGAGAATTATGCAAAAAGTCTTGTCAATTTGTCCTGTCCCCCTTCTAGGTATAAGCATGATGGCACAAACATCAAGTCAAATAATAGTAACCATTGAGGGAAACTGGAGTCTGAGTAGGTAAACCATTCAATGGATGCTAATGGTCCAGTTTTGCCAGAAAAATTGGGGAGAGACTTGAAAAATGCTGCTGACCTGTGCAACTGGAGACCCTAATTGAATTTTTTAACCCACTGTCAGAACCTCCACAAATTCAGGTCACAAAGTTGAACCAGTAACCCAGTTACCAGTCCAAGGCAGACACCCAGTCAGAAGCCAGAGAAGCAGTCACAGAAAAATTGTTCAAGAACATAGACACATGTCACCTACATCACATGAAGCATCAGTAGCCCAGAGGCTTAGGGTTGTGTACGGAGCTCAGAATCAATCATTAGGGTGTTTCAGACATTCCAATTCGCGGCCCAACTTGGACCTGAACTTCATCAAGTTGGGGTCGAAGTTGGGAGCAGAGGTGTGAACGCCCATCGGGCTTGAGATCAGCTCAAGCTGGTCTTGGCGCAGTAATAAGCCGGGATAAGCGAAGTTGGGAACGAAATCGGACATCAAGTTGGGATCAAGTTGGATGTCAGGTCGTGGGGTGAGGCACAATTTGACATCCAACTTGGTTCCCGAACTATTTCGTGTCCCAACTTCAACGCAAGTTGGGGCCGAAGTTGGGACCCAAATTGGACCTCAAATAGGGATGTCTGAAACACCCTATTCATTCCAGAGGAACACGGCGGGTTCAAGTTGTGCGGCATGGCCATTGAACCCAGTGGATACAGCACATCACAGTAGCCAGAGGACATGGAGGAGGGAGCGAGGTACTGTTCGACCACAAGTTCAAGTTCAATTTTTACCCGAGAAGGGAGAGGAATATTATTTCGATTTATGGTGCACATCACAAATCTTCCAGTGGTGTGACCTGTGACTGAACTTGTGGTTGAACTGGTATAGTACAATGCACAGGTATGTTCTGCCTCTGTCAGACTAGAAGCACTCAAAAGCAAGGAGTGTGGGCTCGAAGATCAGGTTGTATCGGTAAGCTTGATTGACTAATCGACGGGTACTGTTCCGACATAAAGCAGAAATGACTAATCACGGAAAATCGAACTTGGAGAATCTCTTTGGTTCCAGGGGATGAAATGGGCTTACACGAGGGGATTCAGGTGGGTAAGAAGTTGAAAAACATATCCTGGCATTTTGATTTATTTCTACGTCTTATCCCACTTGCTTTCGATTTATTGTCGCGATGACCAATGTTGTATGACTAAATTCTGTTTGTGCATGTTAGGAAAATGGATCGAAACTGAAGTTCCCCAGGGTAGCTAAACCTAAAGGTTCAGCCAATGAAAAGTTAATTTTTTGAAGATGTATAGTGCATCATGTGTTGCTGCGCAAATTCACCCACTATTGTGGGACAAAATGTCTTACTTTTACCTACTTTCCGAACAGGTCTAACACTATATGACTTTGTCATTGCCGCGTCAACTGCGCGCCACTTGCGCGCCGGTGCCGCGTCAGTGCGCCTCAATGCTGCGTCAACGCCGCGTCAGTGCGCGTCAACGCCGCGTCACTGCGCGTCAACGCGCGTTAGTGCCGCATGAGTTTCATGCTTCTGTAGCCTCAAATTCCTGCATTATTTTATGGTGCGGGGATACAAAACAACACCCTTCAACGACGGTTGCAAATCAGGTATTGTTGGGAACATGCCAGGTCATATATTCATGCAGTAAACCCAATACATGAGATTGGATGCCTTTCAGACTCGAGTCGAAGCTCATTCAGGTCAAGCTGAATGCAACAGCAATTGACCCTGAGGTTATCAGGCCGGGAACATGGATATAATTAGCGGGGAATGTTTCAAGCGCACCAAATTCAATTGAATGACAGATCCTGAGATAGTCCTTCAGCGAATGTCAAATCTTATCTTGTGCACTAAACATCGAATGAAAATGTCAAGAAACATGGTTTGTGTTCCCTGAGTGTTGACTTCCATTTGTGAGTAGCATAACATTCACAATTGTTGAGTTAACAGATCGAGTTGTGCGAATCTAACATGTCGTCCATGTCAATTCCCGATCCACGCCTCCTTCCAAAGAAGTACTCAGGTTGGTAAATTATCCCCGTCCTCCACTCATCCGAACGGGTTCACGCAGTTCAATCCTGCTTGGCCTGCTCCACATGATTCGACCACCACCACCAGACGGGCTGATACAACGGCTGCAGGAATAGTGTTACATTATTCAACAAGTTCGTGAGGAAACCGCTGGCTCCAGACGGACTATCGCTAGTGTCTGCACATAACATTGATATTGAACCATAGAGTGGTTAAACCTTGCGCAAACAAAATGTCCCGTGTTGCCGCGGCAAGGACCTGCACTAACGCTCCACCCAGGCGTGCTATATTCACTGGCTGCGCGGAAGAATCTATACTGTATCAGCAGTATGCTCATTCGGGCACTGAAATTATTTCTGCTACATAGAATGTAAAAAGATTGCAAGCAGACATTGACGCAGCACTGCAGGGAAGTGAGGTGACACTGACCCGCACTGACGCGGTAATGCCGCCCAGACTTGAATATTCGATATCAATCTACTAGACCAACTGTTCTGAACGTGTTTTCAGTGTCTGGACATGGCCGGAACGGAAGGTAGGCAGTTAAACCTCATCACAGTTGTATTTGCGACTTGAGGTATCAAGTTCTCGGTCTTATTCGCTCGATGCATGCTGTGTTTCAATGCTCCAGAGCCTCAGTGAGGCAAAATGAGGCCGGAATATACTGAAAGAGACATCCCGATCTATGCATCTTGATGCATAAAAATGCCACGTCAGTGCCGAGTCATTGCCGCGATGGCCTCGAAGGCGAACTTTTGACGCAGAGGCATACTTGGTAAGTTTGTGGTAAGTACTTAGATTATTCATTCTAATATGGCGTGTTTGGTCCACGTCACTAGCTCTCACTCTTAGCCAAACAACTTTCGGGAGTGAACTCATGCATCGAAAAATCCTCAAAAAAACAAAATTCCCAGTTGAATGTGCAAATGTCATCCTCCAGGTGGGTCTGGGCGGGTTCAATAGCGTGAATGGGAAGGATTCGCTCGACCGTACTTTTGCTACTCAGTTCTCTCCATGCTAGGATGACCCACTGACAAAACACTGCATGCAATTTCACCCTAGTTGTGCAACAGCTCCACAGTTTGTTTCCAGAATACAGTTATTGCAGTGGGAAGCCTTGGTTTGGCCGGCCTAAGGTAAGACAGTACTCTGTGTCTTGATGAGCTGTGAAAATATGTTGCAGGAAGTGGTTGAAACTCGTGTGTACTGACCAAATACCGACTAAATACTGAAATCTGTGGAAATTTTGGATGAGGATTTTTTGTGTCCAAACGATGTATTAGGACTAAAAACTGCTCCCACAACTCGATTTTAACCCCAGAGTGCAACCGTTCAATAGTTATGGGCGGCGCGCCGATGCCGCGTCAATGACACAGCCACCACCATGTCAGTGCCGTGTCAGTCCGCGTCAGTGCGCGCCGGTCCGCGTCAGTCCGCGTCAATTTTACCGTACCCCTGATGCTTGGCGGTGAGGGGCGGATGCAGAGATGAAGCGTAGGTGGGAGTTGGACACTAGACATTGGGAGGGCGACGTTTGGATTGAAGGAATTGGGCGGCGAGGCAACGAGAGCTTGAGTCCAGGTGGGTTGAACGATTGGAGATAGCAGTGGGCGTCGGGCAGCAGTACTAGTGTGGTGGTGGGAAACAACGGGCGGCGTGGCAACACTGATCGCTGCGGCGCTAACAGACGACGGTGCCACGCAGCGCCACACAAGCGTGGCGGCGGCAGCGTTTTGGCGGCTTTGTCGGAGCGAGGGCTTTGGGTGACATGTGGTGGTGGTGAAGAAAAAGAAGATGAACACTGCCACCCATCACGCCTGCGATAGGCAGTCTCAGTGCGTTGTTTTTGAGATCTGGAATTGGGGTGTTGCTAGTATTGTGGGTTAATTTTGATTTGTGGCCAGTGACGGATAAGGATTCTGCGGGAGGAGTTTTTTTTTGTTTTGTTTTTTGTTTTCGGTTGTAAAAATCCCTCCCGCAATTTTGCGGGAGGGGAATTTGGGTGACAAATTTTTTGTGGTTGTAAAATCCCCTCACGCAATTTTGCGGGAGGGGGATTGGGGGGAGAATTTTTTGTTTTGTTTTGGTTGCAAAATCCTCTCCCGCAATTTTGCGGGAGGGGAATTTGGGTGAGAATTTTTTCGGTTGTAAAATCTTGCGGGAGGGGAATTAGGGGGAGATTTTTTTTTTGGTTGGGTTTTAAAATCCCCTCCCGCAAAATTGCGGGAGGAGAATTGTCAAGACAAGCCCTGGGTCGACCTGGCGTTGGCGGGACAGTAAAGAACCCGGCCGGGGCGATAGTCGAATAACCCGGTGGTGAGGGATCGCAACGGACAACGAGAGGGCAGCACTGAACAACCCGAGTATGTGAGGGGTGTTTGGCTTTAGCCGTCGAGGCGGGTTGTCGCGATACTCGTGTGAGGCGGTGGAGTAACCGCCTGGACACCGAACTCGAGGTAGTCTCGAGGAGAATAGAATGTGTTTAGGCCTGCGTATGTGGGCGTGGTGAGAAAGCGCTGTGCCGTTGTCAGGCCAAAGTAGACTTGATATTAGACGAGGTAGAATCTAAGGTACATGTAGATTCTACCGTGTTTATATACTGTATCCTATGAAACTGATGGCTGTCTCTTTACGAAATAGCAGACTAACGGGCGATCGGGGTATCCCGATCGTCGTTTGAATAAGCCCCTGGTTGGCTAGCAGACGCTCCTAAGTTGACAGCGAGCGATCGGGGTATCCTGATTGTTGTTTGAATAAGCCTCTGGTTGGTTATTCCGAGTTCGATCGTCTATACGAATAACCCCCTGTTGGTTATTCCGTATACGTCGTCTTGTCCTGGATTGCAAATATGTATATTTGCCAATCTCGTTGCTTGTGAAAACCCGGGGTGCCCGGGGTTTGAGTTTGAGTGAAAATGTTGGAAGTATGCCAAATCATGACAAGAATTGGGGGAGATTTTTTTTTTTGGTTGTAAAATCCCCTGCCGCAATTTTGCGGGAGGGGAATTTGGAGAACAAGAATTTATGATAATGAGTGTTGAACTGGCGTGCGGAATAGTAATAGGGGCCTTGTAAACAAGCGCAAATCGCCAACGTCCATAATCAAATCTGGAAATTCCACCGTCGGAGTGACAGAGGTAGTCGATCGCGGATACTTCGCAGCGTACACGTCCAATTATTCAGTATTCATTGGCGCAGTTTATTCTATCTTACTCTTTCCCCCCCTGGCGGACAGCAAGTCGAAACCGAGTCATAGTGGGATAACTGGCGGGTGCCACGTTGATAGCCATTCAGTGGCTGTTTTAGAAGTAAGCTGTGCGATAAAATTTCCTTGATCTCAATAGACAGTGGTCCCACAATTACATTCTTGTCTAGGCGTCAGTCTTCAGGTCATCTGCAATCAGCGGCCTCGATGTACCGCCCATAGTGATGAAACTCAAAAGGTGGTGCGTAAATTCAACTGATCACCGTAAAACGTCTCAGATGTTCCTTCCGTCCTGGACTGTGAAGATGATAGGGGACTTCGAGGCAGACAAGATAGGAGGATTGGTCAGAATTCAGGGACAAGATTGGACGTCGCGTAAGTCAGGCGGTGCTCCGCTCTCATGCGGGAATCTTTATGGACGCTCCAATGTACCGTCTGGAGTCTTGCACAGGACAGCAAAAAGAATGTTCGCCTACGGAGGTTTTATGTCGTTGATTGGTCGATTTTTGGTGTAAAGCGGGAGTCGCACTATAGCAGTTTGTTTGTTATCAGGGAACAAGTTGTCTAGATGCACATGGTCCAGGACAGCCCGCCCTGATTATATTTGGCTGCACAGCTTAGTAAATAGACGTCGACACGAACGGAGACAGAAGAGACCGAGGTTGAAGATGGCTCAACCCCAAACCACAATAAAGAAAGACGGAGCAGTCTCGTGGTACAGGCGATGGCATTGCGGTTCCAAAAGCGAACAGAAGCAAATAGAGCACTCATCTGAAAAGTTGTCGGCGTTCTTACAACCATCTGTTGAAGCTTTGTTGAGAGAAAAACCTCCAAGTCCTCGCCTTGTTTTGAACCAAAACTGTTGTGACAAAACAAACGGAAGAAAATGCCGTCGAGTACTGAGCGTGAAGGAGCGAAAGGCAACGGTTCTATAGACCAATCGGACTTAACGGCATCTCGATAATGGAGTAGCTGTGTCGCTGTCACACCTTTTCTTTTCTCCGCATCTCTCGTTCCTCCAATGGTTGGTAGCTCACTTGGCTTTTTTTTGAAACGATTTCCGATGTGATATGTAGGCAAAAGCGAAGACTCGCAAGTTTGCCACTGTCAAGCGCATGCTGAACCCAAATGACATTCGGCTCTGGATTCTCACTGACTTTTCCTTTCGCAACGTGCCCAGTCAGGAAACGTTAGCATGGAACATTACGCCAGAATGTTGTTCATACCCAGCTGTACAGCAATCCCGGAGGTTTTCTGGGCCCAATATAAATTTCCACTCCGTTTTCGATCAGCTCCTCAAGGGCGACACCTTGACTTCAAGGTCTTCGACGTCGGCTTGACTGAGCCAGATTTGAGAAAAAGATCGCACTTCCGTCCCTCCGTCCTGTGCTATGTACCTCGAAGACAGCGCCTCGACCAGGCTCCGCTGACGTAGGGCAAACGCTCCAATTCTAGTACTCTGAACGTCTTTATTCGATTACGCAAAAGGTCCAGCGCTTCACAATCTCAATGTGCACATTCTGGGTCGTAGTTCGTCTATATCATCCTTCATTGTCATCCTCACAGAGTTCTGTCCCACCCCGCATTAATCTCTCCCACAGATCAGGGTGCAGACGCAGTCAGCTGTGCAGGTCGAATTGGGCGTGCCACCAGGCCCTAGGACGGGTGGTTCGAATGCCTCGTCACAACCGTACCCGAAGGCGCTGCACTCCTCGGCTTCGGGAGTGCCGACGCCGCCGCAGCTCAATTGGGCGGAACAGTGTGGCGGTAATATTTGAGGCTACAGATCCACAATTCATTCATTAATAATGCATTGTGGTGGATGGACGCGGTGCTTACCGCACGTGCATCCAACGCAGCTGCACGTTTGGCGATGGGCTGGGGAAATCGGTCTGGATTAGACGGTTGAAGGGCATGTTGCAGAGGATTCTTACCTCGGCGGCGATGGCGGTGGCGGCGATGAACGGAACGAGGAGAGCGATGGTGAACTTCATTGCTGTGGGTCGAGTGGTTCTTAATATTAAGATCCAACTTACTTCTAGCGTTTTATAATGTTCGCTGGCCGCAGGATACGTACGGGGCAAATATTTTTGTCAAGGACCCGCGATATTCATCTGCTCCGCGTATACTCAGTTCTTCTTCCAGAAATGCAAAGATACATACCAGTACTCGATCGGCCCCATCGGAAATGTAGCGAGGTTCTTTCAGCGAGTGCACAAGAAACGTAACTCGGTTATGTTGTATTTTCACTGGCTATTTTAATGTATACCACTTTGATCCCTCTTCCGTCTATCCTGAAACAAAAGACACCGGGCAGGAGAAGAAACTTCAAAAAAGTCATTCATGTAAGGCTTACAACCTGACAGACAGCAGTATCCTAGAGTCTGTCGGAACGCAACAGGTCCTCTCATGACGAGTTCGAATCCTCATTCAAGGACCGCGAAAATATGTCTTTGAACTTCATAAACGGTTGCGGGTACCGGATCACCTCGCGCCTCCCGCAGCTGGCTGAAACACGGCCAATGGAGCGAGCCGCTGTTGAATTGACCCTTGATGATTATCGCGGCTCGGACCAGATGTTCCATATTTCTCCCCCAGGAAAGTGGGCTTCCATAAAAGCAACAGTACCAGGGGGAATGATATATCACGGACTCTCGGGAGATGGTCCGTGTTATATCCAGAACTCTGGCCCAGAGATGCAGGTGATATATCACTCAAGAGACGCTGCCCTTTTGGGCAGATAGTGGCAACCAACATGCCGGCGCCGTCAGCACATGCGGGCTCGTTGTTAACGACGATGTCTAGTGTGTATATCGTGGTTTGCCTAAATCTTCAGGGAGCGGGCTGACATAGCATCCCAATGTAGTAGCATTTTGTGATCACGGGTCCGAAAAGTGCCACAGCGCTCGGTGGATTTCTGCACGAATTGCACTGGAAATTCGGGTGTGTATGCATATGATATTTAGCTACGATATATGTACAAATGGCGCGATATGGCGGGGGAAAATGTACTGAATTTGGCGCCAAAAATCGCCCCACACAGCTCGATTTTCGCCTGCCTACATGCAGGTGCGTCAGAGCGCATGTATAGTCCCTCCGTATCGGGGGCCTGACCTCGGCGTCGCAGCGCAAACCCCATTGGCCTCAGTGGGCGATAAAACTTCTCCGCGGTCGAGACCGCTGCGACCGCGACCTGCCCTCCCCATTGCCGTTGGCGCCCGCCGTGCACGGGAGGTCGATGACGAACGGCATGGGGCGCAGGACGGAGGTGCAGTCCATCCACCGTGGCGAGCAGACGTACAGCAGCGTACCTCAGCATAGCCGCGACTCTGCGGTGTCTTGCCTACGGGCAGGATGCGTTTTCGCGATGCGAGCCGCACACCTGCTGTATTGCCATCGGTGGCGACGCGAAAAGCGACACCCTACCGGCCGCCACCGTGAGAGCAGGTGGTCGTCGGTCGACGGTGACCTCATATCACCCTGCTGAACGAACATGGACCGCGACGTCGCCGCCACGTAGGCGACTCTGGTAGCGGCAGCACTGAAGTGGGAGCGGAAGACAAAAGAGACAAAAAACGCCAAAAAAAAAAAAGGGAACATACGGGTCAAGCAGAGACTACAGAAGAGATCCTTCTTCCCTTACACGCCATTGCCTTGCGTGAATACTGCTCACATCGTGCGGACGTAGGGCGCACTTGATACATCACAAAAGTGGTCTCGCGTTCGACAGGTAACATCGCCCACACATGGGAACAGGGCGGCATTCGTCAAGCGGCCGTACGGGAATGTCGAGACACGAAAAAGAGGGGAAGAGCGGAGTACAGAGATAGGGGAAGGGACGAAAGAAAGTGACGTGGCATCAATAAACGTGACTCGGGTGGGTCGCACTGCACGGGATTGCGTTCGGAAAGCGCATGAGAAACAGAACTTTCGTCCTCGCTTTAAATTGAATCCCTTCTAGTGCAGATTTAAATCAACAGACTTTTTCAGAGTTCCGGGCCGCAACTTCCCGTCACGCCGTGAGACCTTACATTTGAAATTTTAAGCAAGTATGAGAATCTTGAAATCCACGTATTTCGCTACTTTCTGTCAGTCATTTTCAGGATTCCAGTCGGATTTGAGGTCAGTGGGCTGAACCAGTTGAGATGTGCTACTAAGACCCTGAATAGTTGAAGTATAGGACAAGTTTCAATATCAAAGAGACAAACGAGAAAGTATCCTCAATATACGCATGAAATACTATGAAAGAAATTTGGTAAAAGAGAAGTAGGTACATGAGCATCGAAGAAACATACTGTACTATTAAATTCAATTCGTCAAGGGGTGTGACGCGTGACCCGAAATACCATTTCGTCAATTTGTCAAAGGGTCCTCAGCTGCGTGACAACCCCCAAAATTTCGTCAACCCCTGGAAATATTCCAGATGTTGCAAGGCATGTAGAGCAAACCATTAGGATGACTTAGGAATTATCTGAGAAATTCATGTCAGCAAATCCGTTGAACAGGAAAAAAATCGTGTTTCACCGTTGAACTTTGGTTGAATTTGGTCTGAAGCACGATGTTTGTGAGGTTTGGAGCAAGAAACCTTGGGAATGACGAGAAAATTGTAAGGAGTGTCCGCAGCTAAGGAAACTTGCTCAGAGCAGCCCTGAACCCAAATTCGAACCGACCGTGACGAAAAGTATATTCGTCAAGAGCCTCCGTGACGCGTGACAAAGTTCCAAAATTTGTCACGTCAAGTACCCCCGTGACGCGTGACTGACGAATTGATTTTAATAGTACAGTATGTCCAAGATTCAGGGGAAAAGAGTCAGTTTTGGGTACAGAATAAAATGTCCAAGTCATCGAGACCAATTGATGTTGCCGCAAATCATGATGGTCAGGGTCGATTCCCGACAACTCACTCACTCACTACCACTATGGGACTGCAGATGTACTTCAACAACAAAACCAGCACATTCCCGCTATGAATGGTCTCGCAGCTGAAAACACAGAAGCTGTCCCAAATCATATTCGAATGCTCAAAGAAAGCTGTTCATTTCACCCGCAACACTGCTAACTTCGAAAGTACGGAAGCCAAAGTATATGTCCATCGGCTCTCACTCGAATTCCAAGCTTCACATGCGGATTCAAAATTTTTTTATTCAAAAGTAAATCCAAATTACACGCAGACAAAGAAGGTAAAGTATGGCAACTACGAAGACCTGGGGAAGGCCTCAAGACAGCGGTAGCGCAGATACCAGCCGACACAAAGCGAACAAGACGTACAATAGATGGCACTGGATTGCCGCAGCAGATGGGAGAATAGAAGGCGGGCACACAAGATTAACCGTTCTTTAAGCAAATGCCTCCTTGGCGGTGCATTTGTCTCATGTAAGTTTATCTCCATTCTTTTACCCTCTCCTCTCATTCTGAAAGTCCTTTGTCCCATTTGGATGCGCAGGTATCCCCATCGTAACAACTACGCCACTGCGCAAACTTCGCCAAAGAATGGCCTGGACAGCGTAGCACATCTCAGCCATAGGCAAAGCACAGAACTATCCCTTTCAGTTGTCTTCTCGAAAAATATTTATCCAGCTTCTCTAAGCCGAACTTGGGTTAATCACTGTTCAAAAGATGTTGGAATCATTCCTCAGCTGACCTTTTCGCAGTCGCTCCGTAGCGTGTCCATGTAGTGGCTCAAGTATTGTGCGGGCATAAATAGCGGAAGGTGCCTGCTCCTCCAGCCAGCAATCCTTTGTGTTCTTTCCTGTCATCAATTCACTGTGCTGGCCTTATTTCTGGGTTCTCCTCAGCTTTGGGCTCCTCCCGTCATCAATATCAATTCCGCACTTCAATTCGCTGGTCTAAAATGGCTGGGTTGCTTTTAGCCATCTCTCGGGCTGTGAACTACTCCGAGTCGCGGACACCAATATCAATTCGTTGCTTCTGCCGTGCCCCCATTTTGGTGCCGGTTATCCATTGAAACCATTCTCAGCCTCCTTCAACACTATTATTTCCTTCCCGCCGTTTCCGCTTTGAATCCCGGCCCCTCATCCATGTCGTGTTCCGTGTTTACGATCTTACTTCCGTGTAGTCCGCACGGACTGTCTCGCGATTTTAATCATAGACACTTCGCCATGATTCAGAACTATGAAACACTATTATTTCCTTCATGTTCCGTGGTTACGATCTTACTTCCGTGTAGTCCGCACAGACTGGATCGCGAGTTTAATCGTAGACACTTCACCACCTGAAATTACGATCCTGAAGTGTGTCCGAGCGAAGCAAGGTTCTATCTTGTACCTCGTATAATCTGATGCCTCGTATCAGAGTGCACCTGTTTGCACTGCCGACATTTCCCCTTTCACTATCTCAGCTGACCCCCTACATTAGCTTAGACGCCTGAGCTTAGGCAATTTTCAAGTGCCCGATCAGGCCCTCAAGCTCCACTCAAAAGAAAGCCTATTGATTGTGTCGCTTCTTCTATTCCAACGCCATCATCTCTGCCTTCCCTCTGCCGTCGCCGCCTCCGTCCCTCTTTTCCGTCGTACACTGCAAGAATGAGCAGCATATATTCAAGACACTCGAACCATCTACCGAGTCGCGGGTACGCTTCAACGCTAGACCCTCAAAATTCCACGGACCTCAAGCACGCTATTTACCTCTTGGCCCTCCGCTACACCTCAGGACATCAAACAAGTGCTCCCTGATATCAAACCCCTCCATAAAACCTCGCGCGTTTCTTCACTTCTGGAGGTTATGAGCTGTAGAACTCCGCAGCACACCTCGCGCATCGCCCATCAAATCCAATTAAGATCAAGTTCAAGCTCACTGCCAAGACTCAACTATTGGTCAAGAGTTCAAACTCGATGTTCGCTTCGTCATCTGAATGCAACTTCCTGTCTTTCGCCGCATCGTCTGCCAGTCAACACATCCTTCAAAGTTAAGATCTGTGGGGTTCCGTTGGCAGGTACGAAGCGCTCTCGGAATATGGTTAGTAGGTTCTCAGTCTTCACAGTCGCAAAATTCACTAACCTTTGTCGGCACGGATGTAAAACCCGAACCATCGAGCGACAATGTATTTCAACGGCATTCGCACCGCTCCTCGGATCACTTCCATGGTGGCCAGAAGGCCTGGTTTATCGATTTCTCTGTGCCCAACGCTGGAAAAGAATATACGGGGCACAATCCATGACTGCAAGTTACCGCGACTTCACGGAGGTGGGTGCCTGCCAGCGATCCCCTATTCTCTTCAGTGAATCCTAACATGTATTCGTTCACATGCGATATGGATTTGGATTAGTTTTCTTCCTCCTGGGACGAGCATCTCTTTCTGACCAGGTCTCAAACCTCTCACGAGTTTGGGAAGGCCTGGCACCAATATAGGTACGTCCCTATTTTATATCCAACTGCCTGATACTCAGTTATCATCCGAGCGACCTTCACTCATCGATTACATCTATGACCGAATGGAACGGGCTAATCTTCGACGCCCATCGTCAGGACAACATGTGCACCGGTCATAAGTCGTTCCCGCGTCAATGTGACAACAGAGGCTGAAAGTGAGGTTCACAGTTGACCCTCTATTGCATGTAAGCCAAACTGCGGATATCGACTTCTGCGGTAAGGCTCCACCATGTCCAACTACGGTCAAGACGCCCAGGGGTTACTCGTGGAGGATTATGCCGGCTGGTGCCTGGCCCTCCACGTCCTGTGCTGCGTGGGTGCGATTGCATCCCCAGACAGGTGTTTTGCACCTGGGATGTATTATTCTATGCGTACGTCGCGACCTTTCTGTGAAATGCTATACTCATTGTCTTTTTTTTTTGGGATACTCAGATACGATGCCACTGGATGCTGGCTACTCGCACAGATCCCCAAAATACGCGACAGTACACGACATTCGTCTCTGTTGCTGACATTTCATGACTCTGTTGTTTGCAAAGCACCTATGCGTGGAAGGAGCTCGGTTGACCACCCTAGAACATGCGTCGCTCGCCGCACCTGTTTTCTCACTTCCGATGCTGCGAACTCTTGGCCCAGAGGGGTAACAGATGGGGGGGCCATCCGGGGGATCATATGGGTAGGGCACTGGCGACCGTGGCGTGATGGGGAGTCGGCAGTTAACGAGGCGCGGACAACAACTCTGGCATACTGCAACGATTTTGTTTTGCACGCTACGGAGTCGAAACCAGTGGCCAGCAAAGTGTTATATCCGTTTATTGCCGATAACCTCGCAGACCACTTAGGCCCATGCGTAACCCAAACATTATACATGTGAACAGAGCGTTGTATGCATACTAATATCATGAATACAACTAAACCAAATAAAATGAAATGTATTAACCATGCATACTGCCATGCACTACATCCACATATACACCATGCCAAATACCATGAATACCACAATGGCAGTTCGGCAAACAGATATGCCAACAATCACCTTGAAACACAGATCATATATACATCACATTTCTGCGGTAGACCCCTCATCAGCAGAGGCTGTCAAAACAGTTTGCATCACCTCAGCCACTTCCTCTCCTTCTGCCTCCTCCCCAGCATCATCTTCCCATTCATCATCAGAATAAGGGGTGATTGCCATAGCTTCCATCTCCGTTGCTAACTCAATAGCTTCCCTTTCTGCAGTGTCTCTACCAGAGTCCTGAATCCCAACCATGTCCTCACTTGCCACTTTGAAAGACTGAATGTGCATGCCTGGAACAAGAGTTCCTGTAAACCGTGCACGAACTTTCTGTTCAGCGTGCGACTCCCACCACACGCAGTACTGTCAATCCCCTGCAAAATGTTTCCTCAGCACCACCCGAGCCCCGGGCGGCCAGTTGATGCGCTGTAAAGAGACACTAGACAACTTGTGCAAAAGTGGCATGCAGCTTTTTACAAATTAGTCAAATTCCGACACCTCAATGCTATTACACAGTCGTAATGGCCTTTAGAGGAAAAAAAAAAGCTACATGCCGCTTTTTGCACAATCAAAAAGCGGCATGCAGCTTGGGCTCAAGCTCTCTACGCCATAGACGAGGGGCGCCGTCGACCTCGCTCATTCTACCTCCATCCATTCTCCGTGCTAACGCCGCCGCCGCCCGCAGACGATGACACCCTCTTCTTCTTCAACTTGACACCCTCTCCGCCGTCTTCGGGCTGCCTGAGAAGCCGATGGAGGTGACGATCCCCACCAACCTGCACATCACCACCATGTCGCGGTACAACAGCGAGTTCCCTTTCGCCGTGGCGTTCCCGCCGCAGGCCACGACAAACGTGCTGGCGGAGTGGCTTGCGGCGCAGGGGTCGACGCAGGCGCATATCGCTGGTATCTCCGCTTCACGTCCTTTCTTGTAGCGCTTGTTGATCTAGATGGGTAGAGACGGAGAAATACGCGCATGTGACGTTCTTCAACGGCGGTGTCGAGGCGGAGTTCAAGGACGAGGAGCGGCATATGGTCCCTTCGCCCGCCCAAGGTGCGTTTCTTCCCTGATTTTCGGACTAATGGAGATTTTATCCGCATAGCGTCCAGGCCGTCGCCGACACGGTCGCCAAGGTCATGGAGAGCAACAAGCACGACTTTGTCATGTGCAACTTCGCCCTGCCCGACATGGTGTGTTTCGCTCTTCTCTTCCTCTGCCCTTCCTTCCTCATTTCATTCAAGCCCCGCACCCCGCAGGTCGGCCACAAAGGCAACTACGACTCGGCAGTCAAAGCCATAACCGCCACCAACACCGCCGTGGGCACGATCTACGCCGCGTGCCAGGGCGCGGGGTACGTCCTCCTCATGATGGCGGACCACGGGAACGCGGAGCAGCTGCTCAATGCCGAGACGGGCGCGCCGCACACGGCGCACACGTGCAATCCGGTGCCGTTTATACTTGGGGCGCCGCCGGCGAGTAAGGGGAAGTATGGGTTGAAAGAGGATGGGGAGAAGACGTATGGCAACGAAGGGGCGGAGGAGGAGGAGGAGAATGGGGCGCTGTGTGATGTGGCGCCGACGGTGTTGGATCTTATGGGTTACCGAAGCCGGAGGGTGCGTGTCTTTTTCTTCCTCTTTCGCTGTCTTGTGGGAGGCTGACTGGGCGATACGACAGAAATGACCGTGCGTTCGCTGCTTGTGCGCAAGTAGTGCGCTTGTATATACTGCAGCCACCCCGCGAAAATGTCAAACAAATGTCTATTCAGTAAGAATACAGGCAGTTGCTCGGCCGCTTCGTCGCCTCGCATCCGCTTCTGCGGAGGTGAATCTGAACAACCACTTTTTCATGAGATCATCCCGATCATAACATCAGCCTCCCCAAAAAGGAGAAAAACTGAAGCCAAACGCGACTCAATTCCGGTCGAATATGCTTTGGGGACATTATTTTCAAACTCCGACATTGCCCCGATGATCTGATGGATGGTGAACAGCAGTCGGCAGCCAACCCGAAGCGTCGGCAAAGACAGCCGAAGTTGACCTCGAAGTCGAACAATCATTCGACATTGACTCTCTGCCACAAAATGATGATACTCATGCCTATGATTTTTTATAGGGCTTTGGCTTCCGACACTCCAAGACCAAGCCCAAGCCCGCGGGAAGCCAACCATTTGGCTTGGCTTGGCTTCAGGCTTGGCGGCTTGAAGCCAAGCCAAGTACATCACTATCTATAGGATGTGGGGTCGTTTGCCACGGCGTACTTTTGAACCGAGATCTTCTCATGTTCCACCTGTCAACTCGCTGGCAGTTGAACAGCTACTTTTGACAGCAGTGACATTTTGATGTCCATGCCGAAACATGCCGAAACAAAACAAGAGCCCAGGGCAGACCCTAGACGACGCGAGGAGCACCATCAGCTGAGCTTCTTATAATAACAACAGACTGTAATACGCTACCCAGAATCCTGGATAAGTATTCCAATTCTACTCCACCAACTTTGTCTTTCGAATCCAATACATCAGACTTTTGACAAAAATCTTGTGCTCTTGTACAAGACCTCACAAGACCCAACAAGACTGCAAGACACAGCCAAAGTGCTGCAAGATCGCAAGACCGCAAAGCCAGAGATGATTCTCACAAGATCACTCGTTCGACTCTGGCTGGGGGCTTTAATTGTGAAAATTGAAAAGCTTGTGGGCATCACACGGTTGTCATAACTTTTTGGAGGACTCCTCACGACACTCACAGCCCTCTTGTCTCTTATTGCTACATTTTTCAAAAGGTTTTGCTGAGATGTTCTTGCACTTGGACCTTGTGAGCTTGTGTGGTGGCTGTGCCACAAGATCACAAGGCCCGAAAGACCGCAAGATTTTTGTCAAATGGCTGATGTACGACCCTCAGATAAAAGTTCACACGTCGTAGTCGTACGAGATCACCAGAAGCACTCGGACCAACGCTGCCGATGAATTGTATCACGTTCATCGCTGTCCGCCTACTATACATTTAGGGTTCTTTGCAGAGAGCGGCCAAATTTTCACCGAGCAACATGGGTATGTCCTGTTAAAGACACGCTGTTTCCGCAGCGTCTCGCTTCCATTGACATGCCTCAAGTCCGCTGACCCACAGTTCTGAACATCGGATCACGGCAGCAAAACATCTCACCTCAGCTCTCGAACATAATTACGAGGTCTGTTTGCTTCAGCCCTAGCAGAGCTATCTTCCCCTGCCATGAAGTTCGCCTTGCTCGTAGCCTTTGCGTCTCTCTCAGTAACCGCAAGCTCTGCGTTTCCAGCTGCTTGTGGACCGAATGCCGATATCCTGAGCGAAAGCAGCTTCGGTCATGAAGGAGCTGAAGTCAAGCTCGCCACCATCTCTTGCCCGGGCTCTGATGTCCGAGGCAGAAGCTCACTCGTGAACGCCTCAAAACGTCAGGTAGTCACGCAATGCGACACAGTCGCGCATCCCTGTAGTACGTCTTCTTTCTTCATTCTCGCTAGTTTTTTTCGTTTAGCTTTTTCAGTTGAAGTAGATTGTGATTTTCGTCCCGAGCAGCCGTTACTCCCCGACTGCATCGCTTTAACAACTGCCCTTAACGGTCTAGGTATACATTTGCTAGATCGCGTTCGACACCGACTGATGAATTGAATTAATTCAGCGGACCCTGTTCTCATTCCTGCCCGCACTGGGGCGACTGCTACCCTCGGCACATGCACTTACGTTTACGTCAATATTGATACTGTTGAATACAGTCTTTGCGGGTCTGCTTTTGTAAGTCTCTTGGCTTCTAAGCAAGGTCGCATCTCCTGACGGGTCCGATAATTCGTCCAAAGGGCGCCTTGGGCAGCCAGACAACTACGAGCTGTGCTACCACGTCGCCCCCGCGTGCCGCAGGCATCTGCTTTTCTCCCGGAGTTCCTGGAAACGATTGGCTCTTCGAGTAAGTCACTGAATTTCTCAGCACCAATGTGGCGTTCTGAATATGATGTCGCAGAGTTCTGGCATCCTCTGATAACCCTCAGCCTACCGGGCCAAATTCGATTCACTTCTGACGCTGAGATTTTCGAAGGAGGTTTTTCGTGCATGCAATACGGGTTTAAGCTGTAGGTAGTATTTGTCTAGGTTTAGCACGTAGTGGATTGGAACAATCTCAAAGCTGGCATAAAGTGGCGGTAAAAAAGACTGTTCATTAAGGCCACCGGCAGGATGCGATTATCAGCAAAGCAAGAATATGGGAGGTGGGAGCACATATTACAACATGCAGGAACATATCCTAGTAAACTCATCGACATTCACCGCCCTGAAACGCGATCATTCCGCTCTCGTTCGCGCCCGGCGCACACAGGAAGACGCATACGCGGGTAGCCCTCCTGGGGTTGGCGCGTGAACAACACGGATGCGGCGGGATTCTCAGACTCACACGTCGAACGAGAACTGGCCCCGTGTAATGTAAAACGGATACAACGATAGGTAGGATGAACGGCGACGGGATATCAAGCAGATGAATGGGACACGAAATAGAGATAGATCATGAACGAGATACACAGCACGCACCCATACAGTTTAGCCATGGTATCTTTCCAAACTCGCTGCTCAGTTTTGTTTTACCTATCAAGTTGTCGCAGGCAGCCCATCTTCTGGTCCACGAACCTAACATGCTCGAAAATACTTTTTTGCACAGTATATATCGGCAACCCAGCGCCATCGGCTCTTAGCTCGACTACAGCATGGAATACTCTACGCGTCTACCATGAATGTCCGGGTGCGCGAAACGCCACTGCGGAGAATGAAAATGACAACTAGCACGTATCCGCCAACCTATTCTTGGGTATAACCTGGTGGAAATCACCCACCCACGTCGTCAGGTTCGCGGTGCACGCGTCAGCGCGTTCCAAGGAAGCAAAGAGAAAACGCAAGGAAGGGACGAAAAAACGAAAACGAAACGCATTCATTAATATACTCCGCCGTGGGATAGTCCTTCGGATCGCACCCGACCTGCACGTTATCCGGGTCCTGATACACGCGGACCCAGTCCACGCGCATCACCGCCGGGAACGTGAGGTGGTCAAAGTCGATGAAGCTGAAGCTCTCGGAGAGGCCGAGGTTCATGATTACGTACTGCATGGGTGGGTGCGTGTTAGCGAGTGGCAGCGGTGCAATGGGGTGAAGGAGAACAGGGGTCAGGAAAGTGTAGAGGGAGGGGTGCAGTATCAAAAACAAAAAAAAAAGCGCAAACGCAAACGCACCATCGGCTCAACAGGCACCTGCCTTGCCCCAATCTCCGTCTGCGCATCCGTACCGACCATATTGCCGTTCATCGTCCATGCAAGCTTGTTGTCCGTGATCCACGAGATGTACGCATCCGCGTACCCGGGCGTGTACTCGAACCCGTACGTCGAGAAGCACTGCCCCTTGAGCTGGTAGCAGTCTTGGTCTGGCGCCGCAATCAGCATCCGCACCTCGCTTGGAACGAAAGTAAAAGTGGGCGTGGGCGTAGGGAAGCAGGGAAGTAGGCAAGTAGGCAAGTGGGCAAGGAGGCAAGTGGGAAAAAGGAAGACGAAGAAGACGCACTCGTCGTCTGCTGGAACACATTCCCCACAAACGCGTTCTGCGCCGTGATGCTCGGGTCGGGGATGATCATGTTGTCGGTCGAGTTGAACGCTTTGTAGCCTGCGTCGAAGGGCTGTGCGTGCGATTCCAATTTCTAACTATCTAATCCCTCAACCTGGGCCCAGGTATAGTTTCTTTAGGGCAATATCAGCCTCAAAGAAACAAAATTTTTTGGCAAATTGGCTGAAAAAAATGTTTTCTTCATAAAATTTTCGATTTTAGGGGAAATCAGGTCATACCTGGCTTTTGGGAGCCAACCTGGCTTTTCTTCTGATTTAGGTCAAATTTGGCTTGCTTTAAGGGGTTGGCTGTGCTAAAGAAAAGAACTAGGGGAAATCAGCTAACCTGGCTTTTTGGGGCCAACCTGGCTTTTCTTCAGAGTTGGGTCAAATTTATCTTTCTTTAAGGGGTTGGTTGTGCTAAAGAAAAGAACCTGACTTCTAAAAGGCAGATTTTGATCCACTCATTGGTGTACCCTAAGGCAGATTTCTATACTCTAACCAGTCATTGGTGTATCATTTGCTTACCCTAACCACTTATTGGTGTACCCTAAGGCTGATTCCTGTACCCTAACACTCATCAGTGTACTCTAAGCCTTAGTTGTCTGGTGAAAGCCAGGTTCTTTTCTTTAGCACAACAAACCTGTTAAAGAAAAATAGAATATGTAAATCAGCCTCAGGGTACACCAATACGTGGTTAGAGTATGGAAATCTGCCTTAGGGTACACCAATAAGTGGTTAGAGTATAGAAATCTGCCTTAGGGTACACCAATAAGTGGTTAGGGTAAGGAAATGAGTCTTAGGGTACACCAATGACTGGTTAGAGTATAGAAATCTGCCTTTTAGAAGTCAGGTTCTGTTCTTTAGCACAACCAACCCCTTAAAGAAAGCCAAATTTGACCTAAATCAGAAGAAAAGCCAGGTTGGCCCCAAAAAGCCAGGTATGACCTGATTTCCCCTAAAATCAAAAAATTTATGAAGAAAGCATTGTTTTCAGCCAATTTGCCAAGAAATTTTGTTTCTTTAAGGCTGATATCGCCCTAAAGACACTATACCTGGCCCCAGGTTGAGGGATTAGATAGTTAGGGAGGATCTAGGTAGTAGCCGGCCAGGGAGCGTTCGCCCGCTGCGCGTCAGTACGCGCAGCGAGCTCGGTGACGAGGGGGCGACAGCTCTCGGGGATCTGGACAATGCCGATGAAGTCGAAGAGCCAGAGCAGGAGGACGTGTAGATTGAGGAGGCCAGGCTGGGCTTTGACGGGCGTCTGGGCCCATTCGCAGAGGGCGTAAAGGCCAGGGACCGGGTCCTCGAACAGGGCAGGGGAGACAAGGTCGGACGTGGAGATGTGCGGGGCGGGTTCGTGATGCGTGAAGAGGGTCCAGAGGGCGGGCTTGAAGATTTGGCAGAATGGACAACGGGTGCCGAAGTCATCGTCGTGCCACCCGCCGGCGGAAGGCTGGAGATGAGGATGAGAAGGTGGAGGAAATGAAGGAGGCAGTCAATGTACGAGGGCCATCAGACAATATGTACACCATCGTTTGGGAAGTGTGAGAGCTTTGTGGTGCCAAGCACGGTATGCGGGGTCATTGTCGGAACACCCAAAGCCGGCGGTGCAGTCGTCGAGGAGGTGGTCGTGTTCCAGACCACGGACTGCGCACGGCGAGCAGCGCCCAAGGAAATACGGGAGGATGACAGTGTTGAAAGCGAAGGTGAGGTCGTGGTTGCGGGTGGCTTGGAGGGGCCCAGTGGGGATGAGCTGGGGATGGTTGGCGGCGTCGTCGTATGAATCGCTGCGGCCGTGAGTTAGCGAGGAGGGGGAGAGTAGGAAATGGACATACCTGAGGCCGCCATAGTCGAGCGGGGTCGGCGAGCCGTCGTCGCCGGTGCTGTGCTCGCCGTCGTGGCCATGGTGCGCGCCATCGTCGCCTCCCTGTGCAGAACCTCCTGGAGCAGAACGAGCGGGGCTGGTGCGCGCCGAGCCTCCCCCTTGACCACCGCGACGATCCTGGATGGCATCGTCGCGGCCGCGCGCCGATGCGGTTGTGGAGGGGGGTAGGGAGCCCGAGTGTTGGTGGGCGTGTGCACGCCAGTCGTCGAGCTGGTCGCGGTTGGGGTGGGGAGCGGGAAGATGCGGGAGGAGGCGGGGTCGGTGTGGGTCTACGCTGCGTTGGTGATGCGCAGGACGTTCGGGTCGGTGGGCGAGAGCAGAGTCGGATATACTGGAAGTGGTTAGTGGAAGGGAGGGAGATGCGATGGGAAGGACGTACGCGGGGGAACGAGAGCGATAGTGGGCTGGGCGATGCTGGTGGTGCGTTGGGTTAGGTTCCGAGTAGGCGACGGAAGGCGGGCGCTTGTGGATGGCGAGACTGAAAGGGGGCGGGGGAGCGCTGTGGGAGACGTGGGTATGGAAGCGAGGGACGGAGGTGGATTAGTGGACGTACGAGGAGTCGATATCAGAGTCGGGATTAGACGCAGGGCAGATGCAGATGCGTGTCGGCTGTTTGTGGGAGCTGTCGTTGGGGTTAGTGTGAGGGCGGAGCGTAGAGTATGGGACGTACGGGTAGGGGTCGGAGGCTTTATGGCGGTGTTGTGTACGTTCTACGAGGGGACTCGACTGGGGGTGGCTATTGCGAGAGCGGTAGGAGGAAGCAGAGGAAGCGGAGGACTAGCCGCTCGAGAGCGCGGGGTGGTGCGTCCGGAGCTGTAGGAGGAGGGCGGGGTGGTGACATTGTAGGGGGTGGGGGTGCGGAGGTGGTTCGGGAGGGTACTGGGGCGGGGGTAGCGGGGGTCGCTGTAGGTTATACGTCAGGGCGGGTAGGGCATAGGATGAGAAGGGCGTACTCTTTGTGGTCTTGGGGGGTTTGCGGAGGGTTTTTGTGGGGACGGTAGAGTTTTGGGCGGGAGGACATGATGGGAGGAGGGAAGGAGACTGAGCGTCGGCGGGTTTTTATGTGGTACCTCTTCGGTACCCGATTGCTTCTCTTTGACTTTATCAGCGGATGTAGCAGGCGGACCCTTCTCCGTCACGTCGGGCGGCAGGGGGTTAATGAAACGAAGCTAGCGAGTTATGGAGTATGACGCACGGGCAACGTCGTTGTTGACGTCGTTGTTGAAGCCATAGCGTGAGGGGGCGAGCGCAGATGGGTGGTTGAAGGAGAAGAGCGTCGTTGATGGGAACATCACGGAGCGTCACTTTGGTGACATGGGTGACTTTGGCTTTGTGTTAGAATTGTTGGCGGAATTTTGGGGGTTGGATTTGGAGGAGGAGTTTTTTGGAAGGCATTTTTTACAAGGGAATTCTGCTCCCGCATTTTTGCGGGAGCAGGATTTGGGTGTGATTTTTTTACATGAGATTTCAGCTCCCGCATTTTTGCGGGAGCAGGATTTGGGTGTAGATTTTTTATTTAGTTTTTACATGGCATTTCTGCTACCGCATTTTTGCGGGAGCAGGATTTGGGTGTGGTTTTTTTTACATGAGATTTCTGCTCCCGCATTTTTGCGGGAGCAGGATTTGGGTGTGGTTTTTTTTACATGAGATTTCTGCTCCCGCATTTTTGCGGGAGCAGGATTTGGGTGTGATTTTTTTACATGAGATTTCTGCTCCCGCATTTTTGCGGGAGCAGGATTAGGGTGTAGATTTTATATTTATTTTTTACATGGGATTTCTGCTCCCGCATTTTTGCGGGAGCAGGATTTGGGTGTGATTTTTTACATGGGATTTCTGCTCCCGCATTTTTGCGGGAGCAGAATTTGGGTGTGATTTTTTACATGGGATTTCTGCTCCCGCAAAAATGCGGGAGCAGAATTTGGGTGTGATTTTTTTACATGAGATTTCTGCTCCCGCATTTTTGCGGGAGCAGAATTTGGCCGTTTCCCTGTCCTGGAACAGGAATCTCAGATAATAAAAGACGCACAGAAGGGGGGAATGGTCCTAGACGTACTACCCCGCGACCTCGCCGACGCCATTCGCGGCTTTTGGCGCGGTACGTCTCCTTTTCCTGCCATATTTTCCATGATCGTGAATCGAACTCATACCATGTAGACCCCGGCGTTAAAGAAGCCGTCCGTCGCAGAAACGAGTTCCAGCTCTCCGAGAGCGCTGTGTACTACTTCAACGCCATCGATCGTATTGCTGCAGTCGACTATGTCCCCAGTGATCAAGATATTTTGCACTGTAGGGTCAAAGTAACAGGTGTTGCGGAGATGAGTTTTCAGGTGTGTTTACATTTTAAGCCTTCTGCGTCGTTCGCCTGCAACTACTTTGCGGCTCCTTCCTGTAACCTCGCTCGCTGCAACCAGTCTAATTCCAAAATCACTTACAGGTTGGCGAGCTCACATATAAGATCTTCGATCCCAGTGGTCAACGCTCGGAGCGCAAAAAATGGATTCACTGTTTCGAAAACGTTAAGGCGTTGCTGTTCTGCGCTGATTTGACCGAGTACGACCAGATGCTGTATGAGGACGGAAGCGTGGTAAGTACTTGTGTAACATTAATTTTCCCGATGTTACACAGCTGCGCGCAAACCTGGCGTGGGCTGACCAAGGACATAATTCTAGAACCGCTTACAAGCTGCTTTAACACTGTTCGACTCAATTTGTAACTCGCGGTGGTTCGTGAAGACGAGCATCATTTTATTCCTGAATATCGATGGCTTGATGGACAAGCTCCTGCGGAGTCCATTGGTGAGGTTTCTTTCTTTGATTTTGGTTCTTCCCACCTTCACCGTATTTCTTTCTGTCGCATTTTCTGGGCATTGATCTCCTGTCCCGCTGGAATTTGCGAATACTGCCCAAGTTTCCTTTTTCCGCACACGCTAATCTTTCTTCTTTCTCCCACTAGGCCGACTATTTCCCCGACTACAGGGGAGGTGACAACTACGACGCCGCGTGTGACTATCTCCTCCACCGATTCGTGTCCCTAAACCAAAGTGCCGCGACGAAGCAAATCTACGGTCACTATACGAGCACATCGGATGCTCAGCAGCTTAAATGTGAGTGCTTCTATCCGTGTGGCCGCCAGTCGTCTCGCGCTTCGCACGCAATGACTTTCGCCAGTTTCCATATGTATCCTCGGGAACAGAATAGGGCTGACACATTTTCCAGCCCTCCTCAGCTCGATTCAGGACATTTCCTTTCAGCTTCATCTCGGCGAACTGGGTTTACTCGGCCCGCGGCCACTGGCCTCTAAATCTAGAACTTCTCTTCAATCTTGGACCGCTGCTCTGGCGGCCCGATATTCGTCCAAGTCTCGACGCTTTTAGCTTTCTGCTCCCACATTTGTTTTGCACTGCATTTAATGTCTTTGTTATATCATTTCGAAGGATACTCATATCTCTATGCGGCTATCCTGATGCAATCCATGGGCAGCTGCTCGTCTCAACTTTTCTCTGACCTACATGCCCAAGAAATGGTTTGCCTTTTCGCAGACTTGGGCGTTTATACAGCGAACGTAACCAATATCTGTCATGATTTACTCCCTTTGCTCTTATTTCATCGCCTCCTACTCCATCCGCTCCAACCGCACTGCATTTGGGACCAATTTAGGACGACGATAAACTGATGCTATCCCACTTTCACCCATCACTAAAGTCTCAAGGCCTGATCCTTGTCTGCCCGCATTGATGTCGAGCTTCGATGTTGACGAGAGCCGCACGAACTGCAAATTTGGCCGATAGCTGGTTTCTATCCGATCGTTCACTCGGGGAAGGCAGGTGTGCGGGAAACGGGGGTACACAAGAATAAAACACTGTTTTTAGCTAGAGGTCGTCTTGTGCTCTGTCCAGGTTACCCAGCGCAACGATGGGTAAGAAGATATTTTTACTGTCACTAACTTCGGCTGGAATTTCCGGGGAGCGGTGATGCCTGGAAACCCGCGTTTGTGCGTTACATCAAGCTGTGTGCCAAATTTGGCGTATTCAAGGATTCTAAGTGGCTGACAAGTGTGAAGATCAAGAGATTTTTCCAGAACCTTCCCGACGGCCTTTCTGCCCGCGCTGCGACAGATCAGAACAATACGCGTGGTGTCGTATATCCACCAAGTAAGTAAAAGGAAATCAGCGAAAGGGACACAATCTAGAAGAGCGTGGAGATGCTTGTCACCACTCCTACTCATTTGCCGCCCCGTTTGGAGGGTCAAAACGGATGGACATAGCCACAGTGGACAGAGCCAGGGACATAGGCCTCCAGCAGTGGGTGCAGCCGATCCGAGCTCTGCCATAGCAAGCGAAACAATAACGATGAAACAGCAGCATGTAAACCATCCCCAGACCTATAATAAAGGTTACTGAACGCACCTTGCAACATCCGGAGGTCTTACCCTTGCAACCGGTCCACAATACGGAATCGAGAACAATAGGGCGGCGCTGACAAATAATAAATATCTGGTACAGTATAAAAGAGAGAGGGATGCACGCTATGGACTGAACAGCACCGTCAATTGTGAAGAAGAGCCCGAAAAGTTCTATCCTGAGATCAAGTCAGAGGCAATTGTCATCAGACTGCATTTTAGGCACCTCGAAAAGTCACGCTTGAACTCTTGTTTGTACCCCAGGCGCGCAAGTCTTTGCAAAGGCTCCGCTCCAGGCCAAACCAAATGAAATACAACTAGCTGAACTTAAGTTGTGGCGGTGAACACCACTTTTCGGACTTAAGTTCGGGCAGAACTTAAGTTCCACCCTGCCCTACCTGTATGGGTGGCCGAGGCCGCTCTCCCCCGACGCCGCTCTCCCCCCCGACACAACTCAAGTTCTTGACCACTTGAGTTCTACCATAGAACTTAAGTTCCTCCGCCACTTGAGTTCTACCGTAGAACTCAAGTCCCTATATATGTACAAATAAAAATACAGGGGAAATATGCAAGTATAAATGAGACATAGTAGGCTACATATGTACGATCGTAGGGTATTATACAACGTTAATATACATTGGCCAAGAAATCTGCAACTGAAAAAATGAAAAACCAAGAAATCTGCACGCCGCGCACAATCAAGAGCTACGAATGACTTGGGATGCAAAATAACCCCTGCACTCAATCAGACCAAACGAAAAGGTGGAGTAACTCGAACATACTTTGAGTATCGCTCGCGTCTTTGTTCACCGCCTAGAACTTGAGATGAGCTAATAAAGTATTTGTGCCACCGGGGGGCGGTACAGACTCTGCCGCCAAGGGTCTGAACGCAGTGTATACCCAAAGTTGGACAACGGCATAAAATCAATCTTGTCCGCTGCTGTTTGCTGCCTCTGAAGTTCTGAGACAAAGGAAAACTTTGTGTAGACTCAGTGGGTACTGCATCGAAGCGTACTCTTACCTATTTTGGCAATTGACACCATCGTCGATTTCTCATTGAGTTCTCGATGAAACGAGGGGCCGTCGAGGGCTCAGCGAGATTCAAAAAGAGATTGATTATCAATTTGGCTACGGAATGCAGAGATGTTTTCGTTATTTACTGAGGGGTTGGCTGCCGTGGCAAATGTGCACAAGCTATGATGCTTGCGCCGCAAGCGCGCCGCGGTCTGAGTGAGCTTCCTGATCTTCTTCGAAATGCGGCGTGCTTCATCGCGTGCACACTGCCTTCTCCCTCACCATCTCTGCAGCCTTTCAAAAGCAAATAAGCACACGTGGACCAAATTATTAACGGGGCTAACTAGTGTGACCCGTTTAACGAGCTTGCGAGAGTGCATTACCCCAGACTGCGTGCGGGTCGATGGGAGGGTCAATTTCTGCAAGCCCAGCGGTGAGCGAGAAAGAGACGGACGTAGCATATTTTTACGCACCACTGGGGACGCCCGCCGGACCAGCCGAGCGCGATGAGCACGAATCTATACTATTCCGCACGCCAGCTCGACGCTCATTATCAGAAATTCATGTTCTGCAACATTCGTTCCCGCAATTTTGTGGGAAGGATTTCTCTTGCAAAAAAAATGCCCCCCAATATTCTTTCCCGCAAAATTGCGGGAAGGATTTCTCAAAAAAAAGCGTCTCCCAAAATTCCTTCCCGCAAAATTGCGGGAAGGAATTCTCTCGCGAAAAAAAAAAAACCCTTTCAAAAATTTCTCCCCCAAAAATTCGTTCCCGCAAAATTCCGGGAAGGATTTTTCTTGCGACCAGAATAATGTCCCCTTCGATAGGCTAATTGGAGCATGAACCGGTTAGAAGTATTACAAAAGATCTGCGTAAATGATGTCTGGCAAGTTGTTCCGAGATTGAATATGCTGCGCTACGTAGTATATCTCATCGAAGAGCGACACGTCCACGGCTACAAGACGGACCTCTGCTGGGCTATGGAATCCAAGAAGGCAATTTTATTAAAGGGTATGCACCGAAAAACAAACAAAATCGATGCGGGTGAACGCGTCCTCGACGCATTGGGTCCGGAATTTTAACCCACTTGCCAATGCCTATGCATTCGTGGTCGCCGTTCTCCGCTGTACGTGGGTAAGTACTGACTAATTCCGTCCATTTTGAACTGTACAGAGTCAAGAAATTCAAGCCGTGCTAGGGTCCAAGTCAAATTTTCAAAGCAGAAACCGAGAATTTGAACGTACCAAGTCCAAAACTTAACAGGTCCGCGTAGCGACAGAAAAGTTTGAACAGATTACAAGGAAACATCAGATATTCGAGGCAAAGACAGCATTCAACTTGCCGAACAGTCCCGTGCAGCTATAGGTGGGAAGTAAAGTTAGAATTTGAAACGTGGCCCGCTCAGCTGAGAAAAAAACCAGGATTTCTGTGTTCAATTCAGGGTGAGATTTTGCAAAGAAGCAAATTGAACTCACTGAACAGGGTTAGAAAATTTTGAATTGTAAGTTCGAGTCTTCCAGAACAAGTCAGAATATGAGAAATTGAAATGTAAGACATGCCTGGCTCGCACAGTGGAAAGAAAACATCAAGATTTGAGGGTTGAAAAGTCGAAAAGTGAAGGCAGAAGGCCAGAAATGGAAATCGGCAAAAGTAGACGACGGGCAGCAGACAGAAAGCGAGGGGATCGTCGTCAAGTACTGGCGGAAGGAAGGGAACGTGCGCAAGACAAGGAAAATGAAGATCGACACAGAGGGCGTGGAAAGGACAGGGACACCGAAAGACTGGGTAGGGAGGAGAAAGGACGAAAACACGGGCGAGAAAAAGGAAGGGGGAACGCGGCAAGAGCGCCACAGCAAAGTAAAGAATACGCCAACCAGGAAAAATATGCAGCTCCCGCACGTCAATGCCATTACCCAAAAACAGACAAACGAATGAAAAACTAACTAACCTCAAAGCCCCCGCCGCCGCGCTCGGCCCAAACCACATACCCACATCTTGCCCAGCCACCTTCCCCGTGAGCATCATGCGATGCAGGCCGAACGGCGCTGCCGGCGCGTCGAGGAACCACGAGATGAGGCGCACACGCAGGGCGTGCGCGGGCTGTGTGGGGGGCAGGAAGGTCGCGGTGGGGGTTGGGAGGTGAGGTAGTTCTGTAGAGAAAAGGTACGTCAGGGAAGAGTTGTGAATGAGGTACAGTGAAGAGGGGAGGCAGGAGAAAAAAAGGAAGGGGAACATAGAAGAGGAAAGAGGGAGCGGCGAGCGCGAACGTGATGATGCTCATCCTCCGAGCGTTAACCCCGGCTCGAACCCATTTTCGAGAAAAAAAGCTAAAGTCGCAAGTCGAGCCGACCTGTGCCCAGAAAAGGACAAACGTGACGAGCCGCAAGCGCCGCCGACCGCACACGAATGCGCGAATGCCCAAAGGAACCGCTCCTACGAGTGCTAAACCCGCCCCCACCCTGAAGAACGTGCACAAAACATCGACATCCTGCCACCTCGCGACTTCAAAAATGTAGAGAACACCGTCAAATAGTGAAACGCCGCGGGGGAGAAATGCCCACATTCTACATCGCTCCTCCCCAAATCTCCAAGGTCCCGTGCCGTCCGTTGTCGAGACAGAACGCACATAAAAAAATTCTCACCCTCCCTTCTCGTCCCGCAGACAAGTCAAAGCCCCAAGCGCCGCCGAATCGTAAAACGCCGCGGGGAAGCAACGCCCCACATCGTACGTCGCTCCTCCGCGAATCTCCAAGCTCCCGAGGCCCAGGTCATTGAGCACAAGCAAAAAACTCTGCCCCCTCCCCGTCCCAACATAAAACCACATCAAAGCCCGCGCAATCGCCAAAACCCCTCAGATCGCAACGCCTACACCATTCATGAAGCACATCCGAGGAGGGCCAATCCCCATTCGCACGCCTTCTCGAGAACGAGCCCCGCCAAAAAAAAAAAAAACAGTGGGCAGGCGAATAAATCAAAATCAAACCCCCGTCGTCGAACCCCCGCGGGCCGCAGCCCCCACACCACCCAGGAAGCACCTTCTGGAAGTGCTAACCCCAAGTGTACCCATCGCGGAGAACGCGAGAAAGAAAAGTCGATGGAGGTGTTCCCGAAAAAGGAAATATGACAGATAGGCGCCGGGGCGCTTAAACGCGGGGACGCAGACAAGACGCATCGGAGGTGATCGGAGAGAAGGCAGTGTGCGGACGCGCGCGCTTGCTGCGAGAGTACTTGAGGGCATATTCTCCGAGAGATGAACGGAGGAGAGGAGGACGTGACGAGGGTGCTTCCTCGACCCCAGCAAGCTCCCGGGCTCGAGCGAGCACTACCAATTGCGTCAGTCAGTGGCCACAAATGAGGAGTGTGCAAGCATACGGACCTTCAATCAACTGCTCGGGCGACGCGCGGGGTGTCTCGCAATCGCATTATCTCCCTCACTCGCAGACCGCCCTCTCAGCGGAGGACCCCCGCCGCAGTGCGTTCTGCATCGTCCTCCTCGTTCCGTCTCTCCGTCCATCCTCCGTTCTAGTGTATTCCTTTCCTTCCACGGCAAGCACACCCGCACCCGCACATACATCCACCTGACCTCCGCCTTCAGCCCCACGCTCCCCTGCGCCCCCTCCGCCACTCCCCACTGTCGATATCCATCACCACTGCTGGGGTCCATCACCCTGCGCGCAGTCCGTCATCGGGGCGCGGGGATACACGATTCCTGTCGGCGGAGAAGTGCATCGCACCGCGGAATGAGAGGTGGGACATGGGGCGGAAGGCGGTGTTGGGTCGCGCGGACGCCCGCCGGCAAGGATGCAGACGCGCAGGTGGACGTAGACGGCGCGCGCAGGTGCAAGAGGGTGGAGTGCGGCGGGGCGGCGAAGACCCGAGCGCAGTACGTATACCGTATACCAACGTGGGGAAGAGTCGAGCGCGGAGAAACCACGCACGCGCCGCAGGGAAGACACTGTCCGCGACGAGAAAGTACAGCCAGCACAAGAGGGGGAGGCAGGCCAGAAGCGTCATACAACAGATACGGCAGTGTCGTCAAATGGGCCTGCGGCGAAGGCGAAGAGGCCGCGCGAGACCGCATCCACCACCACGAGGCTGCTAATCGCGGCAGTGGGCGTATGTGGAGTCCCATTCCCGAACCGATCGGGCTCCGCAGGCTAGCCCACATCGCTCGCACATGCAGACGAAGTGGATACCGTGGCTCCGACGCCGCAGGTGCAGTGGAGGGTGAGATTGATGGGTGACAAGGGGACGCGGGGGTTAGATGAGAGGAGGCGATCGGCGCGCGCGCGGACGTCGATGTGGGCGGTGTGTCTGCGCGGAGTGATATGGTCAGCATCGGCAGGACGCTCAGGACATGGAAAGAACAAAAGGAAGGAGGTCGAAGAAGGGGAGAAAACGGAGGCGCGACTCAAGTGGATCCGCCGGCCGGGAACGGGGACGGGAAAGCGAGCGAGGAAGGCGAAGAGACAAACGTCTGCAGTATAGTCAGCGTGCTATCAGTCCACTGCGTCCCTAGCCGCATTGATATAGGTCCCCCTAGGTTTATGGCTTCAGTTAAGAGAAACATAGACGAAGAAAAGAAAAGAGGGAAAGTAGACGGAAACGTACCCGATTCCCTAATCCTAATGGTTTCCGCGTTAGCTGCACGTCGGGGTGGAGATACGACTTCTCTCCGTTGCGCGCGCGCTCGCGGTGGTACGGCGTTGTGCGAAAGGTGCCGCACGCCCGTTGCGGATGGGGACGGGGCTGCCTGGGGCGACATGCGATTTGCATGCTGGTAGGTTCGTGTCCGTACTGCGCGGTACGATGTTGCGCGAAGGTACGCGAACATTGGTCGCGACGTCGAAGTTGCCGGTCACTCGTTATCGATGCGTCGTAATGGAATTTGCAGGATCCAACGGCGAGTTCATACGCAGAGACTGAGAACGCTAGGAGGGAGAGTGCGCGCCGGTTGTCATCGCCGTTGACGTCGATGTGTGCGAGAGAGAATGTGCACCGCCACGATCAGAGTAGTTAGTAATGATCGCCGGCCTTGCTTCCCACCACCATATCTGCACTAGCTTTCCTTCCTCTACCTCGACCACAACAAGTCCATGCTCCCGCGTTTCATTGGCCCTCTCACTGTTATTGTGTTAAATTCCATGAACAACGATCTCGTCCCCTCCTCTGACGCAGATTCTCGGCATCCCGAACACCTCGTAGAACACATCATCGAAATCGCTGCTCTTTCGCATCCGTCCATCATCCTCAATCCCATTCCGCTACTCGCACATCAAGGACTGGTATGGATTACCACTTCTGTGTCTTACGATACTTGATCTCCTACACTACTGGGCAGAACCGCTTCTCTATCATGTCATGCTGATCTGTGCGAATCCAGCACACCAGCTCTCCGAGTTTCCCGTCTGCCTACTTCCGCCCCTGAATAATAGACCTCGACTCGGGGTCGTTTGAGCCGTTACCATTCGGTATACCTCATTTCATTCTCTTTGCC
Organism: Mycena leptocephala; assembly: GCA_029378395.1. Lineage (NCBI taxonomy): Eukaryota > Fungi > Basidiomycota > Agaricomycetes > Agaricales > Mycenaceae > Mycena > Mycena leptocephala. The sequence continues at coordinate 101,969 of JARJLF010000502.1, read as the reverse complement.
TGCTGATTCATTAGTTGGGCAGGTTCTCGAGCGCATTATTTGTGAGCCGAGGCATTTAGACACCTTATCCGCTCTGAGCCTTGCTGTTTGGTTAAATTGCTTGCGACTGTGTTGGCATCACCTTATTTTCAAGCCGACTGACTTTTCTCTTCGCTCTAGATTCACCTCAAGTCGTGTGCACGTCGATGAACTCCATTCTAACCTAAGATTACTGACTTGATGCACCTGCTTTTAGAACACGCCTGGCGCACAATCACAGTGGATTTGGGTATCGTTGGGAAGAAGTGATCAGATTCACGGATTCAGGTGTGTCTATTGACTCGGTTTAATCTAGGGTTCATTATTAACCGAATTACTTTGATACCAGGCGAACGACCTTTTGAATTTCATCCAGCACGGCCCGCTCGTTTCGGATGAAGCCGCCCTTAAAGCTTCGCTGGCTTCACCTCGACTACATCCACGCGTTGCTGTTTTTCCCCCCTTTCAACTGTCGGTCAATTAAAATTGTTTTCTCATATTGTAAACTTTGTAATGCTTACTGACTTGTCTTTTACCGGACTCGCGCATCCCAACTTGCGCTGGACTCGGAAGGCCGTTACTCTGACCTTAAAGGTGGGTTGTCGTTGATCGCATCGCAAATATACTGACTGAATCAAGTATGCCTGACTCGTGAAGCCTTCGACTTGGTTTCTTTTAACCATTTGGTGACTTTTTGCTTTTTTTTCTAACGGCTTCTGATCGTACTGACTTCATTAATCACTGTACGATCTATCACTTCCCAATTCCAAGTTTCGACGATCGAACGCTGATACCATGCTGGTTTTAGCCAGACCACATCCACTTCAAGCCAGTTACGACTATAATATTTTACTGACATGTCTTGGCCGACCGGATTTGCGCTTCAGTTTTTCACTCGGGAGACCGTCACTATGGTCTTTTTGACTTCAAGGTGCGTTTCCTTTCAACAATTCAATCCTTATATTGATACTGACTAGATCCACAGCCTCTCTTTCTTCGTTTAATCGCTTGGTGCGTCTCAATTTTGTAATGAATTCTATCTTGTCGTACTTGACTTCAGGATCCACTACTCGCCGGCTTCCAGGATCAACTTTGAGACCCCGAAACTACACGCGCACACACCTGGGTGCGTGTTCCGCTCAATATCTGACATGTTTCGTAGCTAAAAATGCCAATGATAGTTCTGGTTATTTACCTTGACTTCAACTAGACTGCGCGATTCATCCGTCTTCATTTACAACTTGGCTGACTTGTTTCTCTAGATTCTAGCTTCAACCTTCGCTCTTGAAGGTGCGCTTCACCCGATCATCCTATGGTTTCATTTCTTACTCACCGCATGCATATACATATTGCTCATAATGCATAGGGCTTGGGGGTCCACCGACCTTATGCATTATGAGGAATCCGACTGTATTTTGCCCTCTTGGAGTCTTGAAGTACCGAATTATCGTTGAAATCTATATTCGCTGTGTGAGTCTCTGATTTCTAATGCACTCATTGATCATACTGATTGTATTTACAGATCTAGACCGTTCCTCTTCAAGTCCTACGCGAATCTAATGGTTCCATTATGGTATTACAAGTGCGTATTTAGTTTACTTGGTTTGAACTCGGCTGATCTTTCACTTCACCAGTGGGCCTCAACGGAGTTTGCTCTGGCTAATTATCGAGTTAATGACTTAATTGTCGCGTACTTGTGTCCTGGAAGTGCGTCAAACCAATATTAATGTAATTCAACCTGACCAACCCACTCCTTGCCGTATTGACTTGGACTCTGTTTCAGAATCCACTGCCCGCCGTCTTCAAGTTGCAAATTTGAATGCCGAAACTATGCTTACACGCAGCTAGGCGAGTCGTTCATTTAATATCTGATATGTTTCGCCTCCAAGAATGACCGGTTCCTTACCACTCTGATCTTCAAGTGCGTGTTTAATTATATTTTATTGCAACTCCGTTGACGTTTTCTCTAGATACTAGCCTCAACCTCCGCTCTTGATGGTGTGCTTCACTCGATTATTTGATAACTTCCTTTCTATCCATCTAATCCCGGAATGTAGCACCACATTCTGAGATTAGACGGATAGGATAAGATAGATAGTGTCTGGGTGGTAGGTTGAGTATTATGAACGTGTACAATCGAAGACTCAGCTCGACGGATCTTCGAAATAGACTAATGCCCCCATCCAGGAATTGCCGAATTCCCCGCCCTGTGAATTTGTTGGTCTGTTGAGAGCCAGAGCAATGTTCTAACTGTGCAGGGAGAAGCCTGGAGCCGAATTGACCAAGTGTGGAGATGATGCCAGATTCTGAAGTTCCCAGAAGTCGCGGAAATGATTCTTTTCATTCAAATTTGTGCTACTCGAGATTATTCAAAAAAAAAGCGCATAGACCTCCTGCATAAAGAATGGAAACACCAGAATATCTGGTTGAAAGTCTGACCTAGGAAACAGTGAGACTAAGATACTCGGCAGTGAGCCAGAAACTGGTGACCAAGAAGATTGAATTTCAGGTAATATAAATTGTGTTAATCGGCGATTTTCCTCCCCGTGCATGTACCTTATTGTGGGACGCCGCCTTCGAATTGAATGAAAATGCAACCACCTTCCCTAGGTTAGTTAGGGAAATGGGGGCTGTTCGTGAACCTTTTGAGTGTCGCGAGCACGTAGATTCAAATGGTATTTTACCAAATGAATACTGGGAGCTGAAATCATACAAGCGGTAACTCTAGCCGGAAACCTAGCCAGAGGATAAGTGATGTCAGCGACATGTCTCTGGGGTCCTACCACCCGAAAGGGTCAAAATCTCCCGCCAATCACGCCTGCCGGACTGCCGAGGCGCAAAACCGAAGCTGTCCAGTCGGTGTTGCCATAGACGCCCGCGTTGCGCTGGTAGAATCCCGCCGGGAGTGCGCCGCGCTCGAAACCAAGATCGTGGAGCTCCAGCAGATGGTCAAGCAGCAGCGTGAGGAAATCGCCGCGGTCCGTGCACAGTTAGATACTGTGGCCACCGAGCGTGAAAAGCTAGCCGCAGAGCGGGTGGCGCTCGAAACTCAGCGTTCGACATTAGAGGCAGACCGGACGAAACTCGCCAGAGATAGACAGGCCAGTCGTCGTGCGATGGCCGGGTTCAAGAGGGAAGTGGAGACTCTGGAGAACCGGTTTGCGGGCGAAGATGTTGGTCGATCCAGGTACGGCTGAGCGGGCCATTTCTGTCACTAGTTGGATTAAAATCCCTACTACAGCCGCGACCCTCAGCATTATACTGGACGTCCGCCTTATACTTCGAAGCGCCGAAGGGTGGCATCGACAGAAGGGTGGCATCGACGAGCGCAGCCCTAGTGCGGGTACGTGCTTGAACTCAGTCTGGCTATTCGTGCTAACAGTTAGATTTATATCGGTACTGCAGCTGCTTCGGTGCTGGTGCGTTCAAGAACCAAAAACGCAGACAGTGATGAGCGCATTTCTAATGCTGAATTCGATGGTCGACGTACGTCCTCCTGATTCCGGTCTTTGTATTCCCGCGAATGGTTAAATTGATATCCATACCACAGCTGCAGTCCGAAGAATTGGAACTCAAGACTCAGACCCATCCAGCGACGATGTGTCTAACCGTACGTCTTTTATATCCCGATCGTGGTATTCCCCGAATGGCCACATTGATCTCCATATCACAGCTTCGTGGCGAATAATAACCACTCGTCATGGGCGCCGTATACAGCGTCGTCGATATACATCCACAGAAAGTTCGACTTCAAATTGATATTGAGGCACTGCCATGTCTGTCTTCCTCAAAGCTTCACCTCTCTGCCACGCGACTTATTTTTTTTCTGGCAAACGTCCATGCCAGAAGCTCTTCTCTCTTAGACGAGCTATTTACCAGACGAAATGAATATGCTTTTCATATCCTATTTCCCAGTACCTTTCTCCAAACATGGCACTCGTCGTGATAAATCCTCGACTCTTTATTTCAAACCGTCAAGACCGTATCGTCGTAAAAGACGGAGATGAAATGTGATAATGGGTGCCAAGTGAGTTTTGAACCGCTACTCCGATTCACGTTCAACGCTGTAAAGGTCAACGTGAATCTAAACTGCCGCTGGTTTCATAGGCGCCAGATAACTCAAGCCTTCACTTGTACGCGGTCCACCTACTTTGGTGTTCGACAGAAGGAGGACTCTGCCATCCGTTGACGTAAGTGTATTCAATTCTGTCGGTTTTGGAATGACTCGCGGCCGGGGCCTTTGTCTTGAAGCATAGAGGTCGGCTCTTCGCACCACTTTGGCTATGATCTTGTTCGCCTTCGCAGCTCACCGAGCCTCGGAGGACTCAGGATTCAGAGCTGCTTAGGGTTCTCCAAAACCTCTCTCTCTCAAGGTTCTTGGATTGAATTCTATTATTAGTAGTTGTGAACGGATAGCGGTACGAAATCAAACACATTAATATTTCCAGCCTCTGGAAACTCAGACTCAAGGGCGTCAAGGTAACACCGACGATTCGGTTCTCAAGCTCAATTCGAACAAGCGAATCTTGTCCGTGAGCCAGCGCCTTTCACTGGAGTGGAGTCATGATGAAATCCAACGCAAATTGCTTGTGGAGCCGTACAAAAAAAACGTGGATCACGTCTATAACTCGAGTTTCATTTGAACGAGCAGCCGCTTCATCCAAGTTCGATTATTCCGCAAACTGTCGAGACACCCGCCTAGGCCTTTCCCATTCATTACTCTTCCACTCGAATCCGGAAGCAAAAACCACCCATGCGGAAACGTCCAGACGCGAAGAACTACTGACGCGAGCATGGCAGGTCGGGATCCTGTGTCCGGAGTTTCTGTGCTTGGTCGGGACCATGTCTCAACACACTTAGAGTACAGACTACATTTGATCCTCCACTCAACAATGAATTGGTTCATCCTCCCCCTCCTGTCATCATTTTCTATCATAATACTTTATCAACTCCGCGCCGGATTGAACCATCACAGATTTGTGAAAGAATTTGGCAGAAAATCGTGCTTGCAGGTTTTTTTTGTTCATCATTCTTTCCTTGTGTCGTTCCCAAGTGCTCTCTAGGAGGACTCGCGCGGTCACGATCGTGATTCAATCCGAATTTGGCGTGCGGGGCGAAACACAATTTGCCGTTTTTGAAAACATACTCACGTATTTGGAGAGAAATGCGGCACGGAGGATAGATTGAATCGGCGCTTGTCTCAGCGGAAGTACGTACGCTCTGATAACGGGTGGTTGGGATATCTGGATTACAGAGTCATGAAGTGAACACGATTTAAGACAAACGTAATGCAGTATGAGATGAGATAGAAATAAGTAGATAAAAACTGAACGTAGCGAAGTGAAGCAGAATGGTATTCAAGTATGCACTTCAGTACTGGAGGTAGGGAGTATGGGCGTAGATTTGTGCGACGGGCTGGGAGAGTCAGCTGCGGCTTCGGAAGTACGCCGGAAGATTCGGAAGCCCGCGATCAATGCAACACCCAGCAGCACAGCGATCTGTGCCGTTTCGAGTAGAGATATTCCAGTGAGAGGGTAAAATCCCATCTGCGGGAAAAACGCGAGAATATAGACCGGAGCCCAGAGGGCAGCCCACACGCACAACCATCTAATTCCGGTGGTTACAGGGATGGCCACTATCCCAAGCAGAGGGTATGTCGCGAATAGCCCAAACAATACCAAGCCAGACGCGGCGAACGGCAATGCGTCGGGCAGGTTGCGCCATTTCACGAGGCTTACTATGAACGCAATAACAGCGACCACAGCACTCGCAACTCCGGCACATATCCAGTAGCTCGGGACAACGTAGACCTGGCCAAGGGCTATCGCGTCGAACACCAACGTGGCCGGGAAGTCTATGCCATTGAATGGGATCTCGCGTCTTCGCAGTTTAATGCCATTGTGCGAGCGACACCAGAGAACGGGTGTTGTGTGGGCAATGGCTTCGTGTGCACGGAGTACGAAGAATGAGGCGATGAACGCGAACAGGAATGGGATTGTGGCGGTTCCAGCCCTGCGGAGAGGGAAGGATTTTCCATTGAAGCTGATGAGCACGGTGAATATGGAGGATCCTGTGCCGATGGCTACGACGCGCTCCGCACAAAGCAGCGCCGGCAATAGTGGGGATTCGCTCGCTCTTTCTTCGAGCTGAGCAACTGCCCGTGACTTGACAATCAGATCGATTGAGGCCGCGATGATATAACCTCCAGCAGCAATGAGATCGTAGTCCCAGTCAGCGGCTAGTGCTCTATTCTTCGGCAAAGTCACGAACATACGGTGAGTCATCCCGAGTGTGATGAGCCAAGCCCACCAAGCGCCCGGGCCGTAGAGCGCGGATATCGGTGTATCGTTTGTGATTTTGGAACGCAATATGCGCTCGATAGCGATGGTTTCCTCGATAGCGATTTTAGTTCCCCAAATTACGCCAACCAAGAACAGGATGATCAATATTAGACTCCAACACAGGTTAAACTGTCCCGTTGAACGCCCCGCGGGACGGGCCATGAGCCTGGAAAAATTGGTTAGACCAATGAGTGGTGAGGGACGGAGAGGTCAGACAGGGGTGCATGAATTGGGGCAGTGTACCATGACAACTGTGCCCCGTCAATGTGTGACATACTTTGTTGCATTCTGTTTGATGCCCTCAGTAAGACTAAGAAGACTGTCAATGAACGGTTCTTTCTTGACTTCAGTCTCACCATTTGGGTTAGTACGGCAAAAGAAGCAAAGATGGTCGGCCTCAAATGCTCGGGGGTGTATAGCAAGAGCGGCAGAGGCTTGGCGCGGACGAAGACGGCGTGGCGGTGGAGATCAAAGGCGAAGCGGTTGATAGCAAACACAGCCAAGCACTCTGCCTCTTTTCGACATCCACCAACTATCGCGTCGCGTAGGCTTGCAAATAGGAATCGAACACTTTCCAGCCGTTCTCCTTTTCAACGGTGTATCCTTTTCCCCTGGTTTTTTCTTCGCTCTGGGCGTGATTCCGAGGCGATCTTCTCCCTCCAAGAAGGCTCTCTCTCGGCCTCTTTCTGGTGGCTCGCCACCCATGCCACCAAAGACCTGCGCGGGGACGACCTCCCGCCGCCGCCGCTGGGTCTCCCACCACGTTCATGCGACCATATTTGTCCTCGACGCCAGGGCTGTACCTACGCTGATATGACATGAGGCGGGATGGAGTCGGCAAGGGATTCGAGACGTGCTGGATTTCGAAGCAATGCATGCTGTTCATGCACGTAAGCGTGTACGTCGCGCGCTGCTGTCCTCGATTATTTTACTGAGTCTCATCGTAGTCTCCGCTCCCCCAGTGCCCAGCCATGTCTCGTTTTGCGCTAAATCAAGCCAGTCCCTCGCGCGGAGCACTTCCTCTCCTCGCGCTGCCCGCGCATCTCCCGCTACCACACCACTCGCCGAACGATGTAGGTCTTCGGCTGGACGTCTGCGTACTGCCACCGCTGCCCTGTATATCGTATATTTCGCCCTCAACGACTCAGTGCGGACGCCTCGTACGTAATCTCGCCAACCAGCTCCGCAACGCCTCCCTCCACTCCGACGCCCAGTTTATATTCCGGGGGATATATCGACGCGGCGCGTGGCCACATCGTCCTGGGACGGAATCGCTGTGCATGCATGTCTGCAGCAGTTCATTGATACATGTACAGGTATGCGCTGCCTTTCCTCTCCCCTTCCGACGTGCTCGTGCTAATAGCTTGGTGTAACAGAGATGACGACGCCTTCCGTCGAGATCGGGGACGACCATGATGTGTGGAGGGGAGGGTCGCTCTGGAGGAGGGAGAAGTGCGCGTCGGAGTGCGAGCGCAAGGTGAAGCGCTGTGTGCAAGCCTTCCGGGCGCCCGCGTCGAGTGAGGGGCTGCTGCTGGAAGTGCTGCTTGCCCGCGCGACAGGTGGAGCGAAGCGTTGCAGGAGTCGCGGTGCCAGTCCGAGTCGCTCGCCTCGCACGCCCACTGGGTGGTCTCGCGAGGGCGACAGGACGCTCGACTTGTCTCATCCTCTCCGAGGCGGGCAGGAGGGTGGATGGAGGGCGCTCCCGAGGAAGCTGGGGATACGCTTGCGCTGCGCGATGGCGTCGCGCCTGTCGATTGGGAGGCGGAGGTGAAGATGGAGGTGTAATCGGGCGGAAACGGGAACGCGGCTGCGCAGAGGGTGCAAGCCGCCTTGCGCTGCGCTGCGCCGACGCGGACGATGCGAGGATGACTTGGATGATACGGAGTACTAGTCCACGCCTCAGCCGCTCTCTCAATGCGCCACTAGCTGGTCGCTACCGCAGCTCCGCATTGGGCGCTCGGCACTCAGCACTGCAAACGGGGTTTCCTCCCTAGATTGGAGTCGGCGTGCTCTTCACCCCACTTGAAATTGCTATCACCGTCATCTTTCCCTCGACTCGGGATGTCTCGCGCGCCCCTCTCTCTGCCCGCTTCCTGCCACAGCTATGAGCATCAGGCTAGCGAGACAGCTGCCCACGGCGACTCGCTCGCGGGCTTGCTGGATGGCGCGATCTCCGACCAGGCGAGAGCAAGTATGGGGTTGTGTGCGAGTGATGCGCGAGGTATACGAGCGGGCGGAGGGAATGTAGCGGCGGTGCTTGAGTAGATAGCCTGACTGCTGGTGTGAGCGGCGACGAGGGCAGTGGAGGTTTGGACTTGGGACTCGATTGAATGGACTTTACTTGTACTTGATACTCTTCGTCGTCGTCAGATCCTCATATTGTATCTTTTTTTTTTTTTTTTTTTGGAGCGTTTATTATAATGCAACTCAGTCTGCAAAGCATTCCAAGCGCATCCGCTGGTAGAACTGTTTCCAGTATAGCCGGGAAGTGATCCAGGAGGAAATGCCGTTACGCACATATTTCAAGCTTCGTGTGGGACTCTGGCTGCTCGGTATTATCCTACTCCATTGTTTCGAGTGTTCGGCCATATACCCACTAAAACCCCCTTCATTTTTATCCAATCATCCGGCAGGGAATCTTCATCAAGGAGTGCACCGCTCCATGTGTCAAGCACTAGTTGCTTTTTCGTCGCGAGAGATCCAAATCGGGCTCGATTTGTGAGTAACTGATCTCTCTTCAAAGCGGAGTTGATCAGCGCCGCCCAACGGTTATGTATCTCAGCCTCTGACTTGGGTGGCTGGGTCTCGAACACTCTCTCGTTTCTTAAAGTCCAGATCAAATACATCGATGTTGAGACAATTATTGTGAAGAAGCGATTCTTAGATGGTACTGTCTTGCCATTCGGAGAGGTAAATCTGGCGAGGCCGCAACCCAGGAGTAGCCCCCAATTTAACTTAGGCCAGGTGGAAAATTTGAGCCTCCAAAGTCTCTCCGTCAATTGCCATACCTGCTGCTGACCGGGTGCGTTACATTCCAGCATAATGTGTTCCAGTGATTCTGGCACTCGACATATCGGGCATTGGCCGAGGATTTCCATGTTTGGTACATGGTCCCAGAAAAAACCGACATGGTAGGTATCATGCAGACTTTTCCATAAAAAGTTTCGTGTTAGTCGGTGAATGTTGTTGGATCTGATCGAGGTCCAAATGGCGCTGTCAGTCGGTTGGTATCTGAACTCCTCTGCAACGCAACAACGGATACGATCAAGATTGGATGTCGTGGATTTCCGTGTGGGTTTGTCTCTCATGGATTTAATTATTCTGGTAAACAAGTGTTGACTTCCTTCTTTCAGCAATATTCCAGGGTTGGCGAACATCAGGTCTGATTGTATGTCCAAAGACATTGGGGTAGGATTTAACGTCTGTAGTTCTGCTGCTGGATTAATATCCACCTTCTTGAAGTAGGTTCTGGCAGATCTCTCTTGTAAGGCAGAGATAGTACACTTTATCAGCTCGTAATTTGGGTTGAGGGGGTTGTTTTCGCTGTTAACACGATCTGTCACAAGGGTTTTGCCAAGAAAGGTTGAACAGCAGTGGACTATGAGCGGAATATATTGTGGGACTTCTTGCACCACATATAGCAGGCCTCCCAGAATTGCTGTGTTGAACGAAGAGTACAAGTTTGTGTCCGGAAAGGAAAGTAGGAGTGATCTCTTCATTTTGACGTAGTTGTTTTCGCGAATCAATATCATTACATGCATCTGCGCATGTGTCTCGCCCGGATGTTGGATTTTTGCATGGAGGTATACATCGAGCACCGTTGGGTCGGGGTTAGCCGTAGGGTAGCGTTTTGTTGCGAGTTCGGTTGTATGGTCCTCGGAGGCGAAAATTCGGAAGCCATTTGAAAGGTCTGTCAGCCGGAAAACCGGATCAAAGGTCAGCCGCCCGTCTTGACTACCTTGACTACCTTGATCATTTCCGGATTTTTCTGCCTCCGACAGCGCAAGATGCTCGCAGAGGTCGCGGTTTGCTATGAGGGGATTCCATTTGGGCTGGATACATTCAATTAGTGCCTTTGCGGCCTCTACACATTCTCCCGGATTGACACAACCATATTCAATGCGGTCTCGTCGACAGAGCGGGCATCCACAGTTCTTGCGTCCAATTCCAGAAGGGTTAACTACATGTGGCTGTCTTATCAAGGTGGTTCTGCGCTGTGATATTGTCAAGATGTCGGCCACACTTCGGGTGTGATGATTTTGTCGTAAGCATTTTACAGCATCTTTCCTCCGAATTTTATCAAACTTCTGCCCAATCAGTGCGATGTGGTTCCATACAGGCATTTGGAGCTGAACTTCCTTCGAAATTGAAAGTGCTGTGAAAGCCAGGTGATATTTTTTGGCTGCCAGAATCATGCACTGGATATCATGCGGTAAGGGGGCGTTCCTCCATGATGGAATGTGTACATTTTGCAGGAAAATATGGTACATTGAACCTCGGTTGGCATCCGATTGGCTTGCATCCCAGCGCTTTATAATGGTATGTTCAGCAAAAAATGGCCAGTTTGCTCGATCATCTCCGTCTCGTAGGAATTCTTTCAGATTCCACAAGTCTATTGCCTCATTTCGGGAGCGTACATCTAAGATTTGCTTTCCACCCTCGATGAGTGGAAGACACATTGTCTGGTGAGCAACACGCGGCTTCTTACCTTCCCAGAGGAACTCATCTCGCATTCGGATCAGTTTATCCTCAATTTCATCAGGCATTCCTTGTACCCGCGTCAAGTATTGGGTTTTCCCGCCAATGACCATGTTAATTATGTGTCTGCGGCCCTCTAATGTAGGTTTTTTGGAGTTCCAGCGGTCTAAATCTCTTGAAATATTTTCAATTACCTCCGGCCAGGGTGTCAGATAAGGTACGTCGTTTCCGACCCAAGCTCCGAGGAAGCGGCAGGTTTGCTTATCTGGTATGATTGTCAAGTCACTCCGGATCTTTGGTGATGCCGGGCTGATTTTGCGATCCTGAACAACTTGTGCTCTGTACTCGGAGGATCCGAAAGGTAATATAACTGTCTTCGCATATTGAATTTGCAGTTGATGCAGTGCACCATAGATCGAGAATGCTCCAGAGCGCTGTCCAAGAATCTTTGTTGGACAGATAAATTGTTGTGTCATCAGCGAAAAGGGATATGAGCAGTTTGCGCTCTGTACCAGGTACGCTGACACCCTTGATCTCAGAGTTTCGCAGTAACGATGCGAGTGGCTCAATAGCCAAGTTAAAAAGTAGGCAGGATAGCGGGTCGCCTTGGCGAACTCCCCGTGTCACGATAAACGGTATGCTCAATTCGCCGTTAACCATAACTTGAGTCTTGGCGTCGGTGTATAGGATTTTGACCAAGTTGCCGAACTTAGCCGGGAATCGCATTCGTTTCAGGACAGTCAATAGGTATTCGTGGTCCACTTTATCGTATGCTTTCTCTTGATCAAGGGCTACCACAATACCATTTTCTTCGAAAGCGTCTGCATAGTTGAGTAGGTGTTTCAGCTGTTTAACTTGGTCTTCAATCTTGCGACCTTTCATAAAGCCAGCCTGATCGCGGTGAATAATTTGTGGGGCAACATCGGCAAGTCTCAGCGAGTAGCTTTTTGTCAATAATTTATAGTCTATATTCAGCAGCGTGATGGGCCGGTAATTCGCGACTTCTGCGCGATCACCTTTTTTATAGATCGGACACATCCATCCTGTGTGGAAATCTGTGCCTAGGGCCACTCCATGTGTTTCAATGTCTTCAAAAAGGGACTCGAGAATAGTCATGACATCCCAGGTGTTCTCCTGTTTCTCCGTTTTATTTTTGTGTTCAATTTCTAGCCATTTGTAGAACTCGTAAGGGAGTCCGTCTATCCCAGGAGCTGAGCCGTTTTTCGACATTTTTAGGGCGGTACTCAACTCGGATGCAAGTAATCTCTGATTCATGGAATTGTGCTGTTCTCTGTTTAGGTGTGCGTCGCACTGTTCCAAGACTATTGATGTGGCAAGAATCTTCGCGTATTCATCTGGTTTGTCCTTTGACTGCACACCATCGTGGTAAGTGCGAGCCATTTCAGCCATTGATTTCGGGCGAGACTCATACTGTGGTGGGCCTGCTGTTGTTCCAGGTTTCACAAACTCGTGAATCGTCTCTTTCATGTGGTATCCTGCCGCAGATCGAGTCCAGAAGCGGCTGTGTAGAGTTTCGCCTTCAACATCGTACTTGGTCTGTGATAAATCTTTCTTGTCCTGAGCTCGCTGTTGAAGAGTATCGTTAATTTTATTCTCTAGAAGATATGCCGTTAGATTTCGATCATCGGGAGGGATACTGGTATCATGAATTATGAGGTACAGTTGTGCTTTCCATGTGCGTAAGTTCCTTGTATCTTCATTCTCTACCAGGAGTGAAACACTCTTAGCGTGATCGATGACGTCTCGCTTGAATTGGCCCACAAGGTTTGAATGTTTCGGTCAGGAGATCTTGGAAGATTTTCCAGGTCTTGACAATCTTGTTTCAAGGTCATACCCAGTCGCTGCACCTCGGACATGAATTTGCGAGTTTTTAGGAGGTAAAGTGGGAGGCTGAATCGCCTTTTCCGGGCTTCTCGTCCGCCCGACAGACTATCTGCACTGCAATCAAAAGGTGGTCGGTTTTACCGCCGTTTGGTCAATTCTCCATCCCCGGCATGAGTCAAAGAGCTTGTGTTGTACGTATATTCGATCTAACCTGGATCGTGATACATGCTCTAATCCCGTTATTGGGTCGGTTCGGCGTTGAACACATGTATACTGCCGTTCATCTTGAAAAGTATTCCTCCATCCATCTTCGATCTGCAGGAGTGACTTGAGCCGGTGAAAACTAGCTGGGACAGAGATTTTACCGCCAGACAGGCGATCTCTTGCGTCTTCTACGAAGTTCCAATCTCCTAGAACAATATCAGGGAATGGTAGATTCGCGTTGTCCCTCCATTTTTCCCAGAGGTCCGTCCACATTTTATCCCTCTGTTGAGGTTTGTTAGGGGCATAAATATTCAGGACTGTGAGCATCCGCCCTTTGTGCCACGGGACTGCAATCATTAAAGCACGGCCAGCTACTAGTTCAAAGACTTGGACATGTTCAACATCGATAAATTTTTTGTTGAGCAGAATTGCCACTCCTGCAGTGGAGGTAGGATGCTCGGGGTGAGCTGAATGGAAAGTTTTAAACCAGCTGTCGTATATTCTGTGGAATCTCCAGCCCCGGCGTCATCTAGGTGTGTTTCTTGCATCGCTACAACACCTAGTCGTTGTTCATCAATTAATTGTTTCAAAAATTTAAACTTGTGGTTTCCCCTATTCATCGAGGAGCAGGTTTCTCTTCCTGCAATGTTCAAGGAGGCAATGTTCAACGTTGAGCGAGTTGATTTGGCCCCGTTCTTTGATTTCAGTTGTATATTCTTTTCCGTATTTCGGCATTCATAATCTCCCAGCTGTCGAGGATCCCTTCTCCCTCGACATGCGGGGTGAGTTGGTCTATTGACATATCACCGATCATTGTGGAAGATCAGACTGTTCATCAACAGTGACATTAGATTCAGCACGAACAGACCTGTTTCCTATTGCCACATTGTCTGAGATCCAGTCCAATTTTCGCTTCGTGCTATTCACAATATTGTTTTGGGTCAAAACTTCCGATTGTCCAGCCTCCATAGTCGCTGCGACTAGTGCAGCCGGACTCTCGGAGGTTGATATACTGGGAACAGCACGTATTTGCTGCCCTTCGCTCGTCGTTGCAACGACCAGAGCAACGGAATCGCTGCAAAAGGGGTCGCGCATTTGATAGTCAGGGCTAGGCCCCTGTTCGCCCAGACTCCTGCTGATTTCGCTTTGTGAACTCGCAGCCGGCAGGCACATGCGAGAGGGATGCACCAGATCCCCGGAACCCTCCCGCGAGCCAGGAGGGTCTTCGGTGCAGGACTGGTTATAATTTGGTTGTGTATTCATTTTTAAGGTTTTGTTACGTTTAAAGACCGCCGTCTGTGTTCACAGGCTTCGATTTAAGACGGGTTACCTGTGTTGACCCATGAATCATTTGAGGTGAAAATTTCTACTTCAAAGGCAGAGCTCACGTGTGGTTGGGGAACCATACCGTGGCCGTTAGCTTCTCTCCTCCTCACTCTGAGAAGGATACACGAGGGCAGAAGTCAAGAAAGCGAAACGATGATATTCAGGTGTTAGACAAGAAATTGTTCACCGTGAACAGTTTTTGACGCGATCTGTCACATGTGACAGACGCGTGACACTACGCGTTTTTGCCAGATTGCAGGTCTCATTTGCTACACAATTGTGTCACTCATTCAGACAGTCAACTACGGACCAATAAGTACCCGTTTTGCCGTGACTTGGGTCTTTAAAAACTGTGAGCGCATCGCACGCCACGTCAGACTGAGGACTATTTTGTGACAGGAATGTCAGGTTATTGGGGAACCACATAATATTACACTTGCTCGGTACGCTATGAGCTAACTTCTCGTATCTTACACCAACTATTTTATGGGTTTTTATGTTATGGTGCGTACCAATGGTAGAGAGACAGGTAAAGGAAGGAGGCTTCGTTTGGTGGACTCGGAGTGGGTACTCAGAAATGGCGAGGAACCCAATGTTCGTCGGCGTTAGTAAAGCCTTGGAGAGCGCGCTCGAGGCGCTGAAGGCGCAGAATGAGGTCATAGATCATCTGGCCATTCAGCTCGCGATCCCCGCGCATCTGGTAAGGAGCTCCGCCCCGGCGGAAGTTGTTCGTAGCATGTCCCTTAGGGAGGACGGTAAGATGGAGTTTCGTAAAGTAGTTTGGAACGCACGTTAAAGAAGCCTGCATTGTTGAAACGGTCCGCAATAGCATCGCGGAAGGCGCGGTGAGCAAGCTGGGCTGGGACGCGCCAGTTGTGATTCATAGTCGAGTGGATGGGCTGGAGACCGTTGGCATGGGTGTGCGAGCGATTGGTGGCCTGCGAGATGTGGCCGTTGCCATTCTGGGTGTGGTGTCCCAAACCGAGAGTGGCCCGGCGCTGGTGCGGCTGGTACACATTTAGAGTGTTGGTAAGGGTTCATACAGAAACAAGAGGTATGCGACGTACACCAATTTCCATGGTACCGTTGACACGGCGGGTATTGGCGTTGGTGGCAAGGGTGGTGGGATGGACATGCACGTCGTCCCCGCTCTCGTCAGCCTCGTTGTCAGAGTCTCCGGCAGGAATAAGATCGGGAAGGCTGCCGGTACTGTCGGACTCGTTGCCAGATGCGCTCGGAGGAGGGGTGGTGTTGACAACAACGGGCATGGTTGTCTCAGAAGTCCCGCGGTCAGCGATGGGGATGAGAATAGCGCGGTCGGGCATTTTTCAGTGTGCTATTTCCACGGCGAGTGATGCCTCATATTGTATCTTATTACTCCCGACCTTTCTTGTATATGGTACCAATGGATCGTCCTCTTGCCTGCAGTAGAATTGAGCGCCCGTGTTTCCCATTTAGGTCGTGGATGGCTGTGTTGGCGCTTAGCGGCTTGCTTCCTCCGCTGTGGAAGGGGTGGATGCCCCGCTCATCGCTTTTCCCCCTTTTAGTCTTTTGTTGCGTACCTTACGATCGATCAGTCTTCGGACTGCTTATTTGTTTTGTACGTACATAGGGCCAAACATGACCTCCTTACACACAAACGTGCAGCTCGTAGAAACTCGATGTGGGAAGAAATATGGTGTAAGGATGCTCGGGGTTCACTGGCGATGTGCTCACGGTGAAGCACTCAAGTCACTGGTCGCGTCGATGATGGTGGTTTGTGTGTAAGGAGGTCATGTTTGGCCCTATGTACGTACAAAACAAATAAGCAGTCCGAAGACTGATCGATCTTAAGGTACGCAACAAAAGACTAAAAGGGGGAAAAGCGATGAGCGGGGCATCCACCCCTTCCACAGTGGGGGGAACTTTGATGTTGTCCTCAACATCACTCGAAAGGAAGAAGGATGGACCGCGACTCGGGGGAACTGGTAATGTAAAGGAAGTAAGTATAATATAATCATGTAACAGGTATAAAATGAGAAATGCGCGCGAACACGGGCTGCATACGCTCTCGGAATGTTGATGGATCCTGTGCATGCAAGTGACCGATGATGGTGAGGATAGCTCGAAGCTGCAGTCGAAATGCACTGTCTAGCATAGAGGCGAGAAGCACGGTGAGGAATGAGGCTCGTACGCGGGACAAGGCGTGGTCATAGGACGGAATCGTGCCTCGAAAAGGGATATGCTCGGGCGCGGGCGTAATGAGTTCGTTGGGAGGAACGGTGTGGGGGGAACTCGGGTTGAACTCGCGCAGTGGAGATGAAACACGATCATGGACCTTGGTAGACTTTGGACGTGGAGGAACATGTGCAACGTAGGGAGCCGGCGAAGATTTGAGAGGCCCGAAAACAATGTGCATGGGGTTATGGAAACGCGAAATTATGTGCGCCGCAACACTGCCCGGATGGCGCGTCATGGGCAGCGGAGAACCATCAATTGAAACCAAACGTCCATCTTCGTTGATCTTCGCGAGAGATCGGCGCAAAAGAACGGTGGTGCGCGGGCAGACACGGAAGTCGAGAGGATGTTTCCCCGTGGTACCACACACGAAACAACGGCGTGAACGCGGTCTGGGCACTGGATCGCGAGGGCGCGGCTCGACATACGGAAATATCGGATGATCGGGGTGCTCGGCCGACATGGAATGATTGGTCGTCATGCAGGAAATGTGATGGATACGGACAGGGGCTGAGCTCATCGTGGCGTGTATAGCACGAGAGAGGGACCAGAAGGAATGATATGCTGGTGAATGGGAAGCTAGAATAGCTGGACAACACAAATGACCCAGGAAAGGTCCGGTAGAAGAACCTTCCCTCGCGGTGGGCTCCACTGTCGCAGTAGCGAGTTCAGCTCTGGTAGACAGAAATGTGGGTCGGAAGTCCAAGGAATGGGTGCACAGGTGAAGTAGAAAGTCGATTCGGTGGTCCCAAGAAATCGTGGATGCGTAGAGTAGAAAATGTGTGGAAATAGGAGATGTGCCGTGTGGGCGTGAAGTACGGATGAAGGACGTAAGGACTCGATGTAGGGAGATATCTGTTGCTCGGTTGCTCGGTGTTCACTGGCAGCGTACCCACGTTGGAGTACTCAAGTCACTGGCTGCGTTGATGCTCGTGGTTCGGGACCAAGAGGGTAATATTTGGCCATATGTACGTACAAAACAAATAAGCAGTCCGAAGACTGATCGATCTTAAGGTACGCAACAAAAGACTAAAAGGGGGAAAGGCGATGAGCGGGGCATCCACCCCTTCCACAGTGGGGGGGACTTTGATGTTGTCCTCAACATCACTCGAAAGGAAGAAGGATGGACCGCGACTCGGGGGAGCTGGTAATGTAAAGGAAGTAAGTATAATATAATCATGTAACAGGTGTAAAATGAGAAATGCGCGCGAACACGGGCTGCATACGCTCTCGGAATGTCGATGGATCCTGTGCATGCAAGTAATCGATGATGGTGAGGATAGCTCGAAGCTGCAATCGAAATGCACTGTCTAGCATGGAGGCCAGAAGCACGGTGAGGAATGAGGCTCGTACGCGGGACAAGGCGTGGTCATAGGACGGAATCGTGCCTCGAAAAGGGATATGCTCGGGCGCGGGTGTCATGAGTTCGTTGGGAGGAACGACGTGGGGGGAACTCGAGTTGAACTCGCGCGGAGGAAAGGAAACACGATTGTTGGTGGATACGGGACGCGGTGGAACATGGGCAACGAGAGGTGTATGCGTGGATATGGGAGACTCGACAACAATGCGCGTGGGGTGACGATAACGCGAAATGATGTGCGCAGCAACTCCTCCCGGATGGCGCGTCATAGGCAGCGGCGAACCATCAATTGATACGAGATGTCCATCGTTATCGAGTTTCGCGAGAGATCGGCGCAGGAGAACCGCGGTGCGTGGGCAGACTCTGAAGTCGAGAGGATGCATCCCTGTGGTACCACACACGAAACAACGGCGTGAGCGAGGTTTGGGCACTGGATCGCGTGCATGCTCGGAACGACGTTGCTCGACGTGCGGGATTATCGGATGATCGAGGCGCTCGGAATGATCGGTAACCGCTTGAGAAATGACATGGATACGGAAAGGAGGCGAGCTCATCGTGGGCGTCGACGTCGAGGGTGTATAGCACGGGAGAGGGACCAGAAGGAAGATGGTGAATGCAAATGGAAAGCTAGAATGATTGGACAACACAAATGACCCAGAAAAGGTTCGGTAGAAGAACCTTCCCTCGCGGTGGGCTCCACTGTCGCAGTAGCGAGTTCAGCTCTGGTAGACAGAAATGTGGGTCGGAAGTCCAAGGAATGGGTGCACAGGTGAAGTAGAAAGTCGATTCGGTGGTCCCAAGAAATCGTGGATGCGTAGAGTAGAAATCAAGTGTCGAAAGGGGAAGTTGCCGTGCAGGCGTGGGATACAGGTGCAGCTCGTAGAAACTCGATGTGGGAAGAAATATGGTGTAAGGATGCTCGGGGTTCACTGGCGACGTGCTCACGGTGAAGCACTCAAGTCACCTGTGGAAGGGGTGGATGCCCCGCTCATCGCCTTTCCCCCTTTTAGTCTTTTGTTGCGTACCTTAAGATCGATCAGTCTTCGGACTGCTTATTTGTTTTGTACGTACATATGGCCAAATATTACCCTCTTGGTCCCGAACCACGAGCATCAACGCAGCCAGTGACTTGAGTACTCCAACGTGGGTACGCTGCCAGTGAACACCGAGCAACCGAGCAACAGATATCTCCCTACATCGAGTCCTTACGTTCTTCATCCGTACTTCACGCCCACACGGCACATCTCCTATTTCCACACATTTTCCACTCTACGCATCCACGATTTCTTGGGACCACCGAATCGACTTTCTACTTCACCTGTGCACCCATTCCTTGGACTTCCGACCCACATTTCTGTCTACCAGAGCTGAACTCGCTACTGCGACACCGCTCATTATCAGCTGCATGCTGGCACTTTCCTTGCAGATGCAAGCTTTCTGGCGCCTGGAAACGTACTCCTCGGGGTGGAATCTGGCGACGCTACTGGGGTTTTACTGTGAGACTGGATCAACTCTGTTAACTCAGCCCAGCTATACGCCTCAACATCCGAAAATTATTACCTCGAGCCTCAAACCGCTCCGAAGGAACCTAGCTTCTCTGCTTGTTCACTTTACGCAACCTCGTTTTCTACCTCAATGAAATTTGGGGTTTTGCTTGGTTCTGTGGCTGATGCGATTTACTGTTTCCTCTGGCTGTCCTCCATTCTCGTCCCAAATTTTCAACCCTCAAACGCTCGTGAACAAACTACTCTAATCGCACACAATAGTCGGATGCTTTACCGCTCACGCCTTCCCCGGTATCCTCACCGCGCTGGACTTCGTGACTCTTTTGAACTGGACTTCAGTATGAATTTGAGCTTTCATCTTTCTGTGGCTTCGAAGACACAAAACACAAAAGTCCCTCCAAATACACGCGAGTAGCGCGTCGCCACACTAATTGGCGCTCGTATCCCTAGCTATTTAATCCTGGAATGTGGCGCCACGTTCTTGGAGTAAAAACATAGTAACTTGGTGCCCGGGCAGAGACAGAGAGGCATTTGTTCACTTAAAACATGTGGAAGAAAGCTGGTAGGTGGAAGGCTTGAATTTATACGGCTACCGTAGTCGGAACAGCAACGGAAGAAAGTACGCATAATCCCGAGAGAAACACGGAAGAACGTTGAAGACGCCGAGCGGGTACACACTGAGAAGCACAAAGATGCGGATTGCTGCGTCAATAATACTCAGTACTCAGAGATTTGCGATGGAATCGGCTCTGGACATTTGCATCCGGTAACCGAGAGATAGTTCGGTGCTCAAAATGTTTCTCTCTCTAACGGGGCCATCAGCTGAGGGGCAGCGCGGTAGAGCGACGGTAAAAGGTACTTACCAGCGCAATCAGATTTATTGCGTTCAGGAGGTCGATGCGAATTCTGCGTGCATGGCCGTGAACATATATGAAATAAGCATAAAAGAGAGATTAATGCCGCCCGTGCCATGGATTCGCGACTTGAAGAAATTGGGCGTAGCCCTGATTGAGAGTACTAGCAAGTGAACAGCTGGTCAGCGTGCGAAGGATGGATTCCGCGTTAATTGAGTGCTTACCGCGATCAAGAGTCGGCTGGCGCAGGATGGAAACTGAAGCCAGAACGGGGGCTGTAAGCAGGCCAGGCGGCAAAAAAGTGCGAAGAGATGGAGACGAGACTTTACACACCGACTCGCCACCTGCCCATCTCGCGCGCACACGTCGATCCCGAGAGAAGGATACCCGCTGGCTTGCAGACGGTTGCGAGAGTAAGCTGTATCTCGGGACACGCATTCAGAAGCCATTCAAACTGCGAGACGGGGATGAAATGCTTCAATGAGCCAGTGGAACTAAAGAGAATGACGAGCACGCACTCGTGTGTGCTATGGACAGTAAATCCGGCTCCCGCATTCCCTCGTTGACAGCGCTTCGTATTCCTTCTTCTCTGGCGGCCCTTAAATTACCTTTGATTTCACCGTTCCTTCTTACTGACCGACTCATGCATAGACTCTGCTCGTGGACTTTCTCCGAGCTCACTTTCAACCTACCGCCAAAATGTTTGAAATGATGGATCACACTTGCGCGTTTCAATTTCCATTTAATCCTCTCACTCTACTGACTTAAGTAACTTGGATCTGTTGAATCGTTGCCTAGCTTTATATTTCCCTAGCCTCAACTCGGTAACTTAGGTTCGTTTTGAGCCTTCAAGTCGATTCTATCACTGTACTGACATGACTTTTCACTTGCTTAGATATTGCCTTTGCGTCTTCACTCTTCAATTTCTGAATGCCGAAACTATGACACTATGAACCGGTACATTCCTTATCCAATAACTAATATCTCGTTCACATTCATTGCACTACAGCAAAACTCGAGTCCTATGGGACTTGAGTCAGCACCACTTGAGTTGGCACCACTTAAGTGAAGTAGTATCACTCAAATGGTACGCAACTCAAGCAGACGGGCACAAGTTATCTATATTCGTGTATGTATACATTAATACTACTCAAGCTGTACGAAACTGGAACTGAAGTTGGGTGCCGGGACTTAAGTCCGGTGTTACTTAAGTTCGGTTAGGGGGGGCATGTACGGCTGCCCATCTGTGTGCCAGGCGTACCAGGGAGAAACTTAAGTTCAGCGAAAACTTAAGTCAGAATGGCGGTAAAATCACCCCGAACTTAAGAGGGGCTAGTCATATTTAACTTCACTGACTTGGATAATGTCCCCAGACACCGTTACTATGCTTGATTATCCCTAGCGCCGTTAATATGCTTGTCCAACTCAACTCGAGGTACGTCTTGTTTTACTCTTTTCCACACTCACAGTCTAGTTTGAGCTTTTCAGATTGGTCGTACTTCCCTCCATTGTCCTGCTTGCTCAGTATCAGTCCAACTTACCATCCTCGCCGAACGCCGCGAGGCCGTTACTATGCTTGTATACTTCAAGCTAAGTCATTTTGCCATTCAATCACATACTTTACTTTCCGAAATTCAAGGCTCGTGCGGTGTCTCTGTACTCTAGAATGCAGAAACTACAGCCGTATGCCGAGAGGTACGCCAGATTTATCCGTTTAAATTTCTTATTCACTCAAGTGATAATAGCGTGTTTGTGCAACTGCCATTGGAGCCACCTCGTGGCTGATTTGCACTGCGCAAAAATAGCAGGCGAATGGCTCCACCAAGCCATTCGCCGGCCTCTCACGTCATATTTTGGCGGTGGAGCCATCGATTTGCACACAGCATCTGAGCCACCATGTGGCTCCAATGGCTGATGCACAAACACTCTAATGTATCAGAATTGAATGATACTCACTGTTGACGTCAATCCGGTCTTGTTGAAGCCGACGTGCGTCCGTTATTCTTCTCTCATTTTCAATTCGATTTTTAGTTCAATTTTTTGTTATTCACCTCTCGGATGGTGGTTCTAAGCTGTAACATGCCGAAACTATCGACGTATTAATAATGTTTCATTCATCTGTTTGAACCCTGGCCATTGGAGTGTATCAGAACTCAACCACACCGTTGCCTTGGGTTAAAGTCAAAGCTCGAACAAACTATAGGTGCGTTATCTTATCCTTTGTTACCTCAACTTACTGACCTCATCATACTTGAATACCTCCTGCGTCACTTGTTCTCAGAAAAAACTACGCCGGTCCATATAGAACAAGTTGAGGTGAGTACGTTGGCTCCTTAATTATCGTTCATTCCACCGATCGGTGCCGTCAGCACGGACGCGATGCCAGCGTTTAAAACTGCTGCAGCTGCTCACGCGTGAGTAATCTTCCTCTTTCCATCTGCTTCGGGCGCGCGTCCTTGCCATGATTTTAGCTTTCAGCTTTTTCCTCTACTCCTCCTTGACTTCCTTTTCCCTTTGCCTCCTACCAAATACTGACTCGATCGAACCGTTGCAGCGCACACCCTCTAACCCTTTCATTTCCCGAGTATCTTTCGTGTATGAACAGGATTTTTACAGATTACTTGAGAAAGCGTCGACATTCTTTGGCCTAGCTCGAAAGCTATTGCTTCGACAAGTTTGTGAGCTTAGCCTTTCCGCACATCTTCTGCGCCGTCCTCATGGCTGCACCAAAAAATCGGCCTAACCAATTGCACTACTCAGACCGCGGCCGGCATAACGAATGGGGAAGGTTGTGGAATTAGTGCGCCCACATCAAAATTTGATCTCTTTAGTGGTGTGTTCTCGTACCACCACCATTCTCCCAGAGTCCGTGAGTGCCCTCAGTCCCCCTTCTCATCTTTGCCGCGCTGTGAGACGTCGCCCATGGAACTGCGTCACGCCAATCAGCCGGGTGTTTGCCAGCAATGTGTGCCACTCGTGCGTGTCACTCGCGCGTTCTGCCAGGTCACGACGCGGGGATTGCCCTGGACGTCCAAGGGGGGACGGCCGCTATTGGAACTTACCAATGTTGCGTGAATTCGCACATCGTGCGCCATGTCGCTGGGTCCAGCCTCCTTGCAGACTGTGCTAGTTGACAGGATGCGAGGCACAGCCGACCTTGGCGCATACTCGCACCCAGTCGACTACCACGGTGTGTGGGACGAGGCTAGTCCCCCCGGCACAGCTTCGCTTCACCCCCCTTTTTTTTTGTCTTTGTTTATGCAACAACCGACACCCTGCTATCTCTCAAGCGCCTCTATTCTGAAATGCATCGGATTGCTAAGTTCCGGACTGGGCTTCCTACCGTCGCAGCCTACGGAGTCGCATACGTACAACGTGCAGGGTGCACATACCACGAAGAACGTATCTCTTCGTGGATGTTTCATCTCTGGTGTGTCCATCTTCAATTTTTCCTCGCCGGCGTTCGCGTTCCAGCTGGACACTTTCCCTTCCCTTGCCGACCATATTGTATTCCTCGATCCCAGTTACGATGTCCAGAGCGCTGTAATAACCGGCGCCCGCATTATTCATATCCAAGGCTGTCGCCTTGGATCCGTTATGCACGTCCTTCAACTCGCTCTTTGGCCATCGATCTCGCCCGCACTCACCGGCTTGAGTGTGCATCCGTTGGGTATCCTGCGGGGAGGCGCGTTATATTCGGTGCATGCCCTTCCAACCTATTTATAAAACATCTCCATCAAGCGTCTACAAACCCAGATCGCGCCGTTGCACCTTCCGGCTAATGGAAGTCGCTTCGTTATGACTATTTCTATTTAGCTATTTAGCGAACTTCGCTGCGAACATCGCCGCGAACGCCGTCGGTGTCTTCTCCGTCGTGTCTTAGGTGCGTGGCTGCTTTCCTTTGATGCTTGCGATATTCTAATCTTTCCCCCGTGTACCTTTTCGGCGAATTCGCTGAATGTCTTTTCTTCCATTCCATTCTTGAAGCATCCTTTGAGCGTCCGTACCTTTTACCGCACTAATACTCCGCCTCTTCCACGGCGCCGCATCACAGTGCACACCACGCGTCAAACCCGCCTAGCTTCAATGCCCTTCCTTTGTTTGAGCCGATTGAGAAACGGCGTTGGCATTGTCGACGTCTTTTCTAGCGCCTGCTTGCTGGGGTTTACTTGCTGCGCTATTCTGATTCGACCTTTCCCGAATTCCTTTGCGGCGGCTTGTTTTCCTGGTCGCGTTCCTGGAGGACCCCACTTCGCATCCGGGTGTCCGACACTCCGTCGCTGCGGTGCTTATTCACGAAATTATCTTCTCGGATTCCAGGGCAGTCGTTGTTAGGTAGATTCTGCGCTCCTCGACAGTGTGACGTGCCTTGTGGAATTCCATCCGTGGCGTCTCTTGTGTTGCTTCTTTTTATCCCCTTCCTCATGTTTCCGCATCGCACTACACCTATGTATGTATAGCCCCAATTCGAACCGTTCAAAGTCCCCCCTCTCCGCCTTCCGCGCAACGCATCCATCCTGATTCAATTTTCACGCTCACTGGCCCCTACCAAGGGTAACCTTTTGCCTTTTCCGAATGCCGGCAGTGAGTTATTTAGTTCCTTCTTCCTACCTCGTGGCCGCACTCTTCCGTCTGGGGATTTTCTGCCACATTTCATCAGCCATTTTCCTTGTGCCTTGATCGGGCTTGTGGGCTTGGCAACGCTAAGCGACAAGCTGGCAAGGTCGCAAGTCGAAATTTGGCCTCCTTTACTGGATGCAGGATTGACATACATAACTAGATTCCAGCTCCAAATTCGTCAACACATGTGTCAAAACCTGCAATGGTGCCCAAAGTACCTGTCGTGTCCCAAAACCAACTTATTTTTAGACCAAGTTTTTGAGCTTGTGAAATTTCGGACATGGTTTGCGACCTTGTGACCTTGTGCCGTTTTTGGTGGGGCTTGTGACCTTGTTTGAGCTTGTACAAGCTCACAAGCTAAATGTTAAAAGTCTGATGTTTGCGCTACATCGGCAACACATTTGAGTCTCTGGTGGTGTGATCTCGACGGTCTGCGCTGTTGCATCTAGGAATTTCCTTGATCTTGGAGGAATCACCAAGTCCCCGCACCGTACGGCTCACGATGTGGAATTTGAATGGATCCTTCTTGTGTGGAGTGAGCGTGGAAACACACCGGCCCTCGTTCACTGCTTTCCTCGGTCTTTTGGCTTTAGAATGTTCTGTTCTTATTCTACGCGGCCGCATATGTTCTTCGATCCTCCTGCGCCTTTGTAACATCCCAAAGCTGGAGTTATGACGGTTCGTTTGTACAAATAAACATTTCCGCGCGCGCGTGTGATTTTGCGCGCGCGCGAGGTCGTGACATTTCTACCTAAGTATCCTTATACATATTTTGGCGTACATTGACTATAATAAACTATTACTAGGTCCATCTACGCTTATAGAACCCTTCAAGAACTGAGTTGGGCAGCAAGGAAGAAAAATTGAGGAATTATAGGCAGCTCAGTTAGTTATGTCCCAAACTCACAGGAGCCGCAGTCCAACCGCAGTCTACTCTTGGTCTACCCCGAAATGATTTTTGCAAGGCCGTCACAAAATGTCGGCCCTCCAGTGCCTCCACTCGACGAAGGAGGCCTTGGGGAAAGTAGCCCAAAAGCAGCCGAGCTGTTGGCAGCACTTGGCCATCAGATATTCAGATTGCATTTGAGGGGCTTGTAAAGGGTCTTGAGGGAGCCCAGGGAAGCCGAGAGGGCAAGCGCGAAAGGAGGACTTCCTGTGGGTTGCCTGAGGGAGAAACGTGTTGGTGGCGGGACACGTCATATTGATGCATAATGATCCGTTTGATTGCCAGCGTCGGAACATCAACAGCTGTGCCACAGTTTGGTTCTGTTTATGATGCTGACGCGTCCTTTTCTCTGGACTACCACCACTGGCATGCGTAGCTGTGGCGTACCCAAGCGTCCTTCTGGCCCGCTCCATTCCCTCCCCAAACAACAACTATCCCCCTCGCTCGTCCGACTCCGCCCCGCGGTGTACACATTCCGGAATAGCTGTAGGCTGTAGGGGCACGATGGTTTCATTGATGAGGGGGCTCGAAGTGTTGTGAAGGATCTAGTTGCATAGGGTACTTGTCCGGTATTTATATAGTGTACACTGTACAGTACCTCACGCGCGCATTTGAGGTCGCGCGCGCGTAAAATCACACGCGCGCGCAGAAATGTTTATTTGTACAAACGAACCGTCATAGGAGTGATGGCCGACCCGAGCGCTAGCATAATTAACACCACCATCTCACGCTCGGGCCTCAGTGTCGCCTGTCCTTTGCTTTGGGCGATTCAAGGGCTGGAATATGGCCCCATGTTCCCCGGGTGAGAAGGATAGTTGTGGTTTAGTAAAGCACAGACAATAGAGGAGAGATCAAAAGATGGATTGGGTGGCGCAAAGCACTGGGTTACAGACTGGCTTTGAATTACGCAGATATCACTACAGACACGCGAGAAGTAAATGATACAGAGAAGAATACTCTCTCAACTTGATGACGGCCCAATAACTTGGAAGCGACAGAATTGCAAAATTAATTAATTTTTTTTAATGACGCCGGCTTCGTTTTCCATACACCTAAATTATCTGCGACTGCTTAGTGGGCCACCATGGCCTTTTTGGCCTCGAGCCCACCCGTGAAATGCGGTATATACAGTTATATGGGGTCTAGCACCAAGGTATTCATCCTGTGAGTGAGTTGAGATAGTTTCCGCGAATTTACATGATGGTCTCTCGACCTACGGAATTTTTTGTTCTGGCGGTTTCCCAAAACGGCAAAAACGGCTTAGTGGGCCACCTCCTCACATCGTTCATTCGGACTGATGTCGGCTATCCTAATGTATCCCAAATCATCAAAGACATCCAATTGCAATATTAGATACAATAACAGAGCACTTCCGAGGTATATGAGCACCTTAAATATTTCCCTTTGAGCCAAGGAAAAGGGGTGAAATCACTGTGTACACAGAATGGCACACTCTACAAAGCACAGAGTGCATTGGTGCGCCAAAATTGAATACGTACCGATAGATAAGATGCATCCGCATATATATTTTAACAACAGCTGACCTCTAGGCTACAATAACCCCTCCAAAAAAGTTCGTACATATGCACCAACGAAATTCGGGCGTTTTAGGATGTATCCTTCGGTGACCACCAAATATGGCAGTTAAAAACCCATGATTTCGTTTTGAGAGAGTTTTTGGTGTTTAAAAAGCATCCACAAAGTCTCAGGTCCGTATCATACACGGTTGGCTCACCATCGAGAGGTTGAAAATCTGCTACTCAAGCTCAAATCAAGGTCTTCTTGGGGCTCAGCAAGGCGAGAGGTAACATTTTTTGTTCTCAGGATGATTGCAGATCATTTCCCTGGATCCAGGGATGAGAACGAGCCCCTGATCTTGTGAATTGGCCAGGAATTGGTGGAGGAACAAGCGGAAGAAGGTTTTCGGAGACAAGGAATGATGTTCACACGTCATCCCGATCAAAAACCCAGCACAGCTGTTGATCGCTGCCAACACTTTCCTCCAAATTTGACGCACGCTGTCCTCATACATTGTATTCCATCCTAGAAGTACCAAATCCTAGGTCTATGCATCCCACCGGCTTATATTATGCAAGTGGCCCACTAACTAGTGTGGCCCACTAAGGGGTCACAGATAATACCTCCTGCCCCTACATTTTCCTCGTAATGGCTAGCGTCAGACACAAGCACCGATATCCTAGTCATATGTTACATACTACACCCCCCCCTGTAGTAGGTTGAGCTATCTCGGACCCAAATCGCTAGTTCTCGTCGGAATCAGATTCGGAGACTTCCTGCGGTCCTGTAACACCCCCAAGGTCAAATGAAATTCAAAACGCCCTCCGGGACCCTTGGTACTGTGGACACCGAGCCACACCTGTATCTCTGGAGCCTGGATTCAACAAGTGGGAAGAAGGCGTGTTAAGCGCAGTGCTGTCCGGTGGGAATTAGTTGTATTGTAGGGCACGCGATAAGAACCCGCAGTTGAATAGGCGGAGGAAAAAGAGCGCTATCGAGTCGGAAGGCGGGGCGCAGCGGCAGCATGATAGCCGAAGTTTGCGGCCAGACAGTGGGGGGATGGAGGACACCCTCGGGAAAGAAGGATTTTCCATCATGACAACCCGCAGAGTCAAGGTAACATCGCACTCGCCCACTAACATTGCGCATTGTCGGCCCAATTTCGGAGTTGCGACATTTCGGCATTTTGGGGCCGCATTGTGCGATTTTGGCAGGCGTTGTCGCGTTGCACAACGCCTGACAACGCGACAATCAAAATGTCACAAGTCTGATGTAGGTTCCAATCAACTATGGATTTTACAGCTCCACAAATATTATCGGAATTGTTCTCCCGACGCGTTGATGGCACATAACGATGTGCTCGAAGACGACGTGCGCGTGGTTGTCCTTGGATAGCATTTGGATAGCATCCAATCATGCCCGACGATGTAAAATTTGTTGGACCATCCTAATTTTCTGTGTCGCCCCTAGCGCAAGCGCGCGCTAGGTTCTGACGGATTGGCGCCTGAATTTAAGCGAAGCGGAACAACTTGACTTTGAACCGATATCGCGACCGATCTGTGACAGGAACATCTTCCTAGCTTTCATGGTCCCAGAATCGTCTGCCGCAACCAGCGAGTTGAAGAGACCATCAACTTCCAGCAGCCGTCGCTCTCACGCGTCGTCTAACTCGAAAGGCTCCGTCTCTCCTGCTAGCGGCGATGATCTTCCCCTGGATGCTACTGGGGTTGATGAAGACGTGCAAAATATTCCCCAGAACGACGACCAGTCATCCACCTTTTCTAATAATGTTCCCCATTCTTTACCGCTGCAAGGCGAGCCCACCCAAGGGGACACGCCTGTGCCACCCTCGGCTGAACATGATCCAGGCGTACAGGCGGTCCCGAATTCGAGTGACGAAGGCATCGGGCTGGGGAATCCCCTTCCGCGCAAGCGGTTTGGTTTGAACAGGGGCGAACCAGGCGTTCAAGGACGTAAGTCGCTTGGCAAAATCCACCAGTCATACATCTCAAACCTCACCTCTTTCTGTTTAGCGCCGACAGACTACAGGCGGAAGTACGCCGAGGACCCGCCCTATAAGGAACTGGATCCTGAGGCTCGCGTGTGGCATGTCTACAACGACGAAAGTGCCATTTTTGACAACGATATGATGATCGAGTCCGGCGACAGCTTGGATATCCTCCTAGTTTTCGTGTGTTACTTCTTTTCGCTTCAGCGAGACGTGTGACCCTGACCTGTTATGTAGGCCGGCCTCTTCTCCGGCGTGCTTACAACCTTCGTCGCGCAGACCTCACAGGCCCTTGCGCCGGATAATGCTGTCATATCAAATATCATACTCCTCGAGCTTGTCGCCCTTCACCGCGCACAAGCCAACGGCACTTCCCTCGACTCCATCCCCCATGCCGACACCTCATTCACTGCGGCCCGTACCGATATCTGGGTGAATGCCCTTTGGTTCACAAGCCTGGCCCTCAGTCTCACCACCGCTCTCCTTGCCGTACTTGCGAAGCAGTGGTTGCGCCAGTACTCCTCTTTCATCACCGGCTCGGCTCGTGAGCGGGCCTTGATCCGCCAGTTTCGCTATGCATGCTTCAACAAGTGGGGTGTACAGTTCATAATTGGCCTGCTCCCTACGGTTTTGCATCTAGCCCTCTTCCTGTTTATGGCTGGGCTTGTGGTCTTCTTGTATGCGTTGGACCACATAATCGCGCGGGTCGTGGCCGCCGTAGCGGGCTTCCTCGGTGGTACATACCTGATCACAAATGCACTTCCAATCTTGTCTACGGGATGTCCCTATCGCACCTCGCTAACGGCACTTCTTTACTCCTTCACCTATGGCCCGGCAAAGCAATTCTTCTTCCCCATCGTCTTTGTCGTGATAATCATCCCGAGCATCTTTGTATTCAACGTGCTAATATTTATCGGGTTGCTGGAAGGGAAATGCGGCTTGTATCCCGACTCCTTGATTCTCGACCCCATATTAGATCACTTGCTACTGCTGGATGGACTCAAAACCACATCCTTAAGACAAGTCGAGCGTGAATATGTCCATCGCAAGGAAGAGCTGTGGATTCATGCCGCACTGTCCTGGCTCGCAATCACCACTTCAGATCCCTCCGCAAAAATTATCTTGGTCGAGGCTCTGGGGACGATGGATCCTGCACTGGATGTTAGGCCACTTCTCCCTGTTTTTTTGCAGCAGTGGGGCATCGCAAGCTTCATCGACAGCATACCAACTGTTGGTGAAGAGATGATGCTTGGACGACTTATACGCTCCACTTTTCCCCAGGCCAGATATGCGTTGGAGCCCGTCCAGACTATGTTGATAAATTTACCAAAGACACCAATCTGGGTCAATGACCATTCCATGATCGTAACAATTGCAGCTTGTTGCCGCACCTCGATCTTCCACTGGGGCGAGGACGAGCGAGCGACCATTCTTCCATCACATGACGCCTTCGGTTTCGTACTTGATCACCACGCTGCGCTGGAGGAGCTTGCAGTGCCCATGTGGATGTGGTTGTCGGTTTGTGTCCAGGCACGGGATACAGTGCTGCCGCAATCGTACTTCGAGGCCCGCGCACTGTTATCCAGCTCCGAGGCGAACCGCACATTGGTTGAACACCACAGGATATCGGCATGGCTCAACCAGCGTCTCATATCCACTGATCTGCAGAGATCAGTGAACGAAAGAATTCATAATCCAGGCCGATACCGTGGCCGATATGCCCCTGTATCATTGGTCATGTTTCTTGCAGTGATCTTGTCGGAAACGCCATTGGACGGTTACTCTTTCTGGCAGCCACCCTCTGCGACGCGTGGACGATTCTCTTCCCTCATCCCTTCATTAGTACCACCCTCTCGCCTCCTTTCTGGAGGTTTTGGATCTATACCTGGCCCGGCGTCACCGCATTCTTCACGGGCAGAGCCAAGCGCCATACCGAAATCTCCCTCTCCTTCAGCCCGACCCTCGTCTTTCCAAACAGGAAGACCCCTCTCGCGTCCGCCGTCATCTCATTCTCTACAAACATTACCGGGCACCGTCTCTCGCTCTTCGCCTCCTTCAACTCGGCGGCCCTCCTCTGTCCGGGAGGAGAGTGCGGAAAATTCCAACCACCCCGCCTCATCTCATTCTGTACATGAATTGCCCGATGGTTCCAATTCGCGACCGCCCGATCGCCTTTCACCTGCGCCGTCTCATGCTGTAGCCTAGTCCTTTTATAACACATCTGTCTTCGAACCATTGTCCCTTGTGTATGGCCAGATGAAAAATCTGACTGCGGAAATGACATGTTCATCAACTCCCGCGTTTTTTGGATTGCAGACCGGCGAGGCACCGTATTTTCAGGTTTTCGAACCGCGGGAATTATGCGCTGCATCAAACTTAACTTTGAAGAACTGACCGCCCAATCCCGATTTCGAACAGTATAAATTCTCCGCATAACTAAGAACTTGAGACTACACAAGTCTTTGAAATCTGCGAGATTGATAACGGCCACAGTCGATGTCTGGGCCTCAAGGGCACGGCCCATTCTGTGTCCATCTTGGTGACAATCCCTCGCCGTTTATACCACGGCCAAATGATCTTCGGCTACGATCCGGTTTCGAACACACTGGTCTGTCCACGAGAAGGCTGAAGTGCCGGTTAGACCACTACTAATTTGTCAACGTCACTGCCGCGCGCGTCCCTTGTCTTTCATTTCATTTTCCGAATAAATGAGAGCAAAACGAAATTTGAATGGAAAGGGAGCTACTTTTTTCGCTTGTTATTCGAACACGGAACCTTGACAGCGTCGCGTGCGGAGAAGACTTTGGAGATGGTTATAAGAATAGTATCAGAATGCAGTCTGAGTACTTATCGCAATTGAAAGATTCGCTAAAGATTCGCTCCGACACCGAATCGGCCAGCGTCTCATTTTCCCCTCTAACAAACGAGCTGTTGCTCATTTTCAAGGCTCCCGGTCTCGGCGTCCGAATAGTAGCGAACGCATCTCGGCAAAGTCGCATCGCGTCGTGATATGGACATCTCTTTGGTATTATTGACGCGTTATCTTGCTCCCCTGAATAAATACGACTATGTCTGAATCCCTTTTTCTTTTCTTTCTTCTTTTTCTTTCCTCTCAAAGTCTGATTCATTCCGATGTCGGACGCGCTTGTACAAATCAAATCAAAGGTCAACCTGTTATTATAATTATCTGTATCTCAAGGCTGTAATCATTATACGTAGCCTGCAATATCGGTGCGTCGGGGTCGGGGTGGGGATAGGTTTCGATGCGGACATACGCGAGGAGGGTACGTAGGGCGGCGTACTAAGTTGGGTGGGTATCCGTGATGATGGATGGTATGAGATAATATGATACAGAATGCGAGACAGAGGGAGGGATAGCAAGGATGCATAGGACCAGTGTGCGATGACGACGATAGGTACGGTGAGAAGAGGAGGAGGAGTGGTGATATAGATAGGTGGGATAGCAAGTACGTCGCGAGCAGAGGCACCTAAAGGGGTGAGGGAATGGGAGAATGGACGGACACTAGCACGCTGCTGTGGCGACACTCCAAAAAAGGAAACGCCGCACACGTGCGGGCGACGAAAAGTCGGGGAGCGACACGACCAGCGAGGGAGGAGGAGCTAAAGGGAGAGGCGAGGGGGAGGGAAGCCAGGGGGCGGGGTACGGTACGTAGGTGCAGGCAGCACAGATGGACGGAAATGGGGAGGACGAAGGACAAATGAAAGAATGAAAAGAACCTCACCTGAGCCTGCGCGAACGACCTCGATCTGAACGTCGAGCTCGCCAACGGACCGCGCTTGTGCGGGAACTCCTCCGAGGGGCGCGCGCGGCAGTGAGTACGCTCAAATAGGCCGTATTTATTGCACATTGTTCAGCCGGGATGGTACACGTTGTCCCTTTCCATAAGTAAGACCGCAATTGAGGGCGGGGAATGGACCGCGGCGGTGTCGAGTCATGTTGTACGTGAAATGCGCATTGGTGCGCTCGTCGAAACAAGATATACAAAGGAGACGATGTACCATAGTCCGAGAGAGCTCGCCTTCAGGGTATGCTTTTTTTTTAAAAATGAAAAATGAATTAACTGATGTGGTTTGTAGGTTTTACCACAGAGCAGCACAAGGCGGAAGATCGATTGCAGGACATCCCCGACTTTGATGAACCCTTCGGATCGGAGGACCCACTTGATGACGTCTTGCATGGTTCAGCGAGGACAGACATCAGTCACACCGGACAGAATCTGGATATCCAGCAAGCGGAGGAGGAGGGAGACGCATTATGGGAGGCGCTCCGCGAGTCCCATCGGTGTTTATTTTTCTTGCAATACTCCCCACCTATTTGGCTGTCATTATATTTCAGCGAACTTTATACTCGACGCCCCGACTATCGCACTATCTCTTTAATCCCAGAATGTGGGGCCACATTCTGGGACTAGATAGCTAGGACGCAAACATGCTTTCTCCACGCTGTTTTTCTGAGTAGGACTGTCCCAACTTCATTCTGCGACGTGAATGATAGTGCTGCGGAAGAGAAGGGAAGTTTCGGTTGTTTCCAGGGCGATCAGACCCAAGATCAGACCGCATTATACGGCGAACTGCAGTTGAGTTGAGTTGAGTTACTACGTGAACTGCGTTGTGATTTCTCTTTCTCCAGCCATTTCTTCCTTTCGTATATGGTGTCTGCACTGATACGTGCGGAAGGTGTGCCATTATCCTTACAGATATACTACTATCAGAGCTGGCATCTCGGCCACCTTAGCATTTATCGCCACGGGCCCATACACATAGTTCGACTGAGACAGGCAAATAGGGTCTTGATCGAAGGCATACATCCTGCGAGTGAGTTAATATATTTTTTGCGAATTTATGTGTCCATTTCATGGCTTGCCGAATTCTTTCGCGGGAGGATGCCCAAAATGGCAAAAACGGCCTAACTGGCCACCCGGCTAATATTAAAGACCCGCAAACTGCAAATATAAGACATATGGGGACCACGACTACTTGCGTTGCCTGCCAGGGAGAGTGGCCGGGATCGAGTGCGCAGCAAATGGTGTGCCCTGCAAAGGACACAGGGCATTTGGGGCCCAAATCAAGATTCCTGTGTCTCAAAGGGATGTGGTAGGACGTACCTATTAGCAAATGAGGTTCTCTTCATCCCAAGCACTCCACGAATAAATTCCATCTGTCTGCGTCAATTAAACTGAGTGGTTTTTAATGTTACCGCGCCGTGAACGGGAAGTCTGACATTGAAAAACCCAATCAATGTGGTAGAGTACATTATGATGTATCTTGAATGACCGAGTCAGATTTCAAGGCCCCAGCAAACATGGTTGGCCTGCTATAGAGGTACAGTTGGATGGCTCATAATGCATAAAGGTCGGTTCCCTGCCAAATTGAGTAGGATTTGGCCAAAGTCTATGCATTATAACCATTTATGCATTATGACCTTGCTTTCACAGTGGTAAAATACATTTTGGTGGATCCGAAATCTAATGCATTATGAGAAATTTTGGCAGGTATGCATTATGAGCTTATGCATTATGAGCCATCCAATTGTAGCCGGTTTGTGCCACTCCAAATCGGGTCAAGGTCTGTTTGGAGAATCACGGAGGCGACCGGGATATTTTTTTGGCCCTGGTTCATTGCCCCGAACATGGGATGAAAACGGACCACCGTACTTGTGAATTGGCCAGGAGTTGTGGGAGCAACTCAGCAACAACAAAAAGACGCGCTCGGATATAAGAAATGATGCTCCTACGCTCCGGCATCTTGTTCGAAACTCCCGCAACGTTTGATTACCTTCTTCTCTTCCCTTCAGATTTGACATACGAAGTCCCCATAGGTCATAGTCCAACCAAAAACCACCAAATTTGAGCATTATACACAGGACTGGCTTATATTACGCAAATGGCCGGTTACCTAGCTTGGCGGATAGGCAGTCGCTGATAGTAATCGACTGTCCGCAAATGCGAACTTGCAATTCGAACGCAGAATACAAGTGAAAAATCGTGGGACATCCCTCGGAGTTAATCTGAGGTGCGTAGTCGGAAACCCTTCTCACCCTCAATTCACTTCAGCTCTTTTGAGTCGCATCCACTCGACACCATTCTCATTGAATTTATCCGGGATGAAGGCTTTAAGAGCCTCAGTAACTGCCGTTTCGTCCTGCAGTTCGTCCTTCAGACGCCCGGCGAGCGGCTCTAGCACATTCGTCTTCCAATTCTGGAACGCCACCTAAATAGTTCAGCAATTTCTTCCGTATTTTTCCGACTGGAGAAAATTACTTACAGTGGTCGAAGTATCCATCTCCCCTTCATGTTCAGCTGTAATGCGGCGGTCCAAATAATGAAAAAGCGACTCGATGAGGCGGATTCCGGCCGCAAACAGCGCCCATTGGGTGGTATAGTGTTCAACTAGTGCTTCGTGGGGAGCGTCCTGTGAAATGATTATGTCGACGGATTTTATTTTATTTGCACAAAACTGCTCACGTCGTGAATCTCGCAGGTGTAGGCTGCAAAGAAGCGCACAAGCTGATTGTGTAGCACTCGCCAGTCATATGGTGAGAATGCTTGGTAGACGGAACCAGCTCACCGTGGCTCTGGCTGGTGTCGACGAGCAGCGATTGTAGACGAGAGTGTACAACGTCGTGTGCTGGACAAAGCCCATCGTGTCCGGTGAAGTGCAGACCGGAGGGCGGGCTCAAACTTTGTACTCCATTCTTCCTCGAGACTTTGTGGCACGGGATCTTGCCCCGCCACGGACTCCGTCGTACTGCTTTGGGCGATAAATTCCTCGATATTTTGCACCGAAGACGTCATATTAGTGGGACGAACAGAGGGATATCGATCACGCAAGCCGTCCGCATCTACGCTTTTATGGTCCCACCGCAATCAGGCTGCGGCATGACTCGAAGATGGTAGAAATTGATCGGTTACCAGTCCTGCGAGATTGGAACTGTTCCGCAGATTCGACAGAACGCCGAGCAGGTCGGAAACACACATACACTGCGTTCCCAGGCACAACAATTCCCTCTTTCTATCCGACATTCATTATCCGGAATTCGTGTTCCCCAACATCGCTTCCCCAAAATTTCTCTCACAAAAAAAACCCTGCCCAAAATTCCTTACCGCAAATTTGCGGTTAGCATTCCTCTTGAAACCAATTCCACCCACTTCCTTACCGCGAAATTCGCGGTCAGGATAGACTCAGGATAATATAGTATTTCTCTTGCAAAAAAACAATGCACTCAAAAATTCCTTACCGCAAATTTGCGGTTAGGATTCCTCCTGCTCAAACAAGCATCCTCAAAATTCCTCCCTAAATTTGCGGAAACGATTACTCTTGCAAAAAAACAATGCACTTGAGTCAAAAATTCCTTACCGCAAATTTGCGGTAAGGATTTCTCTTACAAAAAAAAGAAATGCACTCAAAAATTCTTTACCGCGAAGTTGCGGTTAGGATTCCTCCTGCGCAAACAAGCCTCCTCAAAATTCCTTACTGCAAATTTGCGGTAAGGATTTCTCTTGCAAAAATAAAATAAACCAGTGTTCCTCCGTTCTATCCGACCCCGATTATCCCAGATTCTTGTCCCAGAACACGCCTCATCCTCGCCAATTGCGCGAGCAGAATCTCCCATACACCAAATTCTCCCCCCAAAATCTGCTCCCACAAATTTGCGGGAGCGCAATTCTCTTGTAAGAAAATTCCACACCCAAAACCCGCTCCCGCAAAAATGCGGGAGCGACATCTCTTGGAGAAAAAGAAACCCAACCAAAATGTGGTCCCGCAAAAATGCGGGAGCGCAACTCCCTTGAAAAAAATTACATTCACACATGCCCAATCCGCTCCCGCAAAAATGCGGGACCGACATCTCTTGGCAAAAAAAACTCAACCAAAATGCGGGAGCGCAACTCCCTTGTAAAAAAAAACCATTCACACATCCGCTCCCGCAATTTCTCTTGTCAAAAAAAATCCTCCGCTTCAAAAAGTTCTTCACCGAAATTCTTTACCTCAAAATTGCGCCAACGATTCTGACACAACAAGCCACCCGACCAAAGTGACGCATGTAACGCAAAGTGACCCAAAGTGACGGTGCGCCTCGTTTGAGCTGAATCCTCCGCCAAATTCCGGACCGTTCTTTGCAACAGTCTAATGTTAACTTCCGGACATTTACGGGTGTCTAGGATATAGGATGCACTTCAGATTCACAGAAAGATTTCTTTTGAATTCAGAACACTCAATCGTGCTTTCCCAGCAATTCACAGCGACTGAGCGCACCCAACCGACGTTCATCCGCCTCCCGGGAATTCCCTGGGAGAATTTCATTCAATCCAGCACACATGAATATCTGCTTTTTCGTCAACCATAATACCAGAGCGGGTTTACACCTAACTGCAAAACCCTAGAGCACTCGTAAGAACAGTTCCCAGACGCCACCTACGTCACTTGCCATTTTCGGTAGTTCCACTCCATACCACAACAACACGGTCACGTAGTAACTAGGGAGCCAGTCGCGTCTATAATGGTACTGTGTAGGGCCAGAATATTAAGCTTTGTCGATGAATCGATGACGACCGAGCCCTGAGCAGAACAGATATATAGATATATATACGGGGCGGCAGCATTGCGAGCCTACCATACCCTCCCACCATGGCTTACAACTATAACAACAATCCGAACAACGAACGCTACGCGAACGCGCGGTATCTCCTGGGCATGGGGCCGATGCCTCCCCCGACGAGCCGAGAGCTCGCTGTCGCCCATATGCAGCACACACTCAACCATGGCATATTCAACGGACAAGATGGGGACACCAATCCTGCGCTGCCACACGGCAGTCACCAGTACGACAATTATCGCTTGCCACAGTACAATATGCAGTACAACTTTCGACCTCCGGCTGCTCCTGATGCAACCGGCTCTGCACAGGGCGCAACCTCAACGAGCGCTCGCCACAACACACCTGCCAATCACGACGGAGAAAGGGGAAGCCTTCGTCAGTCTCTCGCACAATTAGGCAATCTAGTGACTCACCGATACCACCAGAGCTCGAGGTTCATGTGCCCGCTCCTGCTGAGCCCGAATCCGCGACTACCCAGGCCACCATTGCGCCCCCCATTCGCCTCGGCTTTTCTATCAACGACATCCTGCCTGGCGACTTCTTGTCCCGAATCTGTGCGAACATGGATTTAACGCCCGCTAACGCGCAGCTTGGGTGGAAATCGAGTGCTGACGCCAAAAGGGCGCTGCCACATCCTCTGCGGACAGATGAAGACGTCAAAACGGCCTTTGGGCATTTCAGGCCCATACTCTCGAGCACGCGTCGCACCAAAAAAGTCTGGATGGAGATCATCAACCTGGTAAGCATGTCAACTGCGTCCAAAGCAAAGCTGATCACCCACTGCTTCGATCTAGACTAAACCCGCTGAGAAGCCTGCGCCTGCGCCGAAGGTCACGGAGACGGCTTATCGTGATGAATTGAATATTGTCAAGACGGCACTGACATGCGAGAAGCACCGTGGTAACAACCGGTGGTGTTTCGTGAGGCGAGACGACGAGAAAGGCCCACTCTGTGTGCCGTTGGGGTTGGAGGAAATCACACTATGGGCTCGCAAACTGGTAAGCAAAGACCTAAATGCCAGATTAGTTACTAACACGCTCGTGATAGCATGAAGATAGGGCTCGCGCACCTGAGGAGCGTGTACTCGACGATACGTGCCTCACACCCCCGGACGTCCTCCACGTCGATGATCTTGAAAAGGTCGCCGCCCAACGTGAGGAGCGCAGCAAGGCACGCAAGGGTCGAAGCGCCACTGCCCCCGAGATCCACGTTCACATCCCGCCGATGCAGCCTATGCAGCCCTTGCCAGCTTTCGCTGATGTCGCCAATACATCCCATCGCCTTGGCAAACGTGGCCGCGATGAGCTCTCCGACGACGATGAGTCCGATGACGAAGACTTACAGGCTGCCTCTATCACTGAGGTCCTCTCCATGTTGGACAACAAGATGCCCGCCCTCAACTACCCTCAGTACGAGGCGGCCTTGCGCCAGCAGGGGATTGCTTATGCGAATGCCGTTGACGGATTTGAACGGGAATTCTTTGTTGACGAAATTGGAATGGCCAGAGGTGCGGTGAAAGAGTTTGTTCGACTGGCCAACAAGGTGGCGAAGGGTAAGGGGAAGAAGCGGGCTCGAGTCGACGGTGATCGTAACAAAGAGAATGTTGCGTAATCGTATTTGTTGCGTATTTGTCAAACGCCAATAAAGTACATAAATGAATCTTGGAGTCTACGACACATGTAATACTTTGCTACACTACATAACCACAATCGCGATACCAGCCTTCAATGTTATCAACTGTCATACTTGAAAAAACGGCCTCCCAAAGCATGGCAATAGGATCACAGGTAGGCTCGTTCGTCATCTCACCCAACACGTAGTCGCGATTGAGCCGAATCCACGCTTTCATCGCGGAGAACCCTTCTTCAATTGGATTGAAGTCCGGGGAGTAGGCTGGGAGGTAGACGAGTCTCATGTCACTAACAAAAACAATACGAGTCAGCAATCCACACAGAAAAACAGACGCGGACTTGCCGCGCCTCGATCCTCTCTCTAATACCTGCGAAGTGGTGTGTACTAGCATTGTCCATGACAATTACGGAGTTGTCTTGAGGATACGGATTCATGTTGTCGAGTAGCGCATCAATATATGTCTGAAATTCTTCTCCAGTCCACGATCGTGTCAGGATGTCCAGGTGGAGGACACCATCGAGGGAAATGGCTGGAAGAATAGAATAGCTAGAAATCCCGTTACACGGCATTTAGAAGGAGGGGATTGAGACGTACCGGATTCCTCTAACGAAGTAGTCATGCCTACGAGCCCTGTCACCCACCCGGGCCCAACCCATCTGCCGTTTCGTGGTATGTCGATTCGCAGCCGACTCGTCCAGAAAGACAAGCATACGAGGGGTGTAGAGTTCCCCAATTACCATCTGGTACTCCGTTCGATCGTCGTCATTGGCTTCCTGCGCGGGACGCTTGATCTATGGCGGCGTAAGTTCTCGACAACACTCTACTCATAGATCATAAATCTCCACGCAGCGTACCTTTTTGCGAGACCATCCACGACGTAGAAGCGAGCGTGAGATAGTAGTCTCATCAACATCAATCCAGCGACCCTCCTCGAGGCCTTTCTTGAGCTCAGAAAGATAAATATCAGGCTGCCGTTCTATCAGAGCTTCGAGATACTAGAAAGAATGAGTAGAGGGCGCCAATACCACAGCCCGTACTTGCCTCGAGGTCAAGGGACGTCAGAGCAGGAGGACGACCATTCGTGGCTGGCTGTGCGACAACATATCCAGTGGTATGCCAGAGCCGCTTGATCCTTCTGATCGTACTCTCCCCGATGTTTATTGCAGCGGCAATTTCTTTATTCGTCATCCCCTTCGCCGACATAGTGATAACATGCCTCTTCTGGGCAGGAGGTATGTAGCGGAAGGTATTTGGCGACATAATAGCAGAAGGAACGGTGCAGGTATGGTGTAGTACTGGATGCGTTCATAGCGGTAACGAGTGGAGTAGAACTACCGAAAAAGGCAAGTGACGTAGGTGGCGTCTGGGAACTTTTCTTACGAGTGCTCTAGGGTTTTGCAGTTAGGTGTAAGTTTAGAGCCTCCCGCGTTTCTCTGCACCTACACTCAAAATACTGGCCTACTACAAAAATACACCATTTCTTACGCTGCTAACGATTTCTCCAGTCAAGCACTTGGCAGAACTATACAGTCTTTTCTGGCCATGTCTGAGCATTCATTCCGCCCATGCATGTGTGATTTGTCTCAGATTGTGTGGACCTCTATTTCCTGGAGAGGGACCGCCGGATGCTGGGGAGGAGGCGACGAGGAGGAAGGAGTTGAAAATCCAACCACGCTTGAACCACGCCGCTAATCAGGTCATGGGAACAGCGCCAGCTAAATTACATCGCACATTGAGCAACTTCTTCATATTCCCTCTGCGTTCCCTCCTAACCACCTCTGTTACTTCCCGCGTTCCCTCCTTTCTAATCTGGCGACTATCGCTGAATCGATATTACTGATCCAAACGCGGCACGACCGCCACGTGGCGCCAATCTCTTACTCCGATCTCTCATCTCCGCCTTCCAATTCACGCACCAATTCACGCCCCTTGCACGCCGCCCTTCATCGCGCCTCGACGTCGACGCCGTGATCGTCACGGCCGTGCTCCGCCCCCCGCTCGCATCGTCTCCCTTTGCAGCCCGCACCCCATTTGCGCGTACCTCAAACTCTGCGCAACATCCGCGTATCGCCGCCTTACCCCCTCCCAGCTCGCTCTGCGACTCCTGCGGTTCAAACCTGCTGTCTCCGTCGCGCTGTTCTTCCGATCAACGCCGTGCCGCCTTGGCAATCCCCCGCAGTGAGTACCTCCTCTCGCCGCTTCTGCCTCCTCCCACTCCACCCACCTCCTATTTACCATGTATTTCTCTTCTCCCCTTCGGTCTCTTGTACCTGCCTTCTCCTTCCTTCTCCCACTCCTGATCATTTTAGCACTGTACTGTTACTAACAAACAAAGCAGGTCTCGTTCATCCGTTCGCAAAATTGATGCATCATTCCGCACATCCGCGTGAAAGAACGACTTTCGAAGGGCCCGTTGCTGGTGCCGCGCGCGTGTGCCGGTGGTGGATCATAGCCGACTGAATGACACAATAGTGTATTAAAAGCTACTGGACCAGCTAGGTTCACCTACTGATGGATGACAATGCCGACAAGGTGGAATGTCAACTCAGTGCGATTTGTTGAAGGTGCCAATTAACCAAGTCAGGAGGTAGAAGTCTGAAGACCTCTGACTACATCAAAAACCAGCCGTAGACAAGAAATCAGCGGGCGCCGGTGTCGGGCAAGGGATAATGGCGGAGGATGACGTACTATGGCAGAACAAATACAGCAGTTATTGGTTTTTAGGGTTTATTAGGGCTTAGAAGGCGTGCACGTAAGTAGATTGACGCCATCGAGGAATTCTCCGCGCTCAGTGCAATCATCGAGTCATTCAAGGGCAAGCCCCTTTCATTCGAGATGCAAGAGACGAACTTCATCCACATGAGTTTTTTTCGGAAGGATGCTAGGTGAGCGCCATTTCTACAATATCTTTGGATGAAAGACGTGCGCAGTGGTTGTTCATGGGGAAACATCCGCTTGTGGATGACAGCCTGCCGGATTATCCGTGCAATGTTGGATCGTAAATCAAAATGGATTTTGTTTGTTTTGCTGCAGCTGGTACTACGAGAAGTAGGACTGTATTATTTCGAACACTTGTCGTTCTCGGTTACAGTTTTCAATCACTCTGCTCAAATCAACACACCATGATCCAGTCTCACTGGGAGCGCCATATCATTTTGCTGAGGGACACTATAAAAATTTCCTAATGGTTTTTCGACCTTGAAATCAAAGTTTTAGCCCACGTTACAAGCTATCCGGATGTACTCACAATTCTAGTATGGGCCTTATAGTCGAGTCACCAAGTGCGGAACAATTTCAAAAAGCCAGCAGTTTTTTTATTAAAGGGGCTTCATCTGCTAAGAGACACTACAAAGATTTCCTAATGGTTGTTCAGCCTTGAAACCAGAGCTGTATCCCTCATTACAGACAGCCTGTCGCGATGCTTGCGACAGCTCAGCAGCAGCACTCACTTGACTTTTTTTTTTCCGTGCAAGGCATTCAATAAATTGCCTGTTTACGCTGTCGCAACGGTTGCGACAGCTCAACAACAGCACTCACTTAATTTTTGTTATTCATCTTTTTGTTCAATACATTGCCTGTTTACTGTGTCGCAACAGTTGCGACAGCTCAACAGTGGCACTCACTTAATTTTGTTATTCATCTTTTTATTTAATGCATTGCCTGTTTACTGTGTTGCAACAGTTGCGGCAGCTCAGCAGTGGCACTCACTTGATTTTTTATTCATTTTTTGTATTCAATACATTGCCTGTTTACTGTGTCGCAACGGTTGCGACAGCTCAGCAATGGCACTCACTTGACTTTTTTCTTTCCTTGCAAGGCATTTAAAACATTGCCTGTTTACTGTGTCGCAATGGTTGCGACAGCTGCGTGCGCTCCTTCTCCACCCACTTTTATCCGAAATCAATGTGGAATCCTATCTACGAATCTGGATATATTCCATAGTCCTCCCATCCTCCAAATTTCGCTGAAGGCGCTGTCCGGCTGGATTCCCTGCGTGAAGCGTTGGGCAGGACGAGCCTACGGTATCATTTATGATTTATGCTGGCTTTCTTCTCTCGTACGCTTCGGAATTCGGGCCCGTTTCGGGACTCGTCCGACATTTATTCAAAATTTTGCAAGGCTGCTCCCTCCACAAAATTACTTTGTGCACCCTCTGCTGAGATAAACTTACTGCCAGTGATTATGACACAGAACAGATTTATTTAAAGGTGATTCTTGCTCAAAGACATTTATCCAGGTATTAATGAACCGTGGAACGGCCCAAATCTAACCTTACACGTGTTTTTTCTCTGGGAAAAGTACAGAGACAGCATGCTAAAATGTTTTTGAGCCTCAGTGTTGTGCTGTCGCAACCGTTGCAACACGGCACAGAGGCAGCTTGGTAAAATGTTTTTGAGAGATTTAAATCTAGTCAGTGTTGTGCTGTCGCAACGGTTGCGACAGCGCAGTGGCAGCATGGTAAAAAGTTTTTGAGAAATTTCCTCAGTGTTGTGCTGTCGCAACGGTTGCGACACGGCACAGAGGGAGCATGGTAAAATGTGTTTGAGAAATTTCCTCAGTGTTGTGCTGTCGCAACGGTTGCGACACGGCACAGAAGCAGCCTGGCAAAATGTTTTTGAGAAGTTCAAATCTAGTCGGTGTTGTGCTGTCGCAACCGTTGCGGCAGCACAGAGAGGGAGCATGGTAAAATGTTTTTGGGAAATTTCCTCAGTGTTGTGCTGTCGCAACGGTTGCGACAGCGCAGAGAGGCAGCATGCTACAATGTTTTTGAGAAATTTAAATTTCCTCAGTGTTGTGCTGTCGCAATGGTTGCGACACGGCACAGAGGCAGCCTGGTTTGACAAATTCAAATCTAGTCAGTGTTGTGCTGTCACAACCGTTGCGACAGCGCAGAGAGGGAGCATGGTAAAATGTTTTTGACAAATTTCCTCAGTGTTGTGCTGTCGCAATGGTTGC
Source organism: Mycena leptocephala (assembly GCA_029378395.1). Lineage (NCBI taxonomy): Eukaryota > Fungi > Basidiomycota > Agaricomycetes > Agaricales > Mycenaceae > Mycena > Mycena leptocephala. Next base: position 57,304 of record JARJLF010000502.1, on the reverse strand, counting down.
GACACGGCACAGAGGCAGCCTGGTAAAATGTTTTTGACAAATTTAAATCTAGTCAGTGTTGTGCTGTCGCAACGATTGCGACAGCGCAGAGTGGCAGCATGGTAAAATGTTTTTGAAAAATTTCTTCAGTGTTGTGCTGTCGCAATGGTTGCGACAGCGCCGAGAGGCAGCAAGGCAAAATGTTTTTGAGAAATTTAAATCTAGTCAGTGTTGAGCTGTCGCAACCATTGTGACAGTGCAGAGTGGTAAAATATTTTGAGAAATTTCCTGAGTGTTGTGCTGTTGCAATGGTTGCGACAGCGCAGAGAGGCAGCATGGAAAATGTTTTTGAGAAATTAAATCTAGTCAGTGTTGTGCTGTCGCAACCGTCGCGACAGTGCAGACAGGGTAAAATATTTTTGAGGAATTTCCTCAGTGTTGTGCTGTCCCAATGGTTGCGACAGCGCAGAGATGCAGCATGCTACAATGTTTTTGAGAAATTTAAATTTTCTCAGTGTTGTACTGTTGCAACTGTTGCGACACACCATAGAGGAGCTTGCTAAAATGTTTTGAGAAATTTAATTTTCTCAGTGTTGTGCTGTCGCAATGGTTGCAACATGGCACAGAGGCAGCTTGGCAAAATTTTTTGTGAAATTTGTTCAGTCTAGTGCTGTCGCAACGGTTGCGACATGGCACAGAGGCAGCTTGGCAAAATGTTTGTGAGAAATTTAAATTTGCTCAGTGTTGCACTGTCGCAACCATTGCAACATGGCACAGAGGCAGCTTGGCAAAATGTTTGTGCGAAATTGAAATTTGCTCAGTGTTGCGCTGTCGCAATGGTTGCGACACGGCACAGAGGCAGCATCCTAAATGTTTTTGAGAAATTTGAATGTTCTCAGTCTAGTGCTGTCGCAACGATTGCAACACGTACAGAGGCAGCTTCCTAAATAATTTGGAAATTTGCTCAGAGTATTGTGCTGTCGCAACGGTTGCAACACAGTACAGAGGCCGCATGTAAAATGATTTTGAGAAATTTAGTCAACACATCCTTGCTCTCTAATAATGTGCTGAGGGGGGGTAGTGGGGGTGACAGGCGCCTGTGCCTTCACATCACCCCCACTGCCCCCCCAGCACATTATTGGAGAGCAAAAATGTGTTGCAACCTGGAGTCACAGCAGTGATGCTTTCAGCCCTGTAGACACTCCCATAAACCCCGATCTAGGGTTAGGGCCCCATAGCTAGGGTTCCAAAACCTTTGAACCCCACGAGGGCTCCCTAATAACCCTATTCACCCATTCTCTTCAATTGGGCTTCAAGTCACTCTCACTGAAAGGAGGCGGGAACTAAAGTTTATATAAAATGAATTGTAACGTACATACATCTGTGTATTTAAAGCTGAAGGCCCAAGAACGGGGGGAGAAACATTAACTAGGTATGTAAACACATTAGCAATCGCGATCGTGGACATAGCCGTATGCGCGTCTTCGCGCGAGTGGGATACGGATGCGGGTGGGACCCAGACGCCGGCGGGACTGACCCGCGGTACAGGAGGAAGGCGCCAGCGACGAGCGCGGAAGGGCGATGGGGTGGCGAGAAGCGCGCGTTGAAAGCGCGTTGGGTTCGTGAGGAGCTCGAAGGCGCCGGCAATGGGTCGACGACCGTGAGCGCGATGGGGCGAGGAGCGCGGGGCCGGGCTGACGAGCGCGAGCGCGGAGGCAACGAGCGCGGGGGCGGGGTGGCGAGTCCGAGCGCGGAGGCGGGGTGACGAACAGAGGTGACGAGCGCGAGCGCAGGGGCAACGAGCGCGGGGGCGGGGTGACGAGTCCGAGCGCGGAGGGTGCGGCTCTGCAGTGAGCAGCGCGAGGCCGTGGGCTGAGGCGGGGTGACAAATGCGGAGGTGGGGTGACGAACGCGGAGGCTGGGCGGCGTGCGCGGGGTGACGAGCGGGTTAGGCCGAGGCGGGGTGACAAACGCGGAGGTGGGGTGACGAACGCGGAGGCGGGGCGGCGTGCGCGGGGTGACGAGCGCAAGAAGGCGGTGGGGACGTGGGCGAAGGCGCCGAGGGCGAGCGCGGGGGTGACGAGTGCGGGCGCGGGGGTGACGAGCGCGAGCGCATAGGCGATGGGGCGACGAGGGCGAGGGCGATGGGGGGAGGAGCGCGGGGGCGAGCGCGGACGCAAAGCCGGGGTGACGAGGGCGGAGATGGGGCGACAAGCGCGGAGGCGGACGCACGGTGGTGGTGTGGGCAGTGCGAGGGCGGAGCGTGCGGTGAGCAGCGGGAGGGCGAGCGCTGAGGCGGGCCGACGAGCGCAAGCGCGCGGTGACGAGCGCGAGCGGGGAGGGTGCCGCGAGGGTGGAGGTCGGGGAGAGTGGCGAGCGCGGAGGCGGAAGCGCGGTGGTGACGCCGATGGGGCGATGAGCGCGAGAGGCGGGGAAGACCCGCGCAGAAGGGGCGTGGAGCGCGGGTGCGGCGTGGTCGAGAGAAGACAGTGAGGGAGGGCGGCGTTGCGCAGACGCCGCCCGTACCCAGAGCGCGGTGCGCAGAACGTGGCGCACGACGTTAGCGCAGCCGCGGGTGCGTGAGCGCGGCGTCGGCGATGTGCGCGCGAGCGGCGCCTCGTCGTCGCTGTGAAAGCGCGCGAGGGGGCGCCGTCGTCCCTGTGACCCCAAGCGAGGCGGCGTCGACGACGTGAGGCGTCGTCGACGTGAACGCGGGCGAGCGGGCGGACGCCGTTGCTGTGAAGGCGGGCGAGCGCGGCGTGGGCAGCGGCCGGCGTCGTCGACGCGAACGAGGGCGAGGCGGCGGCGTCGTCGACGTGAGCGCGGGCGAGAACAGCGGCGCGGCGTCGTCGCTGTAAAAGCGGGCGAGGGGGGCGGCGGCGTCGAACGAGCGGGCGTCGTTGTCGACGTTGAAAGGGGGCGGCGTCGTCGGGCGTCGTCACTCTGAGCGCGGGCGAGGGAGGCGAGCGCGGGCGAGGGTGCGTGGGCAGCGGGGCGGCGTCGTCGACGCTAACGCAGGCCGGGGGCGGCGTCGTCGACGTAAACGTCGGCGAGGCGGCGGCGTCAACGTGAGCGCGGGCGTGCGCGGCGTCGACGAAGGACGTGCGCGGCGTTGGACGTGGGCGCGGGCGTGCGCGGCGTCGACGAAGGACGTGGGCGCGGGCGTGCGCGGCGTTGGACGTGGGTGCGGGCCTGCGCGGCGTCGGACGTGGGCGCAGGCGTGCGGGGTGACTTCGTCGGTGTGAACGCGGGCGTGCGCGGGCGTGCGGGGCGTGCGTGGGCAGCGGGACATCGGGCCGTGGGCTCAGACGGGCGCGGGGCGTAGATGCGTGGGTGGGGGTGTAAGCGCTACATTAGAAACACTTTAGTATTTATGTACAGTGAAAAACAAAAAAAACACGCACCAGAAAAAAAAACCAGACAAATAGCTACCCAGAAGAAGACAACCAGAGCAATAGAAGTACAGGGCCACAAGAGGAGACTAGGGAAGGGTTAAGTTAAGATGAAAGCAGAGTGGTGGCCATTGAAAACTGCGAGCCGTTGGGCTTGCATCCGAGTGGTGTGGTGGTGGGAGAAGAGAAGCGACGTGGCACGCCGATCGCCGAGACGGCGTTGCCACGCACGACCAAACAACCCCTTGTTTTTTTGTTGTTCAATTGTTTATTCGTTTAAATCTATAAGCCAGACGTTTGGCTTATAGATTCGGGATCTATAAGCCAAACGCCTGGCTTATAGAGTCTCACGATAGTATATATTTGCGTGGTTAAAATTTAATGGGGTATTAGGTAGGTTTTTCACTGTTTTTAATACTGGCAAAGGTAATAAGGGTCAGAAATATTCGCAAAAAAATGGTCCCTACCATTTTCGAGGTCGGGGAATCCAATGGTGAAGTCCCCGGAACCATACGAGTACCCGTTGGACTTTTGGGACTTGAACTCCCCAAGTTATTCATGGTTTTTTTAATCCTAGCAAGGCCAATAAGATCTTGCATATTTGAAATTAAATGCTCCCTAACGTAATTTTGGTCTAGGAATCCATTGACGTTGTCGTTGGAAAGATCTGAGAAAGCCCTGATTTTATGGAGCATCATTTTGTCGACTATTTCGGTGTTTCTCATTGTAGCAAGCTCAATAATGTCTTGCATACTTTGAAGTAAATGCTCCCTAACATATTTTTGGTCTAGGAATTCATAAACCTGGTCGCTGGAACGATCTGACAAGCCCCTGATTTTATGGCACATCATTTTCTCAGGTTTTAGTGTTTCTCATTGTACCAAGGTCAATAAAATCTCGGAGCTTTTGAAACAAACGCTCCCTACCTTAATTTTAGTCTGGGAATCCATTCGTGAGGTCGCTGGAGCGTTCTGGGAAGGCCCTGAATTTATGGCATATCATTTTCTCGACTTTTTTCGATGTTTTTTATTGTGGCAAGCCCAACAATGCTTCCAATGGCCTGAAAAAAAGCGAGCCACTGTTTTTTGGGTCCAGGAATCCATTGGACAGGTCCTTGGATCGAACCGAGGACTTCCTGGTAATATATAGCATAATCTCTTGTATTTTCACCCTCTTTTTTGCCCTGGGAAGCTAGCCAATGCCTCTGATGACCTGCGATGAAGTGTACCACTGTTTTTTGGGTCTGGGAATCCATCGGTGTGATCGTTAGATCCATCCGAGCAACCCCTGAAAGTGAACTGACCCATCTCAGCCTTTTCTGCCGACGTTTGGCCTTATTTGGTTTTGCCCTGATAAAAATCGTCACGCTCGGCTAACGCAGCTGTCAATCCCTTTGTTCTCATACCACCACCATCTCGAGTTTTTTGCCACTTTGCCACCTACCACCACTGTCCAGGTTGGAGGCTAGCCCAGGATGCCACTGTCTGCAGCAGTGTCTCCTGGGTCCTAGTCCTTCTCCTGGATGGTGGCTGCTCAAGCCAGGTGGCCAAGGTGCGTCATCCTACATATTCCCTGTGGCTAATTTTTTTTTTTTTTTCAGGGCATGCCTGGGCCCGGGCTTTTTTTTTCGACTTCCTCAGAGCGCTAGTCGCCTCGAGATGCCTTTTCGACTCCCTCAGCGCGGATGTTAGCCGCCTCGAGATGATCCACACTAGCTTTGCTTGTGTCAATCACGCTTTTCATCAACGGCGTGTGATTGGTGACCACAGGGGTTCAGCCTTTGGGCTTTGATGCTTAGGTGGGAGCCACAACGGTGACGTTGATAAATATCGGGAACGGGGGCGTTCCAAAAAACACCTGAAGGTTCTGGGGGCTCAATTTTTTTTCGGTTCTGGGGGCTCCTCTTTGTTTTTTTTTCCAGGTGTTTCGTCGTTCTGCTTTCTGGGGCTCTTTTTTTTTCTAGCTGTTGCGTCTTTCTGCTTTCTGGGGCTCTTTTTTTTTTTTTCTAGGGGTTCTGCGTTCTCGGGCTCTTGTTTTCGTTCTGTGTTCTATTTTTTCAGGTATGTTTTGTGTGTTTTCTTTACTCACTTCACAACGCTGATGTTTTTTGTACAGATCTCTCTTTTCTTGGGTTTACTTTGTCTGCAGACGTCTGTTGTCTTTATTCTCGTGCTCGTTTTTCCTTTCAGTGCGTCTTTCTTTCTTTTATTTATTCTTCTGAGACTTATTGGTTTGTGATTCCAGCATTGTTTCCTGTAGTTAAACGTTGTGTGTGTGGTATGTCTGTGCTTTGCTTCCCCGCAATGTAAAATGCGCATTGCATTGCGGGGGCGCAAAACACAGATATACTACGCATACAACTTGGGGGGGATCTTAATTACTCTTTAATATATGCAAAGTTGTATCAATAGAAATGTGCCGATGTATTGCATGCTAATGTACGAATGAAGGATTGATGATGTATGAAGGTTTGATGTATTGAAAACGAATACGTGAGATGGTGTGACATAGCATGGCATCTCTATTTATCTATAAGGCCCCCAGTGGCCTTATAGATGCAATTTAGCTAGAGGCTATTAGTTAAAGCTGAACTCAAAAAAACAATTACTACTGCGACGACAACATGCTTGGTAAGCATTCAAACTTTAGTTTGCTCATTGTCGTGTGTTTGGTCACCTTAGCGCGACTTGTCACTTTTATTCTATCACATTGAGAGCGCACGCGTCTGGTTTTTTTGCGTGGATGGGGTCTATAGGATCTCATGAGGTATGTATTCAAGTCTCAGGCCCTGCCCATGGGTAGAAATGACGCAAAGTATTTTTCTTTACGTTATTTGTGGCTGTTGCTTTAGCCGATCATTTGGTTGACTTTCATCATGTGACCGACTCACTCTTTCTTTCTTTCCACCACCATCCCTTTCCCCTCTCTGCGTGTACTTGAATCTTGCTATTCTACTGCTCCTCTATTGTCTTCTAGATGTTCTGGCATTCAACTGCTCACAGATGGTAGTGTTCTACATCTATTGGCGCCCCTTCTGCCTGAATCTGCCCCATCCTCTTTCAATCTGTGCTGGTCTCTCTGGATCTAATTCCCTTGCTTTACATTTACACTGCTCTGATATACCATCCCCTCTGTCTTATATTTCTCTGCCCTGCTGTGGAGACACAATCTATCCCTGTCCTCTATAAGTCTTATAGATTCCAAATCTATAAGACCATGTTGAGTCTTATAGATGCCAAATCTATAAGCCCATTTTGCATCTTATAGATTCTGAAATCTATAAGACCACCTGGTGTCTTATAGATGCCAAATCTTTAAGACGGATCTGGGGCTTATAGAAAGCTGTCTCTAAAAGGCCCAAGATGGCCTTATAGATGTCGTCTTGAGCAGGGCCATTTCTCAGGGAACCTCGCGCACAAACTTTTTAAAAAGGGTCATTTCACATGGAACCTCGCGCACAAAGCTTTTTTACCAGAGGTCTCCATGCAAAAGCCTTTGTGCGCGAGGTTCCACGAGAAATGGGCTTTGTAAAAACCTTTGTGCGCGAGGTTCCCGCAGAAAGGACCCTTTCAAACAGCTTTGTGCGCGAGGTTCCCTGAAAATCCCCCTTTCCGAGGAATTTCAGTCTATAAGGTCACTTGGGGCCTTATAGATGGAACCTCGCGCACAAACTTTTTAAAAAGGGCCATTTCTGAGGGAACCTCGCGCACAAACCTTTTTACCAGTGGTCCCCTTCCAAAAACCTTTGTGCGCGAGGTTCCCGGAGAAATGGCCCTCTCAAACAGCTTTGTGCGCGAGGTTCCCTGGAAATCCCCCTTTTTCCAGGAATTTCAGTCTATAAGGTCACTTGGGGCCTTATAGATGGAACCTCGCGCACAAACCTTTTAAAATAGGCCAGTTCTGAGGGAACCTCGCGCACAAAGATTTTTAAAAAGGCCATTTCTCAGGTAACCTCGCGCACAATTGTGCGCGAGGTTCTCTCAAAAATTGGCACTTGCCAAATCTATAACTCCAGAAAATGCCTATAGAGCTGGAACTGTGCGCACAGTTCCAGGGGAAGATAGATAGGCTCAGCTACCGCTTGCAGTTGCTAGTTGTTGCTACTTCCACTTCTTCCTGTCATCTGTTTTTTGTCTGAAATACGTGATTTCAAGTTTGGTTCGGAGTTGCATACTTGAGCAGAAGTTTCGGAAAACACCCTGATGTCAAAGTGCGCTGATGAAAATGGCCGAAGCCGTAGTGGGCACCTAACAGACTATACAGCAGAGTATAGTGGGATCGTACAACTTCCGGGGCCAGGGTGTCTGCGCGTCGTCCATCCACGCGCCGACTGCATGTGCCGTTTCAAGGTATGGAATTCCGGCGAAGTCTCTGCGGCCGCGCGCCGTCGCTGAGCCCCACCGAGCGGAGCCGGTGAGCAGTGGTGGTGAGTCTTGGCGTAGAGGCTTTGATTCTTACTTGAAGTCTTGACGTGCGTAGTGTTGCCGGGGTTCGATTAGGTTCGGTTCAGACCAAAATTCTCCGAACCCCGAACCTCAGGATGGGTTCAGTTCGGCACTTTTGGCGAACCTAGAACCGAACCCAGGGGTTCGGTTCATACGGGTTCGGTTCAGGTTCAGAAGAGATTCGAACCTGAACGAATCTGTGGAATTTTAATAAATTTTTGACGGTTCCTACAACTTTTAAACTTAGAATGGGACAAGGCATAGATTCTGGTCCGAAAGGAGCCAAGACAAATAATTCCACGCATCCCCGTCATCATCAGACTCGAGGGCATCAAAGTACGATATCATCCGCTGAGTGGCCTCCTCCGCAGCGCTAATATGACCGTTTCTGTACGCACTTTTCAAGATTTGAAGGGCTTCAAAGGTTGCGGGAGCGAGGCGGTTACGGCGCTTGGTGGCGGTCAAAGATCCGCTTGAAGTAGCAGAGCCTTGGATTGCGAGGTAGTCTCTGGTCATGCGAGCAAGAGTAGGATACTGTCCTGCATGATGCTGACGACTAAGGAATTAGAAGTGAAACTTTCTCCGCTTGGAGAAGACTACTCCCCACCAGGCCACCACATCGTCCACTTCTTCCAATGGAGAGTTGAGATATGATTTGAGCTCTTGCCGGGGATCGTTGACAGATGCATCTTGCTGCTTCCGCGCCAGAATCTTTGCTTTCATCCAGCTGTACCCATACTGGACAGGAACGGTGACGGCTGTACAATGTCAGTTTAATTTGACATCACGCAAGTGAGAAAAAATGAATACCTGGAGTAACAACAACTTCGGACTGAACGACAGGGTCCGGCGCGACATAGTATGCATCAAACTATGATGGAATGAGATGCTAATCAGTTAGAATAAATTTCGTCCTCACCTTAGCTTCTAGCAGTGCGAAACCATTTTCATATGCTTCCGAATCCCATGCAGATGCAACATAGGCTGTCTTGAAGTTCGGGTCAAGAGCTAGGGTTGTAGGTGAGTATTTAGAAATAATACCACAAGTGCGTAAGATACACCGAACAAGACAAATGAAATAGACATTGGTGTCATTGGTCTTGGTGTACCATTTCTCAATGTTATCCAGACCCACGCATCTCCGCAAATGTTTTGGTGGTGGCCATGTTCTCCCATGTTTTCTGCAAGGCTTCGAGGAGCGGTAATGTCCTCCACACGGTGGGGTTTCCAACACTGGGAAACGATTGCTGAATGTTTGCGGGCTCCTGAGCAATGTGACACATGTTGCATTGAGCTAATTACGGTACAACATATGCTTACGCAAACCATACCTGAAGAACTTCGTCCATTTTCTCAATCTTCTGCCAATCGGCGCGTGAGAACCTAAAGTTGCTGTAGAACTTCTTGGCGAGTTTTGGAACTTCCGGGCTCTCATCTGCCAAAAGAACGAAGCGATTGACGGCCTGGATTAAGATCAGAACACTTGGTGCGGTAATGTAAGTTGAATAACTGACCGGCCGTAATTTCAACAGCCTTTCGAAGAATGTGAAGAGGGATGCCCATCGAGTGCGAACCCAACCCAACAGTTGAAGGGTGGGAACGCCAGTGTCGACACACATTCTCTTGAAAAAGGCCTGAGCCTGAGGGGACATCCGGATCTGCCACACAGAAAATTATTACCAAGGTAAGCAAGAAGTAAACATGGTACATACTCCTCCTATATATCTTGGGCTGAGTTCTGTGGGCAGACTCGTGGCTGTACACTCCGAGAAAACCGGGTGGCTATACACTTTTGAGTGGAGGGGGAAAAAAAAAAAGAAGCCGAAAAAAATCTTGGAGATAGGTCTGACCTTTGTGATCACCTTTTGTATATACAAATTTGAGCAGCATATGATAGGGTTTTAAAAAACCCTGCCAATCTATTTAAAGTGTCCTGCTACTGATTGACATGTTCTGCCAACAGAATCCAGCCTAAAATATATGTGAATACGCAGATACGCACACCCATATACCTCAATACCATCTTCACTTTATCGTCTCCGTTCTCCGAGGTTGCACTGTCGCTGGCGCCGTCTATTGCAATCCTCGACTTTCTGGGCTACAATAGCGATTTTATCCTTGCCGTCCTTGATCATTTCCCCTCGAATTTGCACTCTGTTCGCCAGTTTCTTGGCCATGAACTGTATCTGAACTGACATCTTGGCTTACCAGCAGCAATATCACCAGACGTTCCTCTTAGATGTCGCACTACTAATTTTATTTCTGTCGCGCATGCGCAGATTTCTGTTTCTCTGGGATTTTCTACCCGATTCACTCCGCAATCTTCAGATAAAGCCGCCCACTCTGTTCGAATTTTCGGCCACTTCCGATGTATCCCTCCCCACAGTGTTTGGCGCCACCTAGCCGCTCTCTCCTACCAGCGCCGCGCTGCGTGCCGGCCCTTCCCGCGCTTCCCGCCCTCGGACCTCTTTCGCGGCACTGCGTTCTCAACGCCGCGGCCATCACGCTCATCGGCTCCGACGTTCTCTGACTCACACCACCACCACCGCTCGCTAGTCGCTCGCTCCACTTGCTCCAGCCGCTCTGCTTAATCCTCGTCCACCCAAGGGAACTCCAACGCAATGACTGCGCCTTCCACTCTCAACACTGCACGCCTTCTCCTTGCCACCTTTGCGTCTGCCCTTGCCTCTCCTCTCCCTTGCTCACTCACGCGCTCTCTCGGATCCGGGATACGGCTGGCTCCCGTCCCATTATTTCAACTCCTACCGGATCACAACCCATCATCCCTTCCGTGTCCCCAAGACGAATGCACGAGGGATTGGGGAGATGAATAGGGCTTTTTGGGTGCGTGCCCATCTGTTTTTCCTTGAACATGCTTTGGTTTTTTTCTCTCTGTTCATCTCCGCCCTGGTCCTTTGACCATCTTTCCATATGTACGGAAGATCCGATGCCTGCAGTGACGCGCTTCACCACGGAGACTACTCACCTTGTTCTTCTTCATCGTCATATCGCGCCTCATTTGCATCACGCAGTCTACTGATGAATCCTTCAGGCGCGCCGTCAGGTACATAGCTCCCTCCTGCATCAATGCTACCTCACACTCTTTGGCCACGGTTGATTCTCGATAATTTCGGGGTCCTCAAATCCTACGCACACGATTGAAGGCCGAAAAGGACCATTCTCAGAAGGGACGCAACGCCATGCGGAAATGAAGGTGTGTGCACATCACACCTCTTGTTACATTGCCGCTTACTGTTCTGCCTTGCGCGACTCAGCGTTGCCTCAATCCCTCGAACTCCACGTCCAGTTCCTTTAGAATCCTGCTGCGGCATCGACATTCGCCTTTTGACCCAAGAATCACTAGCGCCATCATTGACAGGTACGTCGTATTCAGACATAGAATTTTATGTCCCTCCGAGACGCGCCGCGTTCGTGCGGGGACCGCGGCGCTGATATCCTCCCCTCGCTTTCCGCACTACTACTGTCCCAGCGGCCTTTAACGCGCACATCTCACTCACACTTCTGCGATGCCTTCTCGCCCATTGATGCATTCACTGATGATGTCGGTCGGTATACCCACATTCCTGTACTATCCCAACATTTGTCATCCTCATGCAGTCCAATGAAGACCCACGCACCTCGCTCACGACGCCCCCGGGTAGCGCATGTTTAGGACGCCAATCAGGTCCGTCGCTGTAAGATTAACTCTTTCGTTTACCCCCCACACGCGAATGTTACGATTCACCCCGGTGATTTCGATTTGAAGCATCTGTTCTAGATTGTATTACCCGGGACTATCTCACTGTCCACGTCGCCTCACTGCAACAGCAAACGAGCACCAGCGTCCTTCAATCGAAGCGCGTTCGTCTCCTTTGCTCTTCTGTGAGCGCGCGCGATGCCATCGTTGATTCTTTTCCCCTATCTAAGTGATCTTCTATTTCCTGCTGGGGCGTCCTCTCCCTCATTTTCTTTGAAATACGGCCAGGGCTTTTGAACCAATTACCCCGTACTCAAGGAACTCCCGTCAGCTCCCGAATTCGACACTTCTAATATCTTGCGCGCATTGGTACTGGTCAATGTCGAATTCTGTGCTTGTTCTCTGGGACTCGGTGCGTTTCCTGCCCGATCCCTGGTTCGTTCTCAATTGAATATAGGTTGAATGCTATGTTGTCTAGTTCAGCGTAAGGGTCAAAGTTCTCGGTGAGTCATATTCTTATTGTACGAGACAACACTATCTGACCTAGCCGCAGCGTACCTCGCAGTCTACCGCCCCACAAGACCGTCGTGATATAGACAGGCTGCGTTTGAATTGTATATCCCTTCGACCTTACATTGACCCTTTCTCTCTTCAGGTAAATGCCGCGTGTTCTCATTCGAGTTCCCGCATTTCGGTGTGGATTCTTAAGTGGCTTTATCACCTTCCTGCTTTCCTCTACGTCTCTTGCACCGACCGGCAAGAAAAAGATACCCATAGCGCCGTATGATCTCAAAATGCGTTTCCTGTCTTTCTAAGATGTATGGAGTAGGCAGGGGACTCTTTGGCTACTATCTTGTTCTTCCACATCCACTCGCGCTCGGTTAGTTGAGTTTTTATTTTATTCGCCCCCTTTCACAAGTGCTACCTTGACGATCTGGTCTTGCAGCGTCAAAACTCCTCGATACATTGCCGCTCTTACATCAGTATTGTCGGCTCATATTTCTTAATTTATTTTTCAATTTTGTTCTGATCCCAGTAATAATCCCAGTAATAATCACGTCAAGTTGAAACGAGAAGCTTGCACTACTGTATGCCCTCGCCACTGATCATTGGTAAGATTTCCTTCTTCGTAGGTGAAATATCCTGATCATTGTTTTTGCAGGAAACTTTGTCTGGTCACAGTTCAATCTCAGAGACAAGTTGCATCCGCTCTCTAGGTGAGCTCTCTCTGTCTCAATGGTATTCAGTCTGATACTTTCTATTCCTCGATCTCGAATTTAGCTGGTCCTACCAGGGCATCCTTCCTTTCCGACAATTTGAATCCCTCAGTCCGAACGAAAACTAGCGCGCTGATGTCCCATGTATGACTGTTGTCACAGCACACCCTTCTTCAATCCTCCTTTTCTCCTGGGATTGCCCTGTGAACTTTCGCGGAAACCCGTCCTCAATAATCCCCGCCCTTTAACCGTAAACTCGTTTCTCTAATTTCTTTTCCACCTACTGAACTCTCGCGGATTCCCAAAGAATTTTGATTTATCAATCTCAATCTTTACATATTCACCAGCGTCTCAGGTCACCCCTAACGCAATCGTTCTCAGCCAACACCCTGGGTTTCCCAGAGAGTTCTCGTGCGCTATCTTTTTTTTCCCCCCAACCCCCAACTTGCAATTCTAGGCCAAAAATCTCCACCACTGCTAGACAACAGCTCTCAGTCTAGAAGGAAGACTACAGTGAAGAAATGGCAGCGAAGGAGCGGTGCCTTCTATAACTTCGGCATGTGTCATCGAATCCTTTCCCCCTCTGCATGACTGCGAGGCTTCTTTCCCGTGTGTATCCTCGCAGATATGACTGAATTCCCTATGAGGGAGTCGTGTCTCGCGCTCCTCCGTTGATTTTTTCCATGCCTCGTACCTCCCAATTTCCCTCTGCTTTTCGTTTGTTCTGCATATGCGGGAGCGCAAGAGCAAGGACCAGCAGGTTTTGTTTCCTCCACCCATTCTCTTCATATAGCACTTCTGGCCTCGTCGTCTTCCACTTTCTTGACTCTGCCAATACCCTGATGGCTATTCAGACACGGTACCCATGAGTGCACAAGTCTTGTGCATTCCGCGTTACAGTTCAGTTACTTTCTTCATTGCATTCTTTTCCCCTTCCACCCTTCGCTCTGTGCGACGATCCACCTCGACATTACCTCTCTATTCTCGTCGGCGGCATCCAGAGAACGGCGCTGACTGCAGGGGAGGATCATTTTACGAAACCACAACGACAAAAAAATTGAAACGGGAGTAGTCTGGCCATGGTGCGTCGAATCCATTACAGAATTCCTTGCCATCGATATGCCCTCCGCCTGGTCCTTGATCAATATATCCTTCTTCCTCTCGCTCCCTCCTAATTCCGTTTTCATGTCCTCCCTCTTCAGGAAGGGAACCTGGGCCCATGCTCCCGGTTTAGATACATAGGCCTTCGTCCTTGTTTGAAAAGTTCAACGGTGTGTCAAACCCCTGCGAAGCAGAGTTGGACCGCTATTCAAATAGTACTCGCGTAACACTCACTGGGATCTTCTCAGCCTTGAGGACTACACACAGCTCACTCGGTAATGACAAAAGGTACACACACCGAGAATGCCGTCGTAAGAAATAATGCACAAGCGATGCAAATCAAAGTTCGGTCCTTCACCTGCGGAGACCAAGGCCCTGTTCTCAAATGAATGAGTTGTTTGACGGAGAACAACTTCGTGGCCTCGTCGACAATGTCCACTCGTGCACGTACAAGACTGAGGAGACTCCGCTCGCCCACACTGAGGTTAGCCTCACCTGCCTCTATAACAGTGTCGAGTGTCAATCGATGGGGTGTCTCCGCCGCGACTTCGGGGTCTGTGGATGTGGAAGGCCGCATCTCGACCAGACAAGAGCGCTGTGGCGCATTCCACAGCGGTGTATTGTCATATTTGAAGAATGGGTCGAGTGCGGCGCTCACGGTGTCTAATTATCGGATGAGTGCGCCCACCGCCGTGCTAAAGAATATGTACCGCCGAATACTTAATGTCGGCTGTGTGTATTTTATCAGCGGGTTTTAGTAAGGCAGGGAGGACCTTCTGTGGTATGACCGGAGCTACAAAGCACTGCGGTGGAAGAACAACCTCAGGACAACCTGTCTGAATTGATGCGATGAATGTCGAAGTCTTGGTCATCAATTGAGATTTGGTTGAGATGAACCTAACACGAAGTTGACGACGCAAAGAGAGTACTGAGATAGATATCAAGAATCGGAAGTCAAAGAACTTTATGCGTGTCTGGGTCCTAGTACCTATATATGACATATGAATAGAAAATGAGGGCCGGAAGGAGAAACCGGAATGGATAAAGAGCAAAGTCATGATCTGCAAAGTCAAGGTTCAACACTGGACCGGTGTTTATTCCCAGCGATGTGATGCATACCTCGTTGGTTGCGTTGTGCGCATGAACTCACGTCAGATTTGTGAACCTTCTGGCCAAATGGCCGTCCCATCCCCCAAGGCAACCGTGAAGTCCAGCCCGCTCGAAATCAGATGCCGCAGCTGTGCCGCAAATATGGCACTCCAAGAATCCCATTCGGCCGAGTCCCGCAGGACGAGGTGAAATGATTCCAGCTGCGCTGTGCCAGTATTCGCACGGCGACGACGAGACGCGACGTCGAGGATGGCACTAATCCGGGTATGGTCAAGTAAAAAACCATAGGTGTCGTAGCAGTCGTAATCAACCGTTATGTGTCGGAGCTGCGGTAGTAGCTGGCGATAGGTATTACTTTCGGGATCGATCAACGGAAGAAATCTGCTGATTTTGCAGTGGACGGTTACGCGAAGCGTTTCCACAGCCTGCATAATCTCACGGTGCCGCCATATATCGTGTGTTTCATCGATATCCCATTCAAGCTCCCGGATAGCGCAGGCCGAACGGGATAAAAAGGGGAGAACGACATTAGGATCGAGATACGACGAGCACCCAAGGCGCTGGATATGGGGGAGTGTCAAGAGCTCGAGTGCATGAATTGGGGAAACTTGAGCGAGCGGTGAGTTGTGCAACCGAAGGGAGAGGAGGTTTAGGAACAGCAGCGGTGTGCGATGGCCGACATCTCGTAGGTCCAAAACACAAGTGAGATCCGCAAGAGAGGAAAAGTTGTGGAGGATAGCGATAAACTCGGTGTCAGAAATCCCACTAGATGTGATATCAAGTGTGGTCAGGGTTGTGGATGCAAAATGTCGGAAATCAGGTGGCTGCATCGAGATCGAGAACCGTGTCCAATTTAGTTTGGTTAGTAGAGGTGCGTTCTTCAGAACGTGTTCGATTTCGGTATCGAGGAATGATGCACTCAGGCATTGTAACAAGGGGAGGGGTGCGTTTAGGCAAATGGGCTCCCAGGTTTCGACACGGAGCATGTCCAGGCGCATGAGGCGAGGCTGAATGGCCGAAAGATCTATATGCTCGGCCCAAGAGGCATCGTCGCTGATCTAGTGAAAGGTGAAATGTCCGTTACTTTTAAAATAGGGTAAGTTACCTGGACTCTCCGAGCGTGTGGCGGGAAATCAAGAGTCAAAGAGAGTGTGTGTGCCGGGGCTCGAGAGAACCACGTGTTGAGCACCCCGCGGGGAAGCACGGGCTTGCCGTTCGACGACTTAAGACAGTCCATTTCGAGGGAGCGCCACAGTTCAGATGTCTCCAGTGTGATACCTTCCCATTGACGACACACCCGCATAAGAAGCAGCGGTGCGCGTCTAACCGAAGGACGTACATAGCCATGCGTGGGAAGACATTCGACAAAGATTCGGGAGGTAATTTCCGTGGGAAGCGACAGCACAGGATAAGTGACGGCGTCGAGAAGCGCCTGGGACTCCGTTCGCTGGGCTACGAGTGTGGCGATATATCTCGCAGAAAAAGCTTGGAATCGGCTTAGTTCGGTGTCGATCTCTTCCAGGGCTGCACGAAGGCTTGCTGCCGGAGATTCTGAATCGCCTTCAGAGAAAATCATCGGGTTCCACAGGACTGAATCATCGTCCCAGCTGCTATTGTACCCGCAGGTTTCGCAGATTGACATCGTGGCGTGAAAGGAGCGTGTCACACCATGTCACATGGACCGGCTAGGTTGAAGCCGAGTATGCCGACTCGGCACCAATTATCGCACAGCCTCCGAATGAGTAATTTGCTTCCGCCAGCTTCCGCCATGTCCTTCTTTTGCTGTGCTTTTGCTTCAAGGTTCTTCGCTAGGGTTTGCAGGGCGTTGATCTGTATATCTTGGAGACACCACCACCGGTTCGCGTCCGTCTACAGTACCCGTTTGGCCGCCTGAGGCGGCTCACCGTTTCTCTCCCGTGCCTGATCTCGTATCACTTGACACTTTGCGTAACAACTTCTCAGTGACTCGACCTGGTCGCCGAATCTCCCTGAATAATACGGATCTCGCCCCATCGCGTCGAGGCAGTAACCGATTCGGCCCTGAGATCATTCGCGCTCCAGGTGGCAATTCTACATCTTCCAATATCTCTAGACTGGCTGGACTGAAACGTCTCTTGACAGCATGCCGCAAGAGGCCATCGATTGGCAAGGCATCGCCCAAGGCTATGTTTAACCTAGACTCGGATCGCATCGCGGTAACCCAAGCCTGGAGTACGCACATCCTTCGGGAAGTGCTGATCTTTTGCGCCTTGGAATCCGGCCCACGTCATCCCTCGGCTTAAAGAAAGTGGTGTTCTCCGGCCATGTCTTGAACTAAGCTTTTGGAGCGATTGAGACTTGAGGATTGGGATCTTGAAACTTTGAAGCGGCCCCGGTCTTGATTTTGAAGTGTATGTGTTCAATTCCGAGGCCTTGAGTGGCGTGTTTGAAGCATCTTGGACATCAGAGTCTTGAGCTTGAATGCCGCAAGTTTTGAGACGAAACGTTTGAAGTCTCGAGACTTCAAGATGGCCTTTGTAGAAGTCTGAAAATTTTGAAGACGAGCATCTTGAAGGTTGAGGTCTTGCTACTTTTTCAGTGAGCAAACCGAATTAGCATCTCTCTCAGGCGATAGAAGGGTCGGTGAGTCAGCTACACGGATGGTGGATTGAGGATGTACCCAACCACGTACATATCTGCCACAAAGATGGAAGGGGTGAGCACACAAAGAGTGAAACAGAGCGAGGAAACATACTTGGTGACGATATGTCCTCCACATCAAGTGACAACGTCGCCGGCAGAGTAAACGGTCTGGTGAATATATGAGTCAACATATTGATAAAGAGTTACGGTAGAGCACATAGACTGTTTTCTAGTAACAAAATGAGTGATCTCAATGATGTTTTCGTTGCTGGCCCCATTTCGTATTGCATCTGTGGGACAATCCAAATACCCTTTTGAAGATTCCATACCTCCTTCAAGAACGAACCCTTAGCTGTGCAAAACTCAATATGACCGTAAACCACTCATCAGCGTTGTCCAAGTGCCCATTCGATTTTTCTTGCTTCTTTCCGCCTGTCCATGCACCACTATCTAGTCGCGATAACTCAGGAATTGTTTTGGTCTTGAATGAAAAGCAGCCTAATTACTTAGAAATATTTGCGACAGGCTCGCATAGAAATGGCCAAATATGGTCCAGGAAATCCTACAGCTGTCATTTGGTGGACCAAATGAAGGGAGAATATAGTTACTATTCTGTCACAGACCACATTATTCCTTGACAAGTAGTCGTTTTTTGTCCGTAAGGCCATTTTGCCCTTATCGAGCGGAATGGGGTGCCCCACTCTCGAAATAAATCCAAAGGGAAAGAATGGAAGCAGGTGGGACGTGGAAGGGCGACGTAGAGAACAAGGGAAGATAATAGCGAGAAAGACGAGAACATATGTAAACGGCCATCAACGGAAAGGAATGAAGATACAGAATATGGAGGTAGAAAGGACGGGAAGGGATGGAAATGATTTCACTACTCCATAAACCGTCAAGAGGAGTATAGATAGGGTAATTTTTCCAAAAAAGATGGGTCGACGGGGTGGAAATGCAGTAGGTACCGCCGGCGCAGGGACTCCATTGAGAGCGAAAGGCAACGCTTTGTGCTTGATCCCATTTGTCAGCCATGGCGACGTCGTACGGGACTCCACCACGCTGGAAACTGTAAGCGGGGAGATGTGCTCGTCTCCAGTGGCGAATGCCGTCACGGTCCGCTTCGCCTTCTGCTGCAGTAAGTCTTGGAAATGGCCCACGACTAAAATCGTCATCGCACAAGACGACCCATATCTCCTAACCAACGCGGCCCCGGGTGCACGAATGACCATTATCCACCCCCCAAAGCGGCTGGGGTCGCGTCCCCGCCATTTCAGAGAAATAGCATAAAAAGTCGATTCCGTATATAGAAGGTGATGCTGACCGGGTAGCCGGGCCGCTGGCGGAAAGAAAGAGGGGGCGAAAGCTGAGGATGGAAACGAAACGAGACGAGAGCCTCGCCTCCATGACCGCGGGAGACGAAGCGTACCCAACCAAGGACGAGAATCCATAAAATTGGAAGGGGGCCGAGAAACATAAGGCAGGGGAGTGACTCTTGCTTGTGGACCGTCGTTCCCGTCGTGGTGATGCGAGTGCTGACGGGAGGCGGCGGAGGAACTCGCCTACCCTCTTTTGCTTCGCGCAACGCCCAGTCGCGCGGAGCACGCGATCCCCGACGACTGGGGAGAGTTTGCACGAGGGGCAGGAGACGGGTGCAAGTGGAGGTCAAGGCTCGCGTGGTGTTGTAGAGGTCCAGAAACGGGAGGTATAGAGCGGTGCGTGTTCCGTACGGGATGGGCCGGCAGGCGCAGGCGCACGATGGGCGGCGCGCGGGTGCACAGGTACACGAGCGCGGGGAGCGCCGCCCATTCGATCTTCCTCTGCGTGGCAAGGACCCGCATACGAATACGGCGTGTGTACTTGCAGACTCGCAAACAACGCAGGAGGTTAACGAGCGAGTAAGCGGCTCGATGAGCGACGTCGAGTCCAGGAAGCGGAGGGGCAAAATGCGGAGCGGTGTTCCTAGGCGAGTTAGAGAGGCAACGGACACGAACTCCTGCTGCACATCCTGCCCGCGAGGACGATCTGCGCGCTCCCATCCCACCAAGCGCAGGGGAGTCAATAGCCGGGACGTCCGCGAAGTCTGTTGGCGAGGTTGCGCTCTCCATGTGATCTGAATCGTGATCTGGATGGATGAGAGGGCGCGGACGGAAGAGGCGGTGGGGTAGCGCAAGTGAGCGGACGGCGGGGCCGTGGGGAACGCGAGCCGAGTGCGAATATGAGGAGTGGGTGTCCAGGGAGAACGTGTTGCTCCCGTCCTTTCCTCAGAGCCTGCGTCCGAACCCCCGTCCGGTGAATCCCCATCTCAATCCTAGTCCCAATCCGAATATGGATGAGACGATGAAGGAGGGATCAATCCGGCCTTGAGTCTCGAGGAGGGTTGGCCGTACATAGGGCGGGGTGGGGAGTGCGAGGCTGAGACCGACAGCGATTGCGAGGGAGGTGCATGTGCGTCTCGATTCCCGAATGAAGGCCGACCTCCGACCGACCTAAGGGCAAGGTCGCGGACGAAGGCCGGTGAATAGCCATACTGCGTGGATCGTCCGCGCCACGCGCCGTACTATATAGCCTTGAAAACGAAACAAGAAAAGAATAAGCAAACGCCCATACGCCCCTGCATACCAAACGAGATTGACGTACCTGTGTCGTCGCACCGACGCTGCGTAGTCCCCTCCCTCCTCATCCTGCTGCCTTCTCGTACGAGTCCGCATCTCGACCCAAATGTCGTACGACACCTGCCGCTGGCGCGCGCCTCCACTTTGCCGTACTCCCCGCCGTAGACACGCGTGCCCGTACGTGTGGACGGATGGACATACGAACACGAGCCATCCAATTCCACCACCCTTCCATCCGCGCGATCGTCCCGTTCCGCACACCGGTGCGCGTCGACCAGGGGACCACACGAATGAGCCACCCCCGTCCGCGCGGCTGCCGTGTTCGTCCAGGCCGCACCAGTGCTAGGTCGTGCACGCGCACACGCATGAAGGGCAAGTCCGCGCTCGTCGTCATGCAAACAGATAACCTTCAGCGCCGTCCTGCCGGCCGTTCCGTCTCCGCGCTGGCGACGCGCACGCTCCGAGGGTGGATTCATAAACTCCCATGCGCGAGCGAGCGGCGTCGATACCCGGGATCCACCCATCCGCTAACCCATCCCGCGCGATCCATATCTGGCACGCCCGCACGCGTTGGTCGTGGGTCCACGCGACGCCCCACCCGCGGCTGTGGCGTTTGTCGAAGTCGAGGTCACCCGAGCAAGAGCCATGTCCGAAGTCGAAGTCGGTCGCTGTGAAGACGAAAATGCAGGTCAGCACCCATTTATTAGATTAACGCCAACAAATAACAATGAAACGCGGCGGAAAAGGACAGAGTTCCCAGCGCGCGCGCGCGTAGGGATGCGCCTCGACTCTACGCCGGGAGAGCAGGGACTGAAGGATCCCAAAAAGGAAATGATCTGTTAAGTGGGTGACAGGCGGGCTCGAAAAGGAAAGAAGAAGTAAACGTGCTCGAGGCCGGTGTATAGCCCAGGACCAAGAGGAATCCCTCGTGCGCGGGTGTATGGGCGGGATGCACAAAACTCGTCCATGAGAGTATAATGAACGAGTTGAGGGTCCGAGCCCGAGAATATAATAAAAGGAAGAAGGAAGGACGAAACATACCTGCCTCTATCCAATCGGAGCTCCGCTCGCTGGATGAATGGGACGGTCGTGGGCAGAGTCTGAAGCTGCGGGGAGGGAAGTTTAGTCAGTACGCGACGTTGGGTGACATCTAAGCAGAAAAAAAAGAAGAGACAGACTGAGGAACTGGAGTAACGAACCGACGAGGATGGGACGGAAGGACGCGCGTTGGCCGCACAGGGCGAAGCCCTTCAAGCCTTCCATGTTCCTGAACGCGGAAACTGCACTAGACTCCATTGCGCCGAATCAGCTGCCATCCCCCCGGAAGGACGAGCCGTGGACGACGCGCGCGCCAGCGTGTGACATATACGAGCCAGCAACATGTGGAGCATGCATGTGCAAGCGACGCGGACTGCGCAAATGGCACGACGATAGCGCGAGCGAAGAGGAAAAGAAGAACAGAAAGCACATACCTGGTCAATACCTGGTCCAACGCATCACCTGTCTTCGCTGCCGCGCGCACTCCTCCTAGCCTCGTCTTCGTCCATGATTCGCAGTGGGATTCGGAGGCAAGCAAAACCTTTGATACACGAGAAGTGGGCAGACTCTGGAAGAGAGAAAAGACGTCAAGTCATCACTAGGAAGATATGAATATCGATGCTGGCCTACGATCGGAGTGCCGTCGGATGAGCAGTTATCGGCGCCAAATTGTGGGGGAAAGAAGGAGTCTCCATAACCTGGAGACAGTAATGGTGGGCTCGAATGCGTTGGTTCTGTGAAGCGGTTCATCACTTAGACGCCAGCGAAGGAGGGCCGAAAGTTCTCTGGTGAAAGTTGGCGCGTCGACGAGGTGGAAGTCAAGAGGAAGGCGATGTGGCGATGCCCGGAAACAACCGGACCGTTTGCTCCGTTTGCTCTTCCTTTCCTCCATCATGTCCATTGTCGTTCGCCTCAAAGTCTGCGGGCGTCCGCTGCTCGCTGGCAACCTTATTTGAGGCATTATCGTTTCCCCGCCTTCCTGGATCTAGAATCCGACGTCGGTGATACTTGTACACTGATGCCGATTGTCTTTGGGTTGTCTGGTGGATTAGGGGGGGTCAAATATCGCTTCTTCTGACCGATTCTCGCGTCGATTCTCGGTCGATTCTTTTTTGAGAATCGATCAAGAATCGGCTCAACTTTGACCACCCCCGATTCTCCTCTCGATTTTGCCGATTCTTATTCGATTTTAACTACGACAAATACGTGGTAAGATAAAAGTAAAAATACATTTTATTTCTGCAAATGACGCGTGACACCCCGACCGTCGGCGCGCCAGGCCCGCTGTCGATGCCGCCGTCGTCGTTGCTATCGTCAAATTTTTTTCTGCCTCTTGCGTGGCACCTTCAAGTTGGTGACTTGAGTGGCAGCACATTGTGACTTGGGCTGACCTGTCCCACAAATGTGAGGTGGCTAAGTGGCGTGAGCCATGTAGATACATTGTAGACAAAGACCGAACAAAATAATATATTATGTAATTCAAATCGTGAAGTGGACGCTCGTTTGAGAGATAGCTAGGGTTAGGGTGATTCACCGATTCTCCAACAGAACGCCTCCAGAGGCGTTCCACCGATTCTGACGATTCATCGATTCTTGAATAAAATCGGCTACAGAATCGGCAAAAAAATCGGTGCGTGAATCGGTCCAAAAAAGCGATATTTGACCCCCCCTATTGTCTTGCCAAAATCTCCATCCAATTTCCTGCGTAAACTACTGGTGCCACCGCCAATATGTGCATAGATTTTCCTCCTAATCACGCCTTCAACATGGTCAAAAGTAGCCCACTAGCGTTCAAAGGTGAAAAAAGAAGCTGGTTTCAAGTAAAAGCTCTAGTCAAAGGGTCTGGACGACAGATTTACACTCTACTTTCGTCGCATTGCCATGCTCTGGGGTTTTCTATAATATATGTAGCTTCTTCCCTCTTTCACTTTTCCTTCCCTAATATCCGACCAGGTTATCACTCGTTGTTCCCCTTTCTTTACCTGTCACTATCGACATCACTATGGCCGCTGCTTGGTCTACAAGATTTCGCTCCCTATCCTTCTGGGATCATCCACATTTTTCCTCGACTTCGACCTTGGCCTAGGTCATACTGTGCTGTTCCTACCGTGCATCACCCGCTTCTTTTCAATTCTTGTCCTCGCGGCACGAAGAACCATTTGTTATGTACTGCAGCTCGCGATCTCATTTTCGTTGATTTTTACCTTATCTGCCTGACTCGGCACTCACTTTCGCTCTGTCCCTCTGTTCGTTGTTGGGCTTTCTCCTTCTCATCTACAGCAGCGGCATGCTGAGCCATCGTTCAACAGCTCTTAGGATGATTTCTTATACAGGCTCTTCCTTTCGGTCTCGGTCAAGCATCGACCCTGACGAGCGCCGTAAGCGCGGTGGCATCGCGGACGCAGCAGCGCCGCCATTTTCAACGACTAGGAGTGCTCACAGCACGCGACCAGCCAGCTACAGGAACGTTTTCAGTGCCGCTGAGACGAAACTGAAACGCGCTCGAACACGCTTCGGTAACATTTTCCCAAATACTAGAGTCTGTGGAGCGTCGTCCTCCACTCTCAAATTTCGGCGTGTCTACGCCAATTTGGCCACAATATACTCTTTTCAAGTATCCGGTCCTATAAGTATCAAAATCTCTGACGAACGTCTCGAATCGCTGGTTATAAGTAGTGACCATTCTTTGACACCTAACCCTCTCTTTTCCTGGCCGTCCATTCGACTTTGTGCACCGTTCTATTTCGGTATCTTTCAAACATCAGCTGTCTGACACCCTCGGCCTCCTACTCAACATCTTGGTACGTCTCGACGTCTTCGAGATGCAGCCTTTGACTTTCTCTTTCTGATTATAGTCCGGCTGTGCTGGCCATTCCCCATCCATTCTATTGTGCTCGCTCTGAACTGAGTCCAATATAGTTCAACTACCAAGCCGGGGTTCATCTCAGATATGTTTCGATTCGATTCGACTCTGCTCCTACATGTATTTGAAGTTGTTATATATGCTGTTCAACTCGACCTCGATTTCTGGCACTGACTTCGGCTTCAGCCCACCCAACTCCGGCTCAAGTAACTCTCAACGCTCGAGGTATGTCCTCAACTTCAAACTGTACTTACATTCCTAGTGTACCGTGGCTCAAATCAAATCAACTGACCTGCCTTACCTAGCCGAAACTCTGGCCGAAACTCTGGGTAAGTGTATGGCTGTTATCCCTCACTCGATATATCTTGTGGACTGAAATCACCAGTTCATTTGCACCATTATCGTCTCGACGCTGTCTCAGGTCGGTTTATCTACATCCATGCTTTCATTTAGAACTAACCCAAATGCCAGCGCCACTACTGGCCCTCGATCTCAATTCAACTATCCTCGGGTTCAAGCTCGGGCCCGACGTGTCAATTTCATTTCACTCTTTTCTCTTATATCTTTCTGTAACGGCCCGGTCTCCCGTTACAGTGGTCAGTGTGGCTGTCCGGGGTAACGTGGGTCCGGAAACAGGCACTGTACTGGTTGTAAGATTATGTCTGATGGGACGGATAGTCCAACGGTTGTGCCGAGTGCGATTCCGGCACGTTCCATTTTACATAATCCTTACATTTGGTGGAACGTCAGTGGTTCGAACCCCACACTTGGCAAAAAGAAATGCTGAGCTCCGTAGACCTCATCAGGAGGGCGGATGTAACGGCCCGGTCTCCCGTTACAGTGGTCAGTGTGGCTGTCCGGGGTAACGTGGGTCCGGAAACAGGCACTGTACTGGTTGTAAGATTATGTCTGATGGGACGGATAGTCCAACGGTTGTGCCGAGTGCGATTCCGGCACGTTCCATTTTACATAATCCTTACACTTTCTTCTGTCTCGCCCCACTGCCTCGGACAGTCCCAACGACCTCAATTCCATAACCCAGCTCCGATCGAGGTGCGCCTCGTTCCATCATGTAGCTGAGTCCGACGTACACCACATACGATGGTTTCAATAAACTGACCTTGACTTTCCCTTCACCGGACAACCTCCCTGAGGCGAGTTTTGCATTCACTTCATCTCAGACCCATTTCAACCGACTTGCCACTGGAATAGATTCGGAACTGAACCTTGGCCCGACTTATTTACTTGAGCTTAGCACTTTTTGGCGCCAGATTTCCCTTCTCCATCTCTCGGCCCTTTCAGATCTATTCTTGAGTTCCCATTTCCGCCGACTCGGCTATCCTAGCTTTTGGATTGCTTCTTCCGGGTTCATTTCATGCGTTTCTTGACTCAGCGACCTTGAATGTAGTGGATCCAAGGCTCTTCCAGCTCCCTGACTACCGCGGGATCATATAGATGCTGAGTTTATTCGAATCGTATGCCAGGTGTGTTCATCTTTACCTTTATTCTTCGTGTCTTCCTGAACCGACCCTTTACTTAATCTCGTCGACTAGGTTGAAGCTCAACAGGTTGATGTTCAACCGACTCACGGTTCAACCTGGACTACAAATTCAGATTCAACTTCACAACTCCAACTGTGGCTTGCTCCGTTCGACGTGACTGGGCTTTCTTTTCTTCTCAGGTGCGTCCCTTCAGACCTTCCAAACTTTCACTGTGTCAATGAACTTCTTGCTGAGCTATCCCCGGCTCAAACTCGCTGTACCACCTACCTTGGTTCGAGTCGATCTTCCCACACAAGGTGCGTTCCAAGTTCGTTTGCTTCAAACCCTTCCCAATCCCGTATTTCTTCCTGAACCTATGTGCCCACCACTTTTTTCAGTCCTTCGTTCATCCCTAACCAATGCTCTCGCTGAACCAGTCTTCAGTACATTCAAGGTGCGTTCCCATCTACCCAAGGCTTGCCGTGTATTTCAAGTCCTCCGGCCTTCGAGCCGGGCGTCGGGACGTCCTCTCAGATGCACAGCACGATCCACCGACTTGGAGGTAAGCATTCAATATTCAATCCGCATCTATCTTAATTTCTCAATTCGTCGAACTTGCGCACTTTCAGATCTCTGCCGTACAAAACTCCAAATTCGATTTTTTTTTTTGGGTGGCGGTGCGTTCCCGCATCGTTGCGGGAACGGTTTTTGAAGAAATCTTTGAGGTGATTTTTTTTTGGGTGGCGGTGCGTTCCCGCATCGCTGCGGGCACGGTTTTTGGAGAAATTTTTTTAGGTGTTTTTTTTTGGGGGTGGCGGCGCGTTCCCGCATCGTTGCGGGAACGGTTTTTGAAAAAATGTTTGAGGTGATTTTTGGGTGGCGGTGCGTTCCCGCATCGTTGCGGGAACAGATTTGGAGGCGTGTGGAGTTTGGGTGCATTTTGTTCCCGCAGCGTTGCGGGAACGGAATTTCTTTGGCGGGGAATACAATTTTCCGGCAATGAAAGTTGAGCTCGGAGGGGAATGGTCCTAGTTCCCAGCATTCATGGTCAAGGCTCCCAACTTTCAGGATGCCGGAAGTTCTATCTCAAACTCAAGATATCGCAGTAACACTCGGTCTTCAACCAATTGTAGAGCTGAAACTCATGGAATCAGATCCTGCTTCAGGCCGGCTGATATTTAATTTGACGCCTCATCTTTCAATTGAACATCCGGGATGCCGAAGATTGGCAATTAGGGCTCTGTTTATAAAGCCGGTTTGTAAACATTGTTTTAAACAGGTGTTTATAAACTGGTTTTTAAATGCCTGGGCCAAACCACCCTGTTTTTAATTCAGATAGCAGTGCTCGGCAAGCCCAATTTCGCTGGAGATTGAACAGAATTGCAATATTTTCAGTGCGATGTAGGTTGGTTTCTTGGATACAGTCTATGGAATTTGACAGATTAGACCCGAACACGCAATACACATCACCAAAATTGTGGTTGTATTCCCTGCCCCTGGTTCCGAGGTTCAACAATCGACTTTGCCGGAGCAACGGAGCTCCATTTTGGACGTCAAGAACCCAGAGATACTAAAGCACTTGAGAAGGAGCACAAAAACCTCGATTTTGGCCCGTTTCCAGCGTACTGTACCGGGGTGTAGGGGAGCAACGTCCCGAGGACCATGACAAGGCCGTTGCCTTGTTTTCAGGCAACGGGACCGACCGTGAGCGTGACCGGTGCTCATTAAGGCAACCAGTAGTTCAATCTGCCTCAATCCTTGTACAACTTCTGGCTTGATCCCGAAATTCTAGCGGATGATTACGACGCTAACGGTGATGACCAGAGGGCCAGAGGAGCTCAAATTATTATTTTGGGATTTTTTATGATTTTTTTTTGAATGTCACGGTTTTTTTGGGCAACCGCCCTCATCGTTACCGTGACATGCTAGGAAAGAGGCAACGCAATGGGTGGTCCGTTACCGTGACCGTTGCTCCCCTACACCCTAGTACAGTATTTGGGTCGCCATTTATAAACCAAAATTTAAAACCTGTTTATAAGTGCCCGCGGAATTATAAACAGAGCCCTATTGGCAATCGCCGGTGTGATTGGCTGCCGGCAATACAAGCCCGTTTCCCCGCTCCGGATCATCATCATCCCCGATTCCAAGTTCGCCATTATCACGCCCAGCCACCCAGACACGTTGAAAACGACGCAGTCGGGTTGGGAGCGTACTATATGAGCTCTTCTTTCGCGCATAGATGCCTGGTGAATTCAAATGCAAGTCGACCAACACGTCGCGCATCCAGCTCAGTTTCAGCCCTCAGACAGGGCTTCGCTTTTGCACACACGTAGTACCTTCTTTGTCTATATACGACAGTCCCAGAGCCTCCACAATGATGTAATTTTCCTCATTTTCCGCTCAGATGTTGAACACTCCACAGGTACTCCACCGCAGGGTTCAATTCCTATTTCTATGTAACTGTCTTGATAACGCACCAGAACGCTGGGTCCAAGGAATTGTCCCCAGCGAGGCAGCGGCTTCGCTCATGGAGCGCGATCCGCTTGGTTGGTCTCGGCTTATTTGTCTCCGCCCTTGTCAGCGCAATAGGAACCCAGCCAAGGCCGCAACGCACAGGCAGATAGCAATTGCGATGCAGATACCGGCAATGGCTCCCGCGCCGAGCCCATGATGGGTGGATCCGCTGGTTGTAGATGACAGAGGTTGCGTGAAAGTCGGAGATATGCCGATTGAGCTCGTCAAACTCGGCGGCGGCGCGATGTTCGCCCTAGGCGGAAAGAACGCGGTTGGTGATTGCACCGTGATGAAATCGAGGAAGAAAGCGCTGGGGATGAGGGACGTGATGACGAGTGAGTGGCTCCCCACAGATTCGAACGTCTGTCCGATAAATTCGAAGTTGAACTGAGCGTTGGTATATGAGGAGCCATTCGCTGGCATTTGCACGTCTACCCATGGCCCACTGTCGAGTGAGTAGGCCGCAACCGCGCTTGGGAATTCCTTCACCAGCACCCCGCGAACTTTGAAACTACGCTGCTGTTTAGAGATATCGCGGTTTTGGCGAGACCCGATCTTAGGCTTATGCTTGGAGTCCACCCTTGAGAGTAGGCTAACTGCAACCAAGTTCAAACCTAGACGCTGGTAGTCTCTCCTGACAGACACTCTAACAATTGAAGCTCGTACCTTGCTTGTTAGAGTCTGTTAGTAACCGCAGGGGAAGTTTCCACAAGACTAAGACGCTGGCATCAAGTTTCAAAAAAAGTCGAGGAAATACAATCTTTAACCGTGAAGCGAAACGCTCAAGCGAAATCGCAATTTCTCGGCCGATTTCGGGTACGGATGGACTGTACCTGTTGACGGATCAATAGTATAGCTTCCTCGCTATCTAGTAGGCCAAAGGTCCTTGGGATTCTATGTAGTTCTGATCGAGAACGAGGGCATTCTTTCGTCACCTGCTGTTTGGCCAAAACACGTGGAAGCGAAACACTTGCAAACACGCCAATTCACCTCAGTCGCTCCTCAGATATGGGTCTGAGGTGCTCGTAGGTACTGATATGGATTGTATTCTGCCATCAAACACCTCTGTTGACACCTCACGGCTTCCATGTGCATGCACGACACTGCTGTGCTTGAGGTCCTAAATGTGCCAAATAGCCGTCCAAACGAGAACGCGTTGCACAAAGGCTAGAACAGAGCCTGCTTGACAATTCCTTTTGTCCAAGGCAACTCTACATCGGGTACATCCTCCTCCCAAAAACCTGGGGCGATCGATGGTGCTTAAGGTATTGAACAACATGGTGTTTCGCTTCACGGTTAAAGACTGTAATCTGAAAAAATTTGGGGAGAGTTTACTAAATGTGACATCATGATTGAGGATTAGCGAATCAAACCGAGACTGGCATTCGCTGTGGGTGGATGGCCATCGCGAGCCATTGCGAGCCGTCGCCCACCATCGGCGTCGCAACATCGGAAGGCAATGGGAAGACTTGCACCACATTGGTGGCGTGCGGTGCACCATGGTCCGCAATGGACCATTGAAGGGACGGCGATCTGCGATACAGATCGCTGAAGCATTATATAGGTACATTGTGAGTGAAGTTGGAGTGGAATGGTCACTGTTCCTTGTATAACGGATAAAACATGAGGAGTATTGTAGGTAGAATTCACGGTTCCCCCGCTATTTCCTGGTTACATGATGGAGCACATTGCAAGTTATGGTAGACTTGAATGGTTGGTAGCTCTTCAGCGAAGTCTTCTATCACAGGTGGAAGCCAACAGGACAGGCTGAGTTCTGTTGTTTTTAGCTACATGTATCCCGTATAAAAGACGAGATGTATTATGAAATTGACATGTTTTGAGGGGAAGAACCCCGGTTCCCTGCTAATTCCCGGTTCCCTTTTTTTTTGGTCAAATAAGCTGCTAAAAAAACGAAACCCGGATCCGGGTTCCAGGATAAGATACATAGTCTTTTTCGGATCCGGGTTTCAAGGCTGTACTCTGCCTGCCAGAATGCACTTTTTACACAGGAAAGTGCGCGGTACAGATGCGTGTTGAATCCGCCTACGCAGCACTCTTTAGTTTCCTGGTTTGATGTCAGTTACACAAAATGGATCCAAAGCTTGACTGTCGTCGATTTTGACGCCCATTTTAACCAACAAGTTGAAACAACTGAGTACGTCGTGGGGCTCGTGGCGTCCTTCTAGTCATCCATCCGGATCTCGCTCTGCGATCGGCCGTATATTCAACCCTGAGCTGCCCGAATCTTCTTCCTAGCTGAATTGGATGGTTTTATATAAGACCGCCTGAATCCGCCACGCGCGCGATAATTCTCACACTCATGTTTTCTTCAAAAGAACGCGACGTGTCCCGGTCAAACCTCCGTGGCTTTGATTCGGATGTTTGGGCGCAACGTACAGGTTCCAGAAGCTTTCAGTTTCAAGAAAACTGGTTCGGGCTTCGACACTGTCTAGCCTGTACGATAGCTTGTGGTTCAGAATCAGCGTACGGGTCCTTTATCCTTGATTTGAAAATCTATCGGGTCCCATAAACGTGCTTCACGACACAGACACGAAATTACATAGGAAAACGCGAATTCCTGTGATGATGGTTTTAGCTCTTAGCTCACAATCAAAACACGGTGCAATACCAAAGGACGGACCCTCCATTCGCCTACCAGCTGATATCAAGACGCTCCATCTGTTACGCTGCGCCCGCAAGTGAAACAATCGGGCTCCTAAACCCATGGGATAAGTTAGAACAGCTCGGGCAGCCGACTGAACCACGCTAAGACGTACAGGACCGCCAGCTAAAGGTCGAACGCCAATTAATGATATTTAATGCATGCATGCGGGACACTCACACGGGATGGGTTTGGGGCTGGCTGTGGCTACTTGCGCAAGAACAAAAAAAAGGAGAGCAGTGGAGATGATTTTGTTGAACATCTGCGAGTGGGTGTCAGTCCCAGATCCAGACATCGTGAACTGCCCTTTATATGTATTTGCGTCCGATGTCACGGTGAACGCGGGCACTGTCAGTGTCCAGGGCAATGGTATCACGGGTACACCACGGCGAGCCACGGCCATCTCCTCCTTTGACGACGAACCGGACCCGGTATGGTCCGAAGACGAACTGGACGAAGGCGGCGGCTAGACATATCATACGGAAACGCTAACTTCCCGTCATGAACACACACTGCGTCCACCGTACACCCACCCCGAGCCACCCCCACCTAAGCCCCTGGCCCTCCCCACTTGCCCCACTTCCCTTACCCGTACTCTCCTCCAACGCACTATGTTATGCTTCTTAAGAAAAAACGGCACCTAATCCATTGCACACGAGCCCACGCCCTTAGCGGCACACCCGGAGCATACCCTTTACACCTTATACTCTACTCGCACCCCCGAAGTTCATCAAATAGTGTACCCATCCTTTATTTATTGCCCACGGGCACGGCGTCTTAGTAGATAGTGTACTTATTGCTGCGGTATAGAATGCAAATACGAAAAAATTCGTTCCGTTCCGGATCCAAAAGGGGTTCTACATACTAATTGGAGGGGAGAGGGGTCCCAGGAAACCAATGCGGGGTGCTGACCGATGGCATACACCGGAGCTCCCATATCTTTAATCGAACAAGTGAAGGAGCAAAGAGAGTAAGCCACGTCGAAGTTTTTTTCCCTTCCCAATCACATCTTTTAGCTGCGTCTTGGGGATCGCGGCGGGGTAAGCCTTGCGCATTAAGCGCGTCTGTGTCTTTTGCTCATACGCAAAACCAAAGCTGATCAGCTCAAAGTCTGAGAACGCCGTGCCCAAAAATGACAGCCCAAAGGGAACACCTGGGGCAGGGTAGACGGTTTCAGGCCCCGCAGAGCCAATACTAGGGAAAATATGAGGGCGAAACCGATGTCGAGAGGATGGGGACTCACGTAACGTTGTCTGGGAGGAATCCCAAAGGAACTTTGCACGCTGTGAACCACTTTGCCTCGAGTGAGTTGATCGATTCTCACCGGTTACGATTGGATACCCTACGATGGCTGTATGGTGCAGGCTGAGTAGGAAATCTCATCCAGTAAGAAATTGGATAATACCTGCTGGGGTGGTCGTAAACCCATGGGAGGGCAAAACGATTGCGTCGAGGTTGAACTTTTTCAGCACAAAATCAATACCTGTGTATCAAACGAGGCACGAGTTAACACCGATAATACAGCGTCTATCAAGAGAAATTAATGGATACCTCGGGTACTGCCGATATCATAATTCCTTGCAAGAGTAGCAAAGTATTCTGCGTCAAATCCATTGGTCGCCTCTGCCTGGACAAATCTGTATGAGATATCGAGTTGAGAAGATAAACCCGAAGATTGAGCACACACGACGCACTCAGACTGATCTTCATAGCCTTCCGGCTTCTCCAGCGTTGGGTTATCGTCATTGAATTTAATCAGATCCGCAAGGCTTCGAACACCCGACGGATTTTCGATTAAGCCTTCAAGGTATTGGTTCAACTGGACCTGGAAGGGGAAGTACGTCTCAGACAAGAAGAAAGAAGAAACCGAAATTGATTGCCATGCCTTGAAATCAACGTTCAGCACCCTAGTTCTGGTCCCAGTCGCGATAAATTCGTCCGCAGAAGGTAAATCTGTGGGGTCGACGACCGTAGCCCCAAGGGCTTTAATGGTTATCAAAGCTTCCTCGAACGCGACGCCAATTGACGGGTCATTCTCCGTCATGCTGTCGTTCAAAAACACCCTCCGAGGAACACCGATGCGCTTGCCCTTTAACGCATTTTTGTTGAGCGCCTTTGTAAAGTCGGGGACCACGGGCGGCTGCGCCAGTGTGAAGTTGTCGTTTGGGTCCTTGCCGCAATGACCGACAGAACAATGGCAGCGTCGGTCAGAGAGCGCGTCATTGGTCCAATGGTATCCTGGTGCGCGGAAAGTGGAATGACTGCATTGCGAGATCAACATTATGTTGTAGGACAGGTCAAAAGATGTCCAATTACCTCCTGCACGGGAAGTTAATCCCAAGGTTGGCTTAATGCCCACAACGTTGTTCTTGCTGGCGGGCAAGTAATGCTGCCGTTGGTTTCACTGCCGAGAGTCACTGCAGCCAGGCCGATTGAAGTAGCGATACCGGACCCAGATGATGAGCCACATGGGTCTGCATGCGGGAAGTACGCACTACTGGCTACAGAAACAATATTTATCAGCAGGAAATTGTAGACTTATACGCCACAGCCCACCTTGACCGCCTCGGCCTGACCATCCGGAGGCAACGTTGCCTCTGAAGTGAGCCCATTCGGAAAGGTTGGCCTTCCCTGAGACGGAATCAGAATCCCTACATACAGAAGCCAAAAACAGCAGTACCCAAAATTATCGCACCCGCCTTGCGAAGCCTCGTTACAACCCCGGCGTCCTCGGGGACAATTGAACCCAGCAGGCTGAAAGACCCAGCGGTAGTATTCATTCCTTAGCATACGTGGTAAGTGATTCGAAGTTTGCTCGCTATACCGAACAAGATACCTTCGGCTGCAATGGTGGCGATATTGTCCTACACGGGGTTAATACATTTCTGCCCGAGAAATGCCGCTTATCCGTTTACCTTTAATAAGATAGGAATTCCATGAAGGTCGCTGCGCTTTCCGGTACGGCCGCGCTCAATATCGAGCAGTTCCGCCTGCTTGAGTGCAGATGGGTTGAGCTCGATAACAGCACGTAACCCGGGGCCGTTGATATTAACTTCTTCGATGCGTGCAAAATAGGCCTGCGGTGTACTCAGTGTATACCGGTTTGGATTGGGGATAGGTGAGTGGGCAAACACACCTTAACGAGGTCCACGCTGCTGAAATGACCCGCATCGAGGCCTGCTTGTAACTCCGGCACCGACGCTTCATATAGGTCTGGCAGCGTAGGTCCCCCCGCTTCTCCGAGTCCGAAACCAAGTCGGCTAGGGATGGAGAAAGATCGTGCGAGATACGCACAGAGCAGAATCAACGCGAGAGGGAACCATATACAGACGGCCATTTATTGAGCTGGAGGTGATGAAAGATGGACGTAGACTCTGCTGCGGTCACGGTACCGATAAGGTTGCCGTTGATTTCCCACAGCGGTGATAGATGAGTCACATCCTGTGTGAGCGGGGACCAAAATTGGGATTCGTGCGAACTTTGATGCAGTAATTCATGGTCGACCCCAAACAAGACTCAGATTCGGAATCCAGTGAATACGTATTGACAAGCAAGGCGATGCTCGGTACATAGCTAGACATCGAGACTTTTTTACCGGTATCAATGAACTACTTCTATATAGCGAGGGACGAGCTGGTTTATATACAGCGTCTGTCTAGGAGAGACTATGAACTACTCACGTCCGAGATGCCCGAAACGATTTTGTGAAGGTAACTAAGGTCGAGTTAGGTTACGACGCCCAATGTTGGATATTCTTCCATCGATTGACTTCGCTGGTTGGTAGCTTAGAGCATCCCGTCGTGTACTGCTCCTCTGGGAATGTACTAAACTCTGCCAGCATAGCATCGGGGGACGCAGAAAGTACATCATGCGCCCGTGCCATTTCTTCTTCCTGCTCCAGCAGTTGGATCCGTCGATTGACGTATGCTAAGTTGGCGTCTGGATATGCGGCTTCAATTTGTTCCCGTGTGACAATCGCCACGACGTAGATTGGCCCAACCGCCGCGACAAGCCACACCGTGGACTGGCGTGCACCCCTCTCTTCTAAATCATGATCAAGTTTGAAAAGAGCGACAGCCTGGAGCTCTACTTGTTGGACATAGTGTTGCCGCGACTTGGACTTGGCTGTCCTTAAGTCGACTTCACTGATGCGACTTGAGTCGAGTCAAGTTAACTCAGAACTGAGACTTGACTGGACTTGCAAGTCAGTGCAAGTCAACTTGGAGTCACTTGAGTAGACTTAAGTCGGGTCTCGGAACTGAGAATCTCCTAGAACCTTGTACTAGCTCTATAGTCAATCTACAACAGCAGAATAGGGTGTTTCACAGTTGGGATTTTGGCCCAATTTGGGCTCCAACTTCGGCCTCCAACTTGGCCCAAGTTGGAACCCAAGTTGGAGCTCGAAATCGAAGTTGGATGTCAAGTCGTGCACAAGAGCTCGACTTGACATCCAAGTTGGCTAGAACATCAGCGGATTAGAACAATGGAAATACCAATAATAGCGTTACACTTGAATCAGGTGCTGGGGACAGCACGTTCGGTTCTGAGAACACGATGGGGATTTCGTTGACCGGAGTATCGATCAGTGAACGGAATGATTGACGCTTATGCGCGATGGGCGGCACAGGGAGTGTGGCAGGAAGAGTGCGGAGATGAGCGCACCGCGAGGTGGAGAAATACCACACATATTGGTGCAAACGGCCGACACTATGGATAGTGCGTGCATATGAGGTGCGCGGGAATCAGAAATTGCGGATCGACCGTTTCCAACGATCATCGCACGCGGGAGAGAACAGAAGATACAATCAGGCGCACCTTCAAGGACTAATATCCCTCCGTGATATAGGATTGAGATGAGACGTACCCCATATGTCAGCGCTATATCATGAATGCAACAAAAGAAAACAACCCGAGGAACTACAAAAGAATTCACGGAGATGGAGAATGTCAGTCCCGTTTCAAATGTTGAGTAAGATTAGTGCTGTCCACATATGATATTAATATGAAATTTTGCATATCATATTATATTGTTATCATATTATGGGTCCTGGCGCTGTATCGTATTCATATGTATTATCCTCGTATTATATTATGCCATATTATCCCGTATCATGATATACTCAAAATATATTTTTAATACGCTCGGACCACCCATAATCCCAGATTTTTTCCCTCCAGGGAGAGATCATGGGCTACCCTTGATAAGCCCACCACAGTTTGTTGCTCCTCTGTATGAACTGAGGTATACAGAGCGGGGAAACATACGATCCTCCGGAATTCAGCCACCCCAGCACTGGTTGAAACCGAAGCCAAGCATCAATCAGTGAATAAATCAAGTTCTTGTTCTAGTTTCCGGGACCATCTATGCAGATGTGCTGGTCAGGCAGAAGAAAGGTGGCAGATACATCTCAGTGCTAGCTCCAGAGCAGTGTTTGGGCATCCATAATATGGAAAAAATATGCATAATACGGGTCTGGCATATCATATTATATTCATATCATATCGTATCGTATTCTTCCGTATTAATATTATTTTTTTCACCCCAAGGCCGTATCATATCCGTAGTATTAAGAATATATTCAGAATATATTATGTCGTATCATATTAATGGACAGCACTAAGTAAGATACCGGACTATTCTCAGACCCACTCGTGTTTGGGCTGAAATCCGGAATCTGCGACGGTTGACGGGATATATTGGACTGGAATGGACCTGTTAGAGTAACCCTAACCCAAAATTGCGGGAAGGAATGTTGCGGAACAGGAATTCCGGATAATGAATGTCGGATGGAACATAGGAATTGTCCTAGAGACGCACGTATAAGTAGCGCGAGCGCCATACGGAATTCTGTAGGCTGGAACTTTTGAGACTTGCGTGAGTCAATGCTGAGCTGGACCCGGTTGGCGCCGACAGTCACACCGTTCCTCTCGATAAAGTATCCTAATGATACAAGGATCTGCAGACGAAAGTGAGTGAGTCTGCATATATTCGAGAGGGGATGCTGCGAATGTACCGTAGGTCCGGCCCATTCGCTGGTGTCCACTCTTGAAAGTGGACCGCCTTCACATTGCCGTCGTTGGTCTTGACTCCCACCATCCCAAAGACGTAACTTCGTCGGCAGAACGCGCTCAGGAGGTCAAATTCGCGCACGTATCCCAGACCAGACTGATTCTATGATACTGATAGAGTACAGTACACTGGCGGAAAATCGTAGGTCGTAATCGAAATTCTAATCGTATTATCGAAGAGACAGGCCGAAAAAGGAAATCGAGGAGGTAGCACCGCCACCGAATCTACCAACGCGAGGGTACATGTACGGAAGAACGCCCCAGATGAGACAAGTGGGGGGGACGGGAGGGGCGGGGGAACGGTGTAATGGGACGGCCTCCTGGAGGGAAGATTGGGTAGATGGTGGACGGGGAGGAGGTGGGGTGAAGGAGTCGAAGCTGTATTGAAGGTCGAGCAGCGTACAAGGAGCCTGGAGGAGAGAAGGCAGGAGGGCGGGAGACGTGGGAGCGAGGGACGAGCGAGCACTCGCCGCGATGACAAACCGGTGGAGCGGAGGCTTCGGCGGGAAGCGTGCACCATTGACCGTGTATTTGTGCTAGTCCACCGCGCGGCTCTCCAGATCTGTGACCGCGCCCTCGAAATCCCGGCAGGCATTGATCCGCCCGCACCCCCAGCCATTGGCGTACTCTCCCTCCCTCCTTCCTTTCCCCTCACCCGCCACCTCGCCGCGGCCCACGACGTACCGCCCACCACCTTCTGGGCTGTAGTCAGCATACGCCGCCCTCGCCCTGCATCTCCCGCCGCGTGCGCGATGGACGTGCGCACGACCCGTCCTCGCCCTCACTTTGCTTCCCGTCCTATCCTTCTTCCCCCTCGCGCGCCCCCTCCCAATCTTCCTTGCCTATCCGACCGCTCGCAGCGGTCGGGCACAACGAGCGTCAGTGGCGCACGATACGACGAGCGCGCGCGGGGCGATGGTGCAGAGCAGATCTCGCACCCGGTCACGACGAGCGTCAGGCGCTGCGAGCGGCGTGACACGGCGCGCGGCGCGCGCATGACAGGCGATGGCACAGAGCAGATCGCGCATCGCACTCGGTCCAGCCGCGTCGCGTGCGCTGATAATGAATGCACGCGATGGAGGGGAGCAGGGACCCGTAAACCGACGATGCGACGCGGATGGGCGGCACGCACGGGCAGGCAGGGCGCACACGCGAATCCGCCTCGCGCTCGCCCGACACGTACATCGTCCCGTTCCCGTCCCCCGTCTCCCACTCCTCGCGCGCGCCGCATCGCCGTCTCCCGGCCTACCGCGCGACGAGCGTCAGGCGCGCGTCGAGGAATCTGCGCCCGGGAACGAATGCGTTCGCTCAAGTTCGCGGTGACTGTGGGGGATTGTGGGTGTGAGTGATCGAGGGGAGGGATCGTGCCTGCCTGCGTGGATGCCTGCCGAGCGTGCAAAAGCAGGATAGCGGTGGGCATTGAAGGGGGCAGGATTGAGATGCTAAGGGACGGCGGAAGGTGGGGAGATGGGGGGAGTGTCATGGTGTCGAGCGTCATCGTCTTGCAGTGCACGAGTCGGCGCCTCGAGCGCACGAGATTGGAGTGCGCAGGATTGGAGAAGAGGACGGCGGCGATAAGCGGGTGGCGGTCGGCGCGATGGGAGTGTTGGTAGCGGTGGCGTGGCGCGCGGCGGCGTCTGACGAGAAAAACTTGCGGGCAGGGGTGAATACAAGAAAGGTGGGGAGAGCCCCGAGAGCCCCGAGTCCGCCGCGTCTGCGCCACTCCACAACACCGGGAGCGTGCGATGCCCATCCCGTGTCCTGCGTGCTCGCCGTCGCCGCAATACAGGTGCGCCGCACCCGCCAAGACACACCGTGACCGAAATCTGTATGTAGCGTAGAGTATAGGGTAGCCAGCCTGGTCTGTGCGCACGACACGGGGCGGAGAGCGGATTGGAGGCACATCGGACGGGCGGTACACGACTCCACCCGGGACTTGGAAAAAGGAATTCGAGCGGGGGTGCCTCGAGGTCGTCCCCCTCGTCCCGCGCGCTGTACGCTCGCGGTCCGTGCGGGGGTAAATAAGAGAGGGCGGCGACACGACACGCGCTGTGGATCTATCGAGACGAACGAACACCAAGTTAAATCTGCCAAGAATCAAGAGCATCGTTAGCGTGATTCATCGAAGCTCGAAGATAGGGAACAATCGGACCTAGTTAGATACATTGTATCAGGTGGTGGAGCGAGGGGCACAAGTGGCGCGCACGGGCACGTTGAGTGAAGAGTTAGGGCTGGGGTGGGTCCAGGCGAGGCGATGTAGGGCAGAGCGCGGGCGCTGCTTCGGCACGGTGGATGCGAACCGCGCGCGCGGAAGCTGAGCGAGCCTGTGCATCTGGGGACCAAACACACAACGTCAGCGTCAGCGTCAGTTGCAGGGGGACGCGCATGCATATGCGTACCGTGTATGGAAATGCATGTCGCATTGACTGCACGACTCGGAAGCGCCAGCGCGAATGGGGGGAAACGCGTCGACCGCGGGTCGTTGGAGCTTGATTGATTGCGGATGCCGTACTAGAATACACGTTAACCAACTGCAGTGAAAGAAGGCTTAATGCGAGCGAAACTCACTCGGAAGCGTCCTGCGTGGAGATTCATCTGAAGCTGGCTATCGCCATTCGCTGAGCAGAGTGGCACGAGCGCTGAGCGACAGGTGGGCGTGGACGCGGCCATGGCGAGTCTCGGGGCGTCCGGAGTAGCGCGCCAGGTAGAGCGAGGTGATGGCGTGAAGAAGAGGCGCAAGCGACTAAGCGCCATCGTTGCCATCGATCAATTGATGTCAGCGCGATTAGGCGCCCTCCTCTTCCTTCCCACGAGACATGAAAACGCCTCTATCGCGCATCTCCCGCAAGTAATTGCGTTTCTACGTGCAAGCGTTCGCGAACATGCCGTGATGAGCCGCTTTCGCTCGGTGGATTGCCGTCAAATCGATTTTTTGGTACCGA
The DNA here is from genome assembly GCA_029378395.1 of Mycena leptocephala. Taxonomy (NCBI): domain Eukaryota; kingdom Fungi; phylum Basidiomycota; class Agaricomycetes; order Agaricales; family Mycenaceae; genus Mycena; species Mycena leptocephala. Next base: position 17,560 of record JARJLF010000502.1, on the reverse strand, counting down.
CAATCCCGGCCCTAACGTCTGACCATCATTACAGCTGTTTGCAAAACTAATGACACTATCTAAAAATAAATGAAAGAAGAGCAGTTTTAAGGTGCCAGATTGCTGAGCTCGTTTCTCATCCAATTCTCAGCGGATTGTCTCGAGAGTAGGCGCGTTCGAAAGCGGGCACGCGGGGCTTTCATACCGTACCCTATTCACCGGGTAAATTACATAATTTCGATGTTTCACAACTCCGGCTGTCTGGTTTGGACCAGATGCGGCAACAGCCATTTCTCCATCACCTCTTGGCCGAATTCCATGAATCTGGGTGATTCTGAAAGTATATATCCAGGCAACCAATATTCCACTGCTCTGGAATGAAACACTCATGTTGGGCACCCACAAGAATGTATTTACTGATTGCCACTGAATATTCATTCCTAACAGGTTGCCTTGAGGATAAACCAAAATCTCAAATATCCGAGAGCTTTGCCCCGATTTCAACTTTCAGAATCACCCGGATTCATCCCAATCGGCACTCTGGTCATGGAGAAACAGTGGTTGCCGCATCTGGTTCAAACCAGACAGCCGGAATTGTGAAACATCGAAATTATGTAATTTACCCGGTGAATAGGATACGGTATGAAAGCCCCGCGTGCCCGCTTTCGAACGCGCCTACTCTCGAGAAAATCCGCTGAGAATTGGATGAGAAACGAGCTCGGCAATCTGGCACGTCAAAACTGCTCTTCTTTCATTTATTTTTAGATAGTGTCATTAGTTTTGCAAACAGCTGTAAATCTCCCTCCAATGGACATGGGGCTGGATTTCGTTCGTATGGGCACACTATAAAGTCGCACCCTCTTCCTCTGCCGCATAAATAACGCCCTGAATATTGGTCCTCCCCTCTTCCCGAGCTAGGAAACTTCAGCCGCGTAGGTGTATCGCTGCCGCGCTGAGATCTCTTCTCTGGGCCCCGAAATTCTTCCTCTTGATTGGTTCGACCTCATCGCCATAATCTTGACCCCCGTGATATAGATGCCATATTTGTCCCTCGACAAGAACACCTACTCTCCGGCCCATGCCTTCTTTTACTCTGAAATCAGGGTAGACACCGTGGCGAATTTCCTCGCGACCCTTCCCGCTCACTCTCTGGGACCTGACCCAGAATTTCGAATTGCCAACCAAGCCAAACATTCTTCCAGAACTTGTCTGCATTCTTTCCTGGCCCAAGTTACCGCGCCGCAAAAAAATTGTCCTCGGAGCTAACCGAATTTCCCGACTCAATGTCGGTTGGCTCTGCCGCTCCCTTCTTTTATCTTTCCTTCATCTCTAGGAGTATCCATCCAATCAACCACCTTTGATGCCTATTTTTCCATCCTTCCCAGTAATAACGAAACCTACCTTCAACATCTTCCACTTCCACTTCCACACCTTACTTTGGAATTGCTCTCCTGCATGCGCGTTCCCATAATATCAAATCGTTATTCTTACGCTCTAATTTCTCGGACTCATGAGATATTCGTTGTATGTATCTTCACGTCCTTTATCCAGACTCACATCGCTAAAAGACTTGCACACCTTCCAAGTTCCAAAATTTTAGTAGACGCCGCAGCAAAGGAATTTTGAACATACACTTAATGGCATCGACTTCTTCGTCCCCTGCATCGCCTGCTAACCGTCTCTCAGACGCTATCCACGGCCGTCTCGGTGGCAGCGGCGCGATAATGCTGACCCGAATGTACCCAGCGCCACGCCACCTTCATCTACATGGCGGGTGCGTGCCCCCACTTCTCATCTATACCGCACTGACCCACCTGCCTAACCCCGTTCAATTTTCCTCCGCGTAGTTCACCGACTCCACCAGAAGTTAATGGGGGCCAATGCGTGGAATGTCTACATGGGCCTCGACAAACTAAGCCGGCACGTATCCTCCGCCTTGACTTGCTTTCTATTTTCTGAAGTTATATCCCCTTCAACTCCCTTTTCACGGTATTTACCAGCCTATCAGGTCTCTACTCTCCGCACCGCCTGAAAAATCGGTCAATCCAAAGGATTTTAATTCACCGGAAATGCCCTTAGATTGCCGAGCGTTTCGCTGGTCGGCATTTTCGGTTTTAATCAGTCGCAGACCGATTGCATCGCTCTTGGAACTGCGGGGTTGCCGTCGTGGTGGAGTGTCGAGGGAGGGAGGATCGAGCCCCGCAAAGTCGTTTTGGTGTGCCAGGATAATACCGCCTTCTTCGTCCAGTGGCTCCACCCCTGCTGTTCTCGAGTTTATGCGACTTGGGCGGCGTCGTATCGTTTCTCGCGGGTGCCACCCCATCCTTCGCTCGGTGGCCCACCACCGGCCCACAATTTTGGCGGGGCCCTTGAGAGCATCCGTCTGCGCGCTGTCGTTCTCTGCCGCGGCATGCTGCGCATCGCTCCGTATTCCATCGCTTCGTCATGCTCGGTCGCAGATTCCCTGCAACGACGTGTGGCGGTAAACAGAGTGTGATTTACGGTTCATTCGGAACAGCCAGCCGAGGTGAACGACCATCTGTACGACACGGAGGATGTCGCGTCTGCACCATGATAAATAAGCGATCACCGCGTCAGTCTGTGACTGAATTGGATGGTTCTGGTAGGGAAACCACGGAATTTGGCGCAGGTACACGAGGATCCTGCACCCCAGCACCCGCGCGTACTTTGCCCGTCGCCATCACTCCACGTCTGAGTACATCCGCGGCTGCGTCGCCTCGCGTGCATGCATCTGCGGCGACAGTGGCATCTCGACGGGCATCCTCATCCGCAATCACGGCGCGAGTACCCTTCCACTCCCCCGCCCTCACTGTCTCGTTGGAATTTGGTGACGTTGGTGCTGCGCCGTCTTGGGGCAGCCACCGGCCTCGCGCGGGGTCGCACATATGCACGTCACGAGCTATCCTCTATAATCCATGGTGTTGCTTTCTAGATACCTTTGTGGTACTCGTATCAAATTCAGATAATCTTTCTTTCTATTTCGTGACTTCCAGTATCAAGTCGCGATAATGGAGGTCCCATACGTAGACGGGTCAAATCCTTCCACACGCACAGTTCCTCTCCTGCTAAAGCCGATCTATTGATATACAGATTCCTCCGTTCCAGATTACCCGAGCAGTTCGCACTCTAACTGAGTCTTTGTCTGCAATTTTTCTTCTCTACGTATTCTTACCTGGCAGACTTCCAGCGTGATCATCTCTCCCTTGTCGGTGTCCCCAGAATATACTCAGGACCTGGCTCCCTGTTTAACTCAAGGCGAGAAAGCGGCAGGGATCGTGAAAAACCGATCATGAAACAGAACAGAAGGCTATTTTATTTCAGCGAAATTTCCCTCAGATACTAAAGAATTCTACAATACATTGAAAGAACTCGCGACAAACTGAAAAGTACAGCTACAGCAGAGACGGAAGCTTCAATATGACCTTCTCCGCTTGCTCTAGTCGTCCGCTTATCTCGTCCAATGACAGGCCAGGATCAATTATATTTCGATGCATTCACTGTTATAAAACGTCAGGCAACGGACAGAAGCAGCTGTGGTCCACCTACGAGTTCACCCGCTCAACTTGATCTTCATCCGAATGAACGGGTTTTCCGTCCAACCAATTTTGAACAAAGAAGCGTCGATCCAAATAGGGCACGAGTCGGACTGCATCTTTGGTGAGGACATCAGAATCGACACCGTCGCTGCGATCGTCCGGCTCTAGGTCTGGAAGGCAAGCTTCCCTACGTGCGACCGTCCGACCCGCTCCACGGTTGGAACCTTGGCTGGGGGTCGGTGAGCCGTCATGACGCGAGGAGGAGCTTCGAGTGCTGCGTCGTTCTGGACCTCTGCCATCCGGCGCTGCGCCTCTCCCATTGTTTCCCCACCCCCTCCGTTATTACTACCGCCCCTGCGGGATATGTACTTCACTCCTTTCCACGTATCAGGCGGCGTACGAGTCCATACATCCCATAATGTGCGGAGGAGAGCGATGTCCGTGAAGATGTCTGGGTTGTTTAATATGGCCTCAGGCACGAGCGCCAAGCTCGATGCGAGCTTTTGGCCGGCATTTGCGATGACGAAAAAAGGGTTGACGTGGGATTTAAGTGTAGGGAGAATTTGGTGAGATTCAAGTGTAGCGAGGATTTCGGCACTGGGGAGAGGAAATATTGACTCGTATTGAGGACCAACGCCAGACGTTTTACGGAAGACGGTGTTACCGTCCTTGAACAGTTGAAGAGGTACTATGCGGTATTCGAACTCAGTTTCATGGAAAACCTGTTACTGTTGGGTGCAGGAAACGGGAATGGAGAGAGACCACATACCTCTTTATAAGTTTGCTTTTCCGCGCGCTTAAAGGCCTGAACGCGCATAAGCACCTCACGGGTCGGGAGTAAAAGGAATCCTTTGCGATCGAACGACCGGTGCTGGTCCGCTCTGACTGTGATAATAAAGAGATTAGCTGGAACGTGGTAGAGGAAAACATGTCTGCTTACGATACGCCAAGTTGCGTGTCGTATCGATGTGTAACTGCTTGTACTTTAGATTGAAAGCGTACTCGAGTTTGGTCAACTGAAAAGAGTTGAGTGAATCAGACAGGAGATGACGCGGAAAGAAAGTTGCACTAGATCGTGGTCGGCTGCCCGCGGCAAAAGGTGGGCCGCTTCGACGGCAGCGCGCGGGAACTCTTCATTGGTCACAATGCATCTTCTTCCTCCGGGAGAGACCGTTTCCAGCTTCTTCCTCGCAGGTGCACCGATGGAGCTGCCAATGGATCGTGTTTGAGGCGTAGCATATAACTGTTTCGCAGCTCGAGATACGGCCTGCGGAGTTTGCTCCAGGGCATCCTCCAGCGCACCCTCGGCGGACACGTCAGCGGAGGAAAGCGATTGGCGATCATCCTTGTCGTCGTCGTTGTCGAAGACGCTGCGCACCGACGGCGTTTGGACACTTTGGTGGTTCGACATGGTGGCCGCCGTCAAGCAATGTTTGTTTGCGGCGTGATCGAAGGCGTCAACAAACAACAACACCATGCGTCTTCTCCGCCGACGGTCGACTTGCCCTTTGGCTACTTTCCTCCAGCAACTGAGCGGGAATACTTCAACAGGCGACCTTGATACCTAACCCCAATCCCATGCCTCCCCGTCTCCTCTCATCCCCTCCTCCCTTCTTTTTCTTGCTTCCTACTCTTCCGCCTCGCCAGGCCTCGACTAGCGCTTTCCTTCTAGGCATAGCGCTCCATCCGCGTTCTTCCCTCCGCTACACCCCTTGTGCCCATCACCCTTGCCTTCCGAGCTTGCTCCGAGCTGCATTCTGATGCATTTACTCGAGATGACTCGCGCGGTCTCGGGTTAGACCCCATCCAACGAAGGCCATCCATGCAGTGAAAGCGCGTTTGAATCCGTTGAATTCAAGGTGTGTCTTTTCTAGTCACCTTTGATCCATACTGATTCAATTTCCCTTTGGTTTCTCGGTACAGACCTGCGTCGAGACGCATGCTCCCGTTGTTACGCAGGCGTGGGGCGTGTGCTGAGAAAGCAGGGTTCAGGGGGTGGGCGTCGAGCGTATTTGAGGTTACCGCGCCTCATCTCCTTGTTCTAATTTGACGTGCTTGCGTGTCCCAGTCCTCACGCGCCCGGAATACGCGTCTCCCTCGCAGCCAGGCTCTTGCGCTTTGCATCGACCACTCCGTTTTCCTGCCCAAGCTCCTTCGCCGCAGCCATTCTGCGCATCCGCGTCCCGTCGTACGGGTGGCTTCGATCTCCTGGATGGACTACGAGCTCAGATCGCGGGGATGGTGCATACCCACTCTCCTCTCGATCCTCGCTGACTACCTTTAGGTAGTTTTTCGTCTCCCCAGTGTCGCCCAAGATTGAGGGCCGTCTTCTCTCAAACTATTCCATCCGCAGGATCGCCACGCACGCCGCCGGTGTCGCGCTTAGCCTCTGCGTCATCCTCGACGTGGCCCCACGAGATCTGAGGTAAATGATTTTCACCTCCGTCGGTCGCTCCCTTAATGACCCTCGCACCACTCCAGATGCCTTTTTCGTGTTGCTTGCGATGTCCGAGATGCTCGGAACTGTGCTCGAAAGACGCGCGCATCCCAGCAAGTACGAAATCGCCGCTTGCGACCGGGTATATGGGTGCATTCCTGCTCCCTTTTTCTTTTTTCACCCTAACCCAACTCAACCCATTCCCCTTTTCGTCTCTCCCTCCCTCGTCTTCATTGGTGTTGCTCTTTTTGGTCTATATACTGACGTCCTCCCCAGCTATTTTGCGTGCGCGCGCCACCCGTCCGCATCCTGAGCATCAAGAACACATCCACGCGCGCTTGCGACGAACATCCGCAGCGCTGCCGCCCATACGCCTGCCCTTAATCTCTTTCGTCGGCCACCGCCACACCTCCTCGCCGTTGATGCCTGCCTCCCTGATGCTTGGCGTACAGCATGCGCAGCGACTATCTACCCGCTCGACATCGGGCCGGGGAGCACCCTGCCCAAGACCCGCATCATCCTGAGGGCGTGGACAACTTGGGACCGGCTACCTGCACTGCGATCCCACATCACGAACATCGTACGTGGGCGCCATCACATTATTATCCCTACACACATGTGAATTTAATATTGCTTAAAAACAAGCGGGAAGAACTTACCGGTCAGTGGCACAATGAAGAACGCTTGAGTACGCAGGCCAACGGAAATTGAATGGAGGGAAGTCTCAAATGGCTGTGCGTAGGGATCTAGCCGACGGATTTGGCGTTGCGTCCGAATGGGAGTGTGGAAATGGTCTGGATTCGCGTAGTATCTATCTTCCCCTGGAACTGTGCGCACAGTTCCGCATCTATAGACCTTTTTTTGAGTTATAGATTTTGGAAGTGCCAATTTTTGAGGGAACTACGCGCACAGTTGTGCGCCTAACCCTATTTATCTTGGGCTCAGTTCTGTGGGCAGGCTGGTGGCTGTACACTTTGGAGTGTAGAAAGAAAAAATCCAAACAAATCCGAAAAGATTCTGAAAGGTAGATCTGACCCTTCCGATTGCCTTCTGTGTATAAAATATTTTGATCCCATCGGTCCCTGGCATGCAAAACACGAAATACCACCAGGGGCAATCCCCAGAGCAGGTAACTTTTACCTGCCTCTGCTGCAGGTGTGCAGTAGGTGTTGGGCAGATGTCAAGTCACGTGGCCAGACACAAGGGTAACATCTACCTTCCAGAATCTTTTCGGATTTGTTTGGATTTTTTCTTTCTACACTCCAAAGTGTACAGCCACCAGCCTGCCCACAGAACTGGGCCCAAGATAAATAGGCATCAAGAATTGCATCACATACACCCTTACAACCAATGCTGACAGCTTGGAAAAGCTGCCTCCATTCATTATTGGTAAAGCTGCACGTCCCCGAGCATTCAACAAAAAAATGCTGCTCAATTGGGCTTCTTGTATCGCAACAATGCCAAGGCCTGGATGACAACTGTCCTCTATCAGGAATGGCTGCGGAATTTTGACAGGGCCATGCGTAGAGCAGACCGCCAGATCCTTCTCTTACAAGACAATTTTGCAGGCCATGAAGCACCATCCAATCTCACCATCCGTGTCGAGAATTTCAGTCCCAATCTTACAGCATATGTCCAGCCAATGGACGCTGGAATCATCCGATGTTTCAAGGCTCATTAGCACCGCTTTTCAATGCAGCGTGTGCTCAACCGTTATGACAAGGACATCCCTCCGGCCAACATTTATGACATCAATCAACTTGAAGCCATGCACTTGGCAGATATTGCGTGGCATGGTGTTTCCCCCCAGACCATTGCCAACTGTTGGCAAAAGTCCAGTATTCTCCCCACATCTTCCTTCATCACCGCAATCTTGTCTGGTGTCGAAGACGAGAATGCCGCAGAAACTGCCTTGTCTAATGCCTTGAATCAACTCAAGGCCCATGGCGTGCTTCAGCCTGGGAACCAACTTGATATGTTGGCCCTGGTGGAGATGCCTGAGGAGCAAGTTCAGGAGGATGCGAAAGATGAGGAGATCTACGAGCTTGTACAGAAAATGCACGCAGATCGCGAAAACCAGGAGATCAACGGTGGTGATGATGGCCTCAATGATCCTGCCCCTGAGCCGAATCCGACCCGAAAAGAAGCCTTGCAGGCGGTTTCAACCTTGCGCAAATATCTCGCTGATGTCAATGGCGTGTTTGCCCGAAAACTTGAAATGGGTTTGGCCACATTTGAATGTGAGACCCAGTTGGAACATTTGAAATCACTTGTTTCGACTTCTATTACTGATTACTTTACTGCGGCAGTCAACTAGAATCATTTCCGAATTGATTTGATTTTTTCGACATTTATTTTTTGAGCCTCTCCTGAAACCCATATGCTGTAATAACCCATACCTTTGGCTGTCCACCAGGGGGTATGGGTTAAGACAGCTTTGACTGTATATAAGAATTCACAATGGTTTGTCTCTGGCCAGACAACTTGATTGGCTGGCTAGCTGCCTCCAAGCTCCAGCTTCGCATCTCTGTTGTGATGTCGAGATTGCGATTTGCACTCCACCAGAATGTCGAGTTCTCCAGCTGAATGTCAAGATGATGAATTTCAGATATCGAGATGATCAGTTCTCTTTGCAGTTCAACATAAACATCCTCCCTGGAGTTCTCTAGGTATGAAGCCCTCAGGCCATTCTGAAAATCGTTCATTGGACCTGTCGCAGTTGTTTAGAATGGATGAGACAAGAATTTCTTCTCTGCCACCCAAGAAGGCAATTGGAGTGTTCAACAAGGGAATCAGACTTCAGAAGAGCAGTCTGGCAGCGGTTGCATCTGATGGTCCTGTTTCCGAACACTTGCACACTATGTGCTCTGGCATCAGTTGTTGAGAGGGATCGATTTTTTCACTTACTTGAAGACTGAAGTTGAAGATCTGATAATCAAGCCCGTGTTTGTGAACCGTTCATATGGAGTCTTCGGTTTTTTTTTTGACTTGGAACAGGTAGAAATTTGCAGATTATCTGGGAGGGATAAAAATGATTCTCCTGCAGCGCAGTCAGAAAATGTCGGAGAGATTCCTCAGTAGAATGTCATAATGAAACTGTCCACAAGGCCACGAGGAGTGAACCAAAGGCTCACAATGAGCGGCAACTTCAGTGTCTAACAAATCCAGCTTCAGGGAGAACTGTTCAAGTTGATTTTGTGAAATTAATTCCTGTGGCAGCACCGTAGCGTAGCGCAGGCAAACTGCTAGTGAAGACAGAAAAAACAAAGAATTGCAATTGCCTATTCGGACACGGGGATTTTAACCCCGGACTGCTCGTAACACTGGACTGGGCTGGTGTTTTTAGGCTCAAGAAGGCTAGCGGTGCTCCATGCACCATGTCTGATGGATTGTTTGAACTGGCGTTGGCGGTGCTCCATGCACCACGTTCGACGATTTGAACCGTGTGAGGCCGCTGAGAAAAGTGAATGAGTGAAGGCTCGGGAAGCGAACAGGAGTAAAAGAAACTCACTAGAAATTCACATCCATCTGTCTGCCGGTGTTGAAGAGCGGCAACATTTTCCACGCAGTCAATGGCCTGCATGATTTTGTAGGATTGACTGACGTTGAAATAAGAGCCCAATGAGAGCAAAAAAAAGCGGCTACTTTAGCGCTCTATTCGCACATGGGAATCGAACCCCAGATTGCCAACAACTCGGGTGGAGAACATGTTATGATAGTCTGACGTGTCCCATATACAATGTCCGATAATTTAACCCCTTGTTTGCTGCTCGATGTGGGTACTCAAACTATCAATAGTTGGTTTCGTGGAGTCGAACGAAGAGGAAGCGTCGATGAAACGAAACTCACACACACAGTTGCTGCGGCCTGCACAATTATTCCTCCACACAGAAGAATTAGAATGACTGCAAATCCAGTGTTGCAAGTCTGCTTCCACATCCACAGTTTGGCAGAGACATATCACTTGGCCTCCGTGAGAACATCACTGTCAATGCCCGAACAATCTTCCGATCTCTTGTCCTATGACCCGCTACTCAACACCCTCTGAACTGGATCAGCCGCAAGACCGACTTGTTCATCGTGCGCATGGCCGGGGCCATGGCGATCCCGAGGACATCTGGCGCCCCCGATTGTGGAGGAGACGCAGATGTCGCTGTTTCGCCGGAGGAGAGAGACGTGAACGAGAGCGGCAGATGATGAGCTGATCGAAAAGAATTTGGAAAGACGGATGGCTCCGAAGAGATGGCGTGGACCTGGTGGGTGGTGAGTCTGTGCCTGGTTTTTTCTCATACCTTATTTTGTTTCTTTTCCCGATTATTGTGCGTGCACTGAGCACCAACTAGTCGCTCCACGCCACCGCCCACGCAGGCTTGTGTTGCGTGATTTTCTGGCTCAGAGCAGATATTTTCCGCACCAAATCCTCTCCTGGTTCGAAAAGTGCGACTGGACACGCGGAGTCGAACTGGTAACTAGGGATGGGCAGGGGTACGGGTGTGGGTAGAAATCGCTCAACCCGGACCCGGACCCTGCAACACCCGTACCGAGGCCGGTACGGTTCAGACCCGACCCGCAAAAGCGCGGGTCTGCGCACTGGGCATCTCATGCATATCTGGGAGTGTGTTTTGTCCTCCACCTGGCCCGCAAAGCATCATTCCACCATATCTGCAAGCGGATTGATTGGTGAGTACAAATGAGCACTCACCGGCCTTGAGACCAGTCGCATAGCATCCGGTTTTTGTTCGGGAAGAGTTGAATTGAAGATCCAGCCTTTCCCCGTGATCTCCACTGGTGAACTCAAGCCAGAATGGTACTGAAAAGGTGGATTATCCGTACCCGCAACAACCCGCCAACCCGCGGGTCGGGTAGCGGGTTCCTCCGGGTCCGCGAGCCCAATGACCCGCGACCCGTACCCGTGCGACCCGACCCCGAAACCCGCCGGGTCGACCCAAACCTGTGCCCAACCCTACTGGTAACTCTCGATCGGGTTCGGTGCTCCATGTACCATGTCTGATTATTTTGAACCAGTTATACCTTCGAGAAGGGAGCGAGGAATATTATCAAAGGCGAATGTGGGAACGCCCCAGGTAGGGGAGAAGAAAGAAGGAAACTCGATTGACATTCAGTCATTTTCTGCCAGTGAGACGATGTTGAAGTATACAGCTATTACACGTTTCATGCCCACGCCCGATCGTTGATTTAGTATAATGAGAGCAAAAAAAGGGACTGACGGGGTCCTCAATTCGGACACAAGGAGGAGTATTACGGCCATGTCCCTTCTGGAACGAGCGAGTGCCTTTTCAAGTACGCTACGGCCATCCTACAGAGCGCTACATTGCGACAGAGTACTTTTCTCTTCTCATGTAATGCACCGTGTAGGTAGGTGCGATAACCTACTGAACACTTCAATAGCCTTTAGAAACAATATGGTAATTAATTTCAGTTGTTAGCAGAGTTTGAAGGTCTCGGTGGGGGTAAACTCAGCTGGAGTGATAGGTCTGATAGAGACATCAAAAGAGATGCTACACAGTGCACGGGTGTATTGAATGCAAGGCCGAGGGTACGGGAACGGTGGCGCGATATGTGAATGGAAATGGACAGATGCGGGCGCAGGAGCATTGAACAAGTCCGAGAACGCTGGATCCGAGGGTAGCGGAGTGCGATCCTTGTCAATAGCCATGCTAAAAGAAAATACTCTCGGTTCAAGATCCCTTGTTTGTAAATTTTGCAACCTTGACGTAGCACAGTTCGCTGACATCTAGCGACAATCTATAGGCTTGCTGGTACCACTCGAGCAAAAAATTGAGTTTGAATGATTTGGTGGTATCCGGTATGGGCTCAATTGTACATACACGATTTGAGGAAGTGTAAGGGAGGAGTTGGCAGTGTTTCTTGCTTGCCCGTTATAAACGGGTTCTATTCTCGAACTCCACAGCAATCGGAGTTGGAGGCGGGCTGATTTGGATCAACGGAGCACGGCTGAATCTTTACTTCTACTCATTGCACGTGAGTTACACAAGGTGGCTTCCCTTGTATACTTGTACTCCAACTATAACGTTTACAGCAGATGCATCGCTGAGGCCCAAATTCTAGAACCAACTGTAAGGCCAAGGTACACTGTTCAATCCTGATAATCCTCCGAGAACTTCAGAGTCGGGGTGATTCCTTCCGAGTCGGCATTGCTTCTCTCCCATGTGGCCTTGCGTGTCTTCTGGCGCTAGAAGAATTACTACCAATGACGAAGAATACGCTTGAATGTGTGCGCCCCAATGCTGGGTTTCTGGAAATGTCAGAACGTTTGTTGTTCAACCTTCAATGTGGTTGAACGTTCAGGCGAGGTATTCAGATTAGGCACGAGCTTGGTGTTACCCTGGAGCGACAGCGGGCTCTGTTTCCTACCCGACGTACGCCCCTTACCCCGGTTTTTAATTTAATTCCTTCTATTTTAGCCAGACCCGGACCGCTAATATCCGTGGTCAGCAAGCAGCAGGTATAAAAGACAGCGAGGAATAGACGAAAATGCAAGCAGCTCCAGCACAGTTTTCCAGCTCCTCCAACTCACAACTCACCCACTCAAATGAAGTTCCTTGCCTGCCTCACTCTGAGCGCTGCGCTCGCGACCACTGCGTTCGCGCAGACCATCTCAATCCAAGCCCCTGTTGACGGCACGACCGTCCAGGCGGGGTCCAGCATTACCGTCGAGGTCCGACAGCTAGTGGGTCGCGTTTATTTGCAACCAGCGCATAGCGTTGAGCTTACATGCCATGTAGAGCTACTCATCCGACTTGGTTCAGGTCGCGCTCGCCATCGGACTTTCAATTCCCAACTTGGCTCCCGCGATTGGCGACAGCATCCTGTACAACGGGCCCTTCAACCCGCTCTTCAACCCGCAAGTCGGGACCCTGCAGAACTTTACCGTTACTATCCCCGCGGACACGCCAACTGGTCTCACGAGCCTCAATGTCGCGCACTTCGACCTGATCGGGGTGCGTTCTTTATTGCTGAGCTAGAACTGACGGTTGATTGCTGTGCAGGCTATAAAGATTCCACACACAGAGACAGTCAACGTCACGCTTAATGTCGTTTAGTTTGAGACTTGCAACGCCAGGCAGAGGCTGAGGAAGCCGGGATTTAATGATGAACATATACATACGATGCTATCCTAGTTACTTCACTCCCCTTTCTAAACTTGGCTCCTTTATATTTAGCAAGCATTTAGCAAACATTTTCTCCCTATACCTTTCTGCGCCGGCTATTGAAGAGCAAGCCTCGGTTTTGCATTGTTGTCCGCCTCATCCGTCTCGTAGACAGATTAAGAAAAACTTGGCTACTAACTTTGCTAGTGGGAAAGCGCACTTCATTATTCTGACTTGATTGGGTCCAATTTGGCGATCAAAACTTAATTCGAGTCCCTTCTTCGCTCGTTCAAAGACAGAACTTGGACAGAACGTAGTTCGATAGATGTCTTACATATTTGCAATTCGTCTGATGTCGCGAGCGCTTGGCTGTATGGCAGCTAGTAGCTAAAAATTCTGTTCAGATTTTTTCATGAGTGGATTGAATAGTCCTATGGCGATCTGCTACATTGTAATGCCCACTTGCATTTCTCCCCTTGAATTTTTTCCGAGGCAACACTTGAGCTAGGATCGAGAAAATATTGGAGACACCCAACAGCGCCCATGCGATGCTAGCGATGCTCGAATGTCGCGTTCCCACTGTAACATGCAACCTTCTGGAGTAATATGCACGGAACTGGAAAGTTCATTGCTGATCCCGGTGCATAGTGCGGCTTTCAACGCACTGTTTTCCAATGGGGTATGGTTTGTGCACATGGTGCAGAACGCATTATGCGGGGTCCAAGCTCTGCACGTTTTTACATGCTGCGTGGACCGCAGCGTGGTTGGATTTTGTGGGCTGATATGTGATATATGATGGCGGTTTCTTCAACTTTCAGTACTCAGGCACCCTGATAAAGTACAGAGAGGGCTAAATATGTCTCACAGATGAAATTCTTCAAGAAACAGCTTCGGCAAAAGTAGAACCGGAATAAGAGAGTTGTCCATACATGCAAAACAATTTACTTTGCCAGATAGTCAGCTTGCAGTTGCTACGAATTGATTCCTTGTTAAGCAGACCTCGAAGAACAAAACCTGATTAAAGAGCTGTGTCATTCCCCTTTTCATAAGAAAAGATATAAAAAGCTGTAGAAATACCGATTAAAATCAAAATCCTCGATTCTCTATGGTTGAGCATCTGTTGTGGCCGATCAAAGTGTCCTGCAATACCGCGAGTTCCACTGGAAAAGTGGTACTCTACTGGTAAGACATCCATAACAACCCAGTGGATTCCAGTGGAGCTCAGTGGTATCCACTGTCGTACGGACTTCCACTGGAATCCAGTGGAAGTTGTGCTGGCGGCCATTGGTCGCTGATGCCGAACAATGCCGATCAGTGCCGTTCCCACCGCCGCGTATATTACTGACCTTCTGCACAGCTCCTCGGGTAGCTGCGGCACAAACTCCGCGCCCGCCTGGCCCTGCCCGCCCGATGGCGCCTCCGTATATCATCCACCGCCACCAATGACGCGGTCGTTCCGCACCACGCTCCCCAGCGCGCAGCGAAACATCGGCGACGAGTCAGCGCCGCACACCGCTTTAGTTGCGGGGAGGGAGAGATGAAAGAGCGGTGAGTGTGGTAGGCACGACGTATCTGTGAGGAATGCCTCGCCATCGGCGCGGAAGCGATATCTTTGATGTGGAATATATAATTGATGGGAAAGTGTCGGCGAAACGGGATGCCGCAGAATATACCGTATTAGGCGGGGCAATATATTAAATGTATTACATACAGCGGGCAAACATATATATACAGTCTATATCTATATTGCGATCGTTGGCTGGGCTGCCAACGATTGCATATATATCTATGTACCCCCCTGCCAGGGCAGGGTACATATATATGTAGGTACAGCTATGGGTGGCTGTATGTAATGCGCTGTCGTTTGTTGGATGGGTCAAAGACATGGATATTAATGGTGTCCCATGTCTCGATCCAGAGGCCGGATATGCCCACATTCATGTGGTTCTCGCATCCACCATGATGGTCCCATACACGCGCCAAGTTCTGAATGTTGTCGAAAAGAAGTAAACCCGCTTTTGTCGGATCGCTGCCATGTCTCGAGATCACGAGAGCTTCTTCGGATGACAGTCCTTCGAGGTGATGTCGGATTGTTGAGTACGAAGGCATAGTACCAATGCGGGAATTGTACGCCATGATGTCAACCTGCACAGAGCATCCGAAATAGAGGATCCCACGGGCAAGCGGCAGAAGGTTCGCATTTTTGGTCTGGCAGAACAGGAGGTCGGCCAGTGCATGGATTATAACCTTGCAGAAACAACTTCAGAATAGATTGAGAGCTCAACGAAATGAATTAAATACCCATTTGGCCGGCCGATGCTTCCGGGGTGCTGCAACAACCCTGTCACGGGTACGTGGTTTCCGCATCGCGATCCGTTCCAAAAGATAGGATGCAAGCTTCAGATGATGGTGTGGCAGGGTCGGAGGGCCCGCATGCGGAAATCGGTATTTACCTACATTTTATTCACATTTTATAATTGCCCCTATTTTACGTTACATCATCTGTTTGTACCGTAAACACGGACCCACCGTGCAATTTTACCCTCGTACCACCATCTTAGCAGCCAGTGCAGGGCAAGCGCCCAGAGGTAGCATCGAAGCTCCTCGCCCCTTCCATTCGGGAACGCTGCCAGTGGGCTCCTAGCCACCAAGAATCTCGTCTCATCTCGTTTCTCACTTGCTCTCTTTTCACGGCACTTTTACACGCTACCGGCACACTTTCTTCACGCCATTTTTGTACCCCACGTCTCAGCGCCATATCCCATCTTGCATTTACAAAATCTACTCTATCTTTATTGGATCACCGACCCAAATCAAGAACCTACGTCCCGGGCATCTCCCTCTTCCACAATGGTCAAGTACCTCAGCAACGAAGGGGATCGTGTTCGTTCCGATGCATAGCCATCCCATTTTCTTTGCCGGATTCTCGCTGCTCAGAGAGATGTGCAAACCACTGCTGGCTTCCACGGCCTTCTCCGCCCCGCGGGCCAAAAAATCGCCAAGGGTTTAGAGAGCAAACGAGGTCAAAGCGGCCCGAACTGGCTTAATTTCCGTGTACGGTGTGTCCGAGTAACCCAAGTGCGGGTCACTGCCATGAAGCACGCCATCTGGCGAAGCCATCCAGCAGGTCAAGATGTTAGAAGGAGTATATTTCCCTTGTCCTCCGAGGAATGAACTAACCATCTGTGCATGGGTTTGGGAGCGTGAACCCTCGCGACCTTGATGATCGAAAATCTGGTACAAAAATTCGCCCAAAGTCCATCCCTGATAGTAAATTTAAGTACGACTTTGATCTTGTCTTGGGTGGAGCGGAGCTTCCTTCGGGTGGATGTACCAGATGTTTTGGCTTTTTTCGAGGTGGTGCCGTCAGCTGGAGTCGGCGGCATGTTCTCGTCATTTCCTGTCGACAGGTGTTGCCGCTTGCGGGTACCAGAAAGAGAGACCCCCGATTGTGGAGTGCTGATTGGGGCAAATGAAAGGGGGGTACTCCAGATATTGTCGAAGTGGATTGGGGCGGTAGATGTTGAAGGAGTGGTGTTGGCGAAGAAAGAGCCGTTGCCCTCATATGAGCGCAGGAAGAGTACGGTACCCAATACCGGAGGGCTACGGGCATGGGGAGTGTGAGGAACAACCCATTGGGGATAGCTCTCGCATGCCTCCATTGGAAGGTTGCGTCGGAGAGGCACGTCTGGTGCTGTGGATGTCGACGCGACTAAAAAGTGTTGATGACCACGTGTTGATTTAAGGCTCAATATGGAGGACATGGGTATATTGTAAGGTAGGATAAAAGCCAGGTGATGAAAAACCCGTACAAATTATAGGGATCAGATAATTGTAGTAGAATATCAACATACCCTGCGATTCATACACGCGACGCGCAGACATTTTGAGGGTAGCGGTGACACCCAAGACTGCATGCAGCGTGCTCCACTCCAGTCTGCCTCCTGCGCTCTGTTTCCGGACGCCGACGTTGTCGACGCGCGGCAGGGAGCGGGAGGAAAAAGCCGGCATGTCGCGGTCGAGGGTTTGGATGCAGTGGAAGTTAGTACGGATGTGGCAATGGAATCAAGAAAGATGCATTACCATGAACGTCTCCGCAAGCATCTGCTCACCACGATCTATCACTTGTGCAGCTCGTTGCATGCACGAGGTCGACGCAGCCAAGGTCGAGCTTGTTCATATCGCCAGAAGGACAAGCTCATTCGTGTAGCAGATCTAGGACGGCAGGAAGGTGTGGAATCAGCTCGGAGAGCGGGGAACGGGCGAGAGATAGTTGTTCCTCACCTCGTTGTGTATGCGGCGCCTGATCTCGATGTCGGTTGGTGACGAGCAGAAGGGGAGGGTGGTGCTGAGGACAAATTGCAAAAGAAAAAAAAAGGGGGGAAGGCGACGCACCAGAACCCAACCAAAGACGCAGCAGAGCAGCGCAGGCAACTGACTCTGTGGAGTCACGT